>JZKD02S0319616.1:42340-55244 GCA_000966675.3 Picea glauca | reverse complement strand
ATGTTGTAGCCTAAGAAACTAGGGGGTTGGAGCCTCCTTCCAGTTGCAGCTAGAAAACAAAGGAAGTTGGTGCTTCCAATGAATGTAATTCTTCAAGAAATATAAGAAAAAACATTCCGTGGTTTTCTCCCGATTTTGGTTTCCACGTAAAACACTGGTGTACTGTGTATGTGTGTGATTGTTTATTTATTACTGCTCATTATTGGATAACAATTCTACATTGATATAACATTTGAAGAAAAAATATTATAATTACACTATTACTGATTCATCCCCCCTCTCAGTAATCCAACAATAACTTCCTTGAATATCTTTTAAACCGGATATTTAAATATCAACAATAATTTAAATCATATCCAAAAAGAATATATATCCACATTATCCACACAATATCAAAAATAGGGCTTGTTGTCCAAAAATGTTGAAAACCACTAAGTATTGTCCTCATCAATTGAATCATATAAAACATAATTTAAAAACTGTATTTACCACTTTGTGAGACAATTTTCCTTCTTTCACTATTGTTTCCCTTAAAAATTTTTGAAGTAGCCCGTGGTTGATTGGACCCTTGGGGATGTATCTCGTTGATCGCATGGGAACAATCATCCTTTAAATGAAGGCATGAATAAACAGATTTTGAGGAATCAGTGGAGGGAGAAGAAGGAGAGGCAATTTATTTTCCTTTCTCTTGCACAGGTTAGGGAATATCAGTTTTCAATATCTTACTGGCGTGTGAAGACTAAACTGGTGAAACAACACGAGAAATTTGGACATTGGGATTAAAGGGTGGTGGTAAAGGAAATGACATAGTGAGACAATCATGATGGTGAGAGACATGCTGGATGGCAATCTCTTTCTAACTGTCATTTGTGGGACTTCGGGATGCAAAGACACATGTGGAGGAACGAGAATGTTGAGAATATTATGAGGAGGCTAGAAAGGGGATCTTTCTGGTTGATGGTGCATTATACCATGGCCAACCTAATTAAATAACCCATCTTGGAACAACTGGTTCAATTCCTGTGGGTCAGCGTAAAAATGGATAGAAAATCTAGGCCTCTTATGGCCCTGATTCCAATTTCCCATGCCTCTGTTATTTCGACCATTGCTGCCTCTACTAAAAAATATCATCTTGTAGCAACAGTTTGTCAGTAATGAAGCTCTTAATAAACCATACATGACACTCTGCTTACATGAATCAAAATTTGGCTCCAAAATTGACACGAGATACATGCAAATCCATCCATAACACATCATTCACTAATTTCCATGTGAACATGGAATGATAGGGTTCATGGGAAATATGGAGGGAGTGTAAATAGAGAAAAATGATAGAACGCTAGGGGATCAATATACGGATAATTTTCAAGAATTAACCAAACAATTAACTGTGTATAAAAATATCAAGAATACCAGTCATCAACCCTTGCTGTGTTATCTTTCTTTCGCTTCCACACAAGCTTTTTCTTTTAAAATTAATATCATAGAACAAGGATGCAATAAGTGAAATCGGGATCATGGAGGGAATGTAATTAGAAAAAAATGGAAGAATGATAGGGAAACTTTACAAATACTATTCAAGTGAAAAGAAATCAAACATGCTACCTTTGATGCAATCAAAATTTATCTTTGTCCAGAATTTCAAAGTTTAAACAATATTTTGTTTCCAAAACAATAATCCAAACTGATGCCTTTTTTAACAAAATTTCTTTCTAGCCTCTGAATTACTTTACACAGTAAACAATTTGATATGCCTATAATTATTTAACCATGGTAACCATTGTAACCATATTATCATTATATAACAGAAATGACGAACATCATCATAATCGCTACAAGAATACAACAATAGTCTTTGAGCCACGATTCATAACATCATCCCCAGTAATAATCCTTTAAATCCAATAGGGACACACACAGTACTCCCAAACAAACTCATATCCATCATTAATCTAACCACCATTTAATGAAACTTTTTCTAATTTTATTCTAGGCATTATTACTTGTTTCGAGCCTCAGACATTTTGAACACAGGTGCCCTTTTTTTTTTAACAATAAACATAATGATTTAACCAAGAAAAACAACATTTGTCATAAAAAACACAAGATTCAAAAACTGTATTTTTCAATGAATAGGTGAGGACAGGCTCCTTTCCACAATTTCCAAGCAAGGGACCAACTAAACTCGTGCCCAAGTAACCGAGAAAGAACAGTGCTCTCAACAAATCAAACTAAAGTAAGCAACACTTTCAATGTAATGTGTAGAGTTAGAGATATGTCAATGACAATAAGGGTAGATACATCAGAGAAATTTAAGGAGATGGTCTGGCAGTTGCATAGCATAGACAACTCATTCCACATGTGCCTTATGATAATTTATCTCAGATAATATAACACTAATTAGCAACATTTCTATTGACTACATGAGATTTATATAACAGACTGTAACTTCCAAAGAACAAGTGAAGCCAACATTTCCTTCAACACAACATAACGAGTGACCAAATAAAAACCTGTTCCCAACCAAAATAGCACGAATAGTGCTCTCATAAAAACTTGGGTAAGAAATGTTCTCATATCTGTATAACATTCACCACACAACAATGAAAGTGAGGTCATAAGAAAGCAGGCTAACAACTGAGGGTTCGACGAGGACAAGGCACAAAACATTTTAGTCATATTTCACTTTAAACATCCACAGGGCCGAAATATGGCATGGGTATACCAACCAAAGAGACCAACAATATCAATATATCGGTGGGGTATTCACAAAACCCAGAGGAAAGGCTGAGATAACCCATTCAACAGGGAGGCCAAACCCATAATACAATACCATAGGCAAGGCAATCTCAACCACAACTTTTACTCAGTTGTTCCCTGCAAATAATTACACACAACAAGGACACCGCGACCAACTTTTTATTGCCAACAGTCTCATAACAACCACGACATGAAACAAAGGATGCAACCATAAATACATAGTTCCAAAAACATCATAACAACTTGAGAATCACACATACCACAAGCAATTAGAGCCAACATTTGATTTAAGGGTAGAGCAAATATCATGGATGGAAAATTAAGAAAACCCCATACCTATAAAATATTGCGCGAGGAAAAAACCCAAGGTTGTATACTTCCTCCACGACCAGGCAAGGAAGAACAACAACAACTAACAAAGAAAAAATGCAGGAATGACTAGGGTGGAAAGCTCGAGGGGAGTTTAAGTGACATGCATTTACTACACGTTGCTTCTTCCTTCAAATCCTCATTCATATCTTAGTACAAGCCATGCCCACTAGCCAACTCACCATACCACTACATTCAAAACCATTAATACAACCAAATATCCAAACTTTCCATATTACACTTTGCAAAGTGCACGATAGTCCAAAGTGTGCCACCCCTTGCCACTATCAAATTTTCTCGAATGACAACTTGATAGGAACACAACCCAATTTCAACTCAACCAATGTGCATAAAAATAGTAGCAAGGGCCAAGATAACCCAAGCTTTGCTATGTAAAATACACAATATCAAGATTAAAACTAGAGTGTAATTCTTTCATCCAAAAGGCAGCATAATCATATTTCATGAGAGATAATCAAAACCATATTGTTCCTTGTTTTAATCACCCAACCACCACATGTTACCATAAACATTTTAACCATGATTTGAAGAAAATGAGTTGTAGAAATCTATGTCACAACCAATACATAGGAAAACAAAATATAAGCGTTGCTTATCCATCATAGTGCCATAAGTTAAAAAAGGGGTCCCACCTACTAGTATATTATTAATATAGTTAAATAATAAAGCTTGGAAATAATTTGCGAGCATAGTATTCATCATTGCAATTTCAAGCGTCAACACGTTGTTTGATGAGTATTCACAGCCAAGATAAAACTGGTGGTCATTACAACCACAACCATTTTATTGACCAAAAGGAAACTTCCACTCAATACACAAACATTGAAGCTAATTCAACACCAGCGCTCTACTAAATCTTGGCAACAAGAACTAGTAAGATTAAGGATTTGATTTCACTCATCCCAACAAGAATGGTCCCTTATTTTTTAAAAGAAGTATCTTTTTTATTCAGTTTCCCATGCCAGCCTTGATACAAACATTATTTTTGGTTTATGTTGTGATATCTCTAGGAACATGTTTTCCGGGAGGAAAGTACCTTACTCAACATTCATTTTGGTTAGATTGTCTAACTAGTTAAACATTTATGTTTAAAAATGGATAATAAAACAATTTACATCAATGGTTGCTAGTTTTATTGGTGATATTGTTTTTCGCCTATGTGTGGATCCCTCTTGTGGAAGGTTGTGCTCTCCTGAAGATGAATACATAGATCAAAGAATAAAAATCGATTTAGAAAATTTGACATGATCATGAGACATATCACCTAGGAACTTTATTCGCAAACTTGTACCTTTAAATTCTCTACACGTGATTTTTTTGAGTCTTTTCTGATAATTTTGGGATAAAATCAACCTCATTTCTTGAATAGTTTGTCCATGTGGGTATGCATACCTAGTTGATATCGTACACCCAATTTATATTTTTGATGGGATAAACATGTTATGTTGTAGAATGAGTTTCAGAACTTGGAGATATTCAGAGTATGCGCACAGATTTTGAAACCTTGAGATATTGCAAGGTCGGAGAAAAGCATATAATGTGTAACAAATGGAAGCTATTTCCAGTCCTTACTCCCTGGAAAACAAGGATGAAAATATGAGCGAATAGTTTTCATAAAATCATGACCAAATATGAAATTCTCATCCAACGCTAGCGCCGAATCCCATCTAAATGAAATGATAGGCTTTCACAAGGATTAGTCTTTTCAAGAGGCTGTAAAACTACTTGTTGTGTTAGGATGCAAGAACATTCTTAAAGTTATTGGAAACACTAACATTTTGATTTCTTTTTCAGTATACTCTTCCTTTTTGACAACATGTATTTAATCACCATTTTCATTTTTCAGTTGTAGCAAGTTTGGAACTACGTTTGTCTTCTAAATATGAATATGACTCCTCTCTTTCACTCCTCATCATTTTTTCCCTTGGAGGTAGTTCATTCTCTAACTTATTTTGTCTTAAATTTCCAGATTATATTTTATGACATGAAAATATATCACCTCTGCTTGTCGCATACAAGCAACAACTTCACACTGGGAACATGCACGAATCATCTTGCATCCCTTTCCCATCTCACGAGCTGAACTAAGGGTCTCTATTGAGCATGAATCAAAACTATTTTGGAATCTTGTGACAACAATCAAACCATGAATTAATAAAGTGGTTAATCATTGGTTATTCTTGCATGTTGGCTGGCGAGCAGATTCTATGTAATGGGGGAACCATCTTCACACTAAGCAGTTGTTCGCATGAAAGGTGAAGTGTCAAAGTCTAAAGGATTAAAATCAAAAGGGATAACCTTATTTATCCAAGTGTAGAAAATATAAAAAGTAAATCTCAATAGTTGGCGATCATCTCCTATCAAGCTAAAATAAATCCACCACTTTCCCCATCCACTAGATGCTAAGTATGAACTAAATAAACTAGGAAGGAATAGGAAATAAATCTTGACCAGTCTTCGGGATATGTATATATCTCCATCAGAGCTATGGACACTTTCTAGCAGTAGAGAAAGGTCTGTTACACCATGGTGAATCCATCGGGGCTATGGACGCTCACGAGTAGTGGAGCAACACCTAAGAGAAAATATATTTTCACCCGGGGAAAATATTTTTATATCTCAAACCTATATCAACCCCATGACAAAGGCACCAACTCGAATCGTCGATGTGGTTTATAGAAATAAATCTCACCATCATTCATCTTCTATTTATAGCATACAATCTTTACTAGTCGGCATGGAAGAATCACCATTAATCCCACCGCAATAGAATGTTTTAGGTAATTGTTGCACATTAATTCAAAAATTTATGTTATTAAAAGTAATTACATGACCCTCTACTTTTTTTTCTCATAAGTTAGGGAAGACTTGCAGAGATTTTGGCTTCGTCCACTGTGTCGCCATTTGTTGTGCCAGCACAACACCCTCCCTAATTTCTTCTTTTACCTTTTCCCTAAGAGAACAAATTGTCCCCCCTACTAACATTTCTACTATAAATCCTCTCATAATCTCTCATGCAAATGGAAAATACCAATTCTCTCTTCTCTCTCTCCACACTTTACCATTTTAGCGATTTTAAAGAATACTCTAGCCTACCAGTACACTATACATTGGTGAGCTTCCTCTTTCCTTCGCCAATGCACTGTGTATTGACGAGCTTCCTCTTTCCTTCACTAATACACTACATAGTGATGAGAATCCTTCTTCCTTTGAGAATATTCCCATTATTGACGACTTGGGATTTCCTTCATCGATATACTTTCCCAAACTTTCACTTAATTTTTTTTCTAACTTCTAACTCATTGATTTTGGCTATATCGGCAAGTTAATATTTTCTTCGCCGATACAACCAATATTGATGAGTTAGTGATATATTCATCGACACACTGATGACCATCCTCTCTTTTCCATTGATACGTAGGAAGGGACAACACTTAGAAATTTTATTTTTCCACTTTCTTGTGCATCGACATCGATCATTTCATTGGAACCAATACACCAACACCCATCATTCCTTGAATGTCGATACACTGGCACTTCATCTAATTTTGATCATTGATATGCATTGATTGTTGGAGAGTTTCATTTTTCTTTCATTGGTATGCTAGCAGAAATATGTTGACCCCCCATCAACACTAAGCGTATCAATAACAATATTCTCTTTCTCGCCAACATAGACCATGCCAACAAGACGCTTTCATCTCAAATCCTCTCCCAAGTTCCTCTAGCTCAAATCATTATGCTATGCTCGTTAATCATATTCCTATGGTTTCAAGTGATTAAGCAATCCATGTATGACTAGATAGATGATGAATCATTGCCTACCTTTCCTAATCTACTTCATGTTGTTGTTGTGATTGAGTTTGTGTGTGTCGCCAACAACTTTCATTGTGCATACCATGCCAGTGTGCATTTTTTACGCCTTCTTAATTTTATGACTAACCTTGATCATGAAAGTGTTGTTTATTGTTAGGTGGGTTAATTGCAACATCTAAAGGGCACATGTTGGCTCTAAATTGCATCTCAAAGAATAATTGGTACACTTCTCGCATACTCAGTGTTAAGCGCTCCAAATGTCAGTTGGATTTTTCTATGGGATTATATTTTTGAGCCACTAATAGATGATCTTAGCTCCAATGGATGAATTAAGATCCTATACAACACAAATAAAAAAATAAATAATATAACATAATTCGAGCAAAGTAGTAGAAAGAATGGGGTCCAAAGTTTCATTAAAAAATGTCTTTTCTCGCAATCTTGGGTACTGGTCAAAGTGGGATTTTCACTCCTGAAACAAGCTATATGTATATTTTACGAGATTACAATTCTAACGCCATTGAAGGAATCAAAATATGAGGTCTAGAAGTTCTAGAATGATCGCCAAAGATTTCCCCTCAAGCAAGCCTCGTTAACAGTGACCTTCACTAAACATGAATCTACTCAAATGATTGTGTTGGCAACGGAGGTCACCCCTAGATTGCTAGCAGGAGCAGAGCCCAATGCCCATCAGTTTTATGTCACAATTGTTTATAGATGGGATGACCGAATGGAATCCAACTCAAAAAAATATCATTCCAACTCCAAAACTAGTCCAGGCATGCATAGGTGGGTGAGGTATTATATAAACTTCAGACAGTGAGTTGTAGTAAAGGGTGAACAGGGGGAAGAATTATATAAGAGAAAAGTAGAGGTATGTTATTAACATCGAGTTCCTAATAGACTGTAGAAGAAGACATCCAAACGCAATATCCTCTTACGCTCAAACACAAAGCCAGAGAATGCAATAATGCAACAATAAATCTTTTATCATAACATAACTGCAATAATATGCGCAAATTAGTCAATCACCAACTCTCTTAGCATGAGACGAAAATTAGATGGAGTGAGAAAGACTGTCTGTCATACAACAAGAAATCTCATATATAGATGCATAACCAACAAACTAGAATATCTGTTCAAACTTTACAGTAGGGATCTCTGCTCTACCATCGATACCTACAAAAATGGCAAAAATGCCTACATATACTTTTCCCCTGTTTCACCCCGCAGAGGTGTCCCAGGACCTTCAATGTATGGCATCTCCTCAATCAAATCTGGCCTGCACCCTCCTGTCACATGCCACCTTAAATCTACATGGCTCGTGCCAGGGGGTAGCTGAGCCCTTAAATACTGAATTAGCATGTGTAGGCTCCCTTGGCGAGTTGAAGACTCAGTGTGGCTTTCATGAAAAGAACCAGTACAGAGGACCATCTTGGGTAGAATTTTAGCTAGGATATCCATACTCTTGCAATAAATGAGTGAGGCGAGGTTTCACCCACCCTCTCTCTCCTTCATTCGATTCCAACAGGTACCAGGCTCTTGATCACGTCGAGCCCGCCTCTGAAAAAGACAAAGTCCACCTTCTGAGACTCGACTCGACACTTTTGCCCCCCTCCTTTTGTACAACCCTTTCTACTTTTTCGAATGACCATGGGTTGCGAACCTATGCCTATTTTCTAGAGTGTTGTTGGCATTTCGGGGTTCGCGGATGTGAAAGGAACAAGAATTTTCTCTTTCAAAGTCGCGATGGGAGAAATTCCAGGAGGGCTTAACAGTCGCCTCGCATTCCCCAAAAAGATGAACGGCTGAGACTTCTTACGGTGCTTGGGGGATCGAGTGGCCAAATAATGAACATTAGCGCCCCTCCTCTAGACTTGTCCTTTATGACCAGGCACCAAAACCATGGGCCTGGTTCTGGGTGCTATCAGCCTCTCGGGGTTCAGGGTTCCGAAATACGAAAAGGCAAGGAGCGCTTACCGCTCAAACTCCCGAACGCCGACATGGCATGGATGCGTGCCTCGTGTCCTTGAGATGAATGGCTGGGGTAGCTTCACTATTACAAAAGGGGTTGTCCCCCCTTCACAGGCTCGCTTGATAAGACATGGGGCTAATACCGTAGGCTCAATGCCAAAGGCGCTTTCAGCGTTTCTCCGATCAGCGATTTCAACTGCAGTGAACGAATGGTTCCTTGACTTCTGAAACGTCGATCCCCGATACGCCAGCTGGCTACCACCTGTCCCAATTTGGTTGGACAACCCAAGTTTGATTTGAACTATTGGTTCTTCCTCTAGCGCTAAACCTCGAGCAACTCGGTAGCTCTGAAAAACCGATGACTGTCGATCTTCTTTGTAAATAGATCTTGGATGCTGCCAACGATATTTTGCCCGCTTGCTTGACTTGCTACCCGAAAAAGGGTTTCCCCCGCGCTGCGCTTGGGCACTTCCTGTGCAACCTACAGACCTGGGTACTTTTGTGCCTAAGACGGAAATAATCGCTAACAGATTGAATGGATTTTTAAGGTCTCTCACTAGAAGCCCCTCCTTTTTCTCTCCACATTGCAAAAATTGGTGCCTCAATCATAAATCGTATGAGAAAGTTATGGAATTTTGAACTCAATCTCTTGTTGTTTCTTGTTGGTAAAAAGGAAACTTAGAAATTTTTTGATTTGTGTTCCTACAAAGGAGAGTTCATGATTAAATTTCTAATATAGATGAGTTCTCATTGTGCTAATACAAAGGATAGTTCATGGTTAACTTTCTGATACAAAAGAGATTATGTTCTCATCGTGCCAATACAGAGGAGAGTTTGTGCTCATTGTGTTGATACAGAGGAGAGTTTGTGCTTAAATTTCCAATTAAAAGGAGATTTCATACTCATCGTGCCAATATAGAGGAGTGTTCTTTCTTAACTTGCTAATACATAGGATATTTTGTGCTCATTATATCGATATAGAGGAGAGTTCTTTCTCATCATGCCAATATAGAGGAGAGTTCGTGCTCATCGTGCCGATACAGAGGAGAGTTCGTGGTTAAATTGTAGATGTAGAGGAGAGTTTGTGCTCATCATGTTGATATAGAGGAGAGTTTTTTGTTAAATTTTTTATACATAGGAGAGTTTGTGCTCATCATGTCGATATAGAGGAGATTTTGTTCTCATCGGGTTGATACAGGGGAGAGTTTGTGCTTAACTTGCCAATATAGAGGAGATTTCGGGCTCATTGTGTTGATACAGAGGAGAGTGTGTGCTTAACTTGCCAATACAAAGGAGATTTTTTTCTCATCGTGTCGATACAGAGGATATTTTGTGCTCATAATGTTGATACAGAGGATATTTCATGCTTAACTAGTTTATACAGAGGAGAGTCAGTGCTTATCGTGCCAATACAGAGGAGAGTTCATGCTCATTGTGCTAATACAGAGGAGAGTCCATGCTTAAATTTCCAACATGGAGGAGAGTTCACTCTTAACTTTCTGATAAAGAGGAGAGTTCGTGATCATCGTGCTGATACAGAGGAGAGTTCGTGCTTAACTTGTCGACATAGGAGTAGGACCCTAGAAAAATTTATTTCATATTTTTGTCATAATGTTTCACTTCAATGCTCATTTCATGCATTCCTTATGTCGTTGGAAAGGAATTTTCGATGTATACAACTTCATAGTTATATGATTTCATATATTCCTCACCAATTGTTCACATTTATAGGATTAAGATATGGCACATTGGAAAAATCCCTGAAGAACATAGTACTTTGACCAAGAGTAGAGGAACTAGAAACCGAACTTAGGGAAGCATATATTAACTCTCACTTAGCTAATGTTTCAGTTTTGTAGGTTCAAATGCATGGTTTTGAAAGTTTATTTCAATATATTCTATGGTCACCCATCTATTGCATGTCGAATGGTGTTAGGTACCAATTCTAAAGGAATATCATGCTCAACAATCCATATAGGTGGCATGTGAAGGGAGAAAACCATGAAGTCACAACAACTAGACATCAAAGAAATATACCAATATGCAGTAGTACCCTCACAAATATGATCTACTGCCAAGGATAATGGAGTAACAACAACAACAAAAGTTGTCGCAACAGTAGAGGAGAAACGAAAGAGAAATCCCATGATGGTCGAATATCAAACTTGGAGGGAGAAGAGTTTCCCAATGTCTAGAACAATAATAATAGTGGGTGAGGTGAACTATATCCAAAATATAGGATGTCCCACTAGCACTAAAAGACAAATTTGAAATGTAACTGCATATAATACATCAAACTATAAACATTTGTGTTGTCCTTGTCCTCTCATCATTACAAAGAGGACAAGGACAAAATTTTGTAAATGAAAGGTCATAAGGGGGATTTGGAAGGCCAAGGGTCAAGTTAAATATCAATAAATATGGGGATTGTATTCAAGAAAAGGGATTTTGGATCCTTGATATTTCATGTAATATTACAGAAAATTTTAATGAGGAGAAGCATGTTTTGGCCAAGCTATTTTCTGAAGAACTTTGATTCTCATGTTAGACATATTTTGGACTATTCCTTTGTGTTTTTCTCAGAACTTGGGCTGTGTAAGAATGTACTTCATATTGTGTATTTTACTCATGTATGTTTTTTTCATTCTTATTTCGGTTCTTTAGGGAATATTTGTTTAAATTTGTGAGCATAGAACTGTAAATGATTATTTCAATGCTATACTATTCTGTGTTTGTAGTTTTTTATTGCATATTAATAGGAGCATGTTTGGTTCTATGTTTTCTTTCTAGTTACCTTTTCCATCTGGATGCATGCATATTCTATTAATTTCATTTTACTCTTTAGATTAGAAAACCTTCATTGGTGGACTGGGCCACAAATGGTAAACACAAAACCAGAAATGGTTGTTAGGCCAAAATCTGGATGGGTTCCCTTTTCCAGATGGTGAGAGTTCTAATTGAGACTTCTTATCAGGGGTAACCCCTACTGTTGACAAAGGGAATTTTTCCAGCGTTAATAAAACCCTATACAAGTTGTTAGGGAATGTTGATTTGATTGGATGCAACAACATTGTTTTTCTTGATGTCGACTTGACTTGACTCAACTTGGGTTGAGCCGATACAAACCGACTTGATTGTTATTCGTAAAGCTGACTCGACCACATTATGGAACCAAAGGATGGGACACATTGGTGAAAAAGGAAAAGGGGATTCTAGAATTAATTCACAATTATGTGTTTGGGCCCATACTAGTCCCTTCAGTTGGTGGATCCATGTATTATGTCTCCTTAATAGATTATTTTTCCAAGAAGACATGGATCTATTTCCTGAGGAACAAAACATATATTTTCGATAAATTCAAAGAGATTAAATATCTTTTGGAAAACCAGACAAATAAGAAGATCAAGTTTCTAAGAACTGACAATGGTGTTGAATTTTGTGGAAAGGATTTTGAGAAATTCTGGAAACAATGTGGCACAACATGCCAAAATACCAAACCATATACCCCACAACAAAATGGAGTTGTTGAGAGAATTAATAGGACGTTGATGGAAAATATGAGGAGCATGCTCAACGGTGTTTGGCTTGCACAAGAATTATGGGCATAGGTAATCAAGACAAAAAAATATTTGGTAAGCATGTATCCTTCATCAGCGTTAGTTAACTCGACTCCACATGAGGTATGTTTTGGTAAGAATCCTTTGCTTTCACATATAAGAGTATTTTGTTGATTAAGGTTGGTTGTCATTGATGTCAACCCTTGAAGAAAGCCATGTAGCACAAAGGTTTGGGTAATGGACCCAATATAGTTTGATGTAAATATGAATCATTATTGTTTTGTCATGGTTTATAAGAAGTAAATATGGATGAACTTCAAAGTGGTCCCCTTATGGTGAAATCCCTCACGGGAAGACACTTTGTGGAGTAAGAGAACCCATGCTTAATTGTGGAATAATGAGATGAA
>JZKD02S0319616.1:28616-41007 GCA_000966675.3 Picea glauca | reverse complement strand
TATGTGTGTGATTGTTTATTTCTTACTGCTCATTATTGGATAATAATTCTACATTGATATAACATTTGAAGAAAAAGGATTATAATTATGCTATTACTGATTCACCCCCCTCTCATCTATCCAACATATTTGGTTGTGATGCATTTGTGCATGTTCCCAAGGAAAAAATGAACAAGATGGAAAAGAAGGAATTCAAGTGTATTTTCAATGGGTACATGGATGGAATAAAAGGATATAAGCTATGGGATCCTGCATGGAGGAAAATAGTTTATAGTCTATATGTGGTATTCAGAAAATTCAATGGAACTTCCAAGTTTAGAGAGGTTCAAATAGAGAAAGAACCGAAGAATATGGTGTTCAATCCGAGAAACGAAGAAGATGATTCAAATGAGTCAACTGAATCAAGTGAAGAGGTCGAATAGCTTAATATGGTTGTAAGGAGGTATGAACAAGTAAAACACCCAGCTGAAAGGTATAGTTGACCTGATTTAGGTTATGAATTTGTGTTAGTTTCCATTGACGAGGATTCCAAGTCAATCATGGAGGCATTCGATTCGATAGAGGGTAAACTATTGAAGGACACCATGGTCGAAGAAATGGAATCCTTACACAAGAATGAGACATGGGATTTGGTCAAGCTACCTAGTGGAGGGAAACCTATCAATATCAAGTGGGTGTTCAAGAAAAATATGAACGCAACAAGTCAAGTCAAAAAATTCAAAGATCAACCGGTAGCGAAAGGGTATTCCCAAGTTGAAGGAGTCAACCTCGGTGAGATTTTTCCCCTGTTGTAAAATTAACTTCCAATAAAGTACTAATGTATCTGGATGTAACATTTGATCTTGAAATAGATAAAATGGATGTGAATCTAGTGTTCCTATGTGGGGACCTAGAAGAATAAATATACATGAAACAACCTGAAGGATTTACAATAAAGGAAAAGAAAGAGCTAGTGTGCAAATTGAAAAGATCCCTTTATGGTTTAAAGAAATCACCAAGGATGTGGTATCAAAATTTTGACATACACATCCTTAGTTTGGGATTTGTGAGAAGCAAGGTTGATCACCGTGTCCATTTCAATCAAGAAGAAGGGAGTTTCATATATATAGCATTGTATGTCGATGACATGTTTCTAGTTGGAAACAACATGGATGTAATAAAGGAGGTGAAGAAGCATTTATCCTCCAAGTTCGGCATGAAATATATCAGTGAAAAAATTTCATTCTAGGAATGGATATAAAGAGAGATAGGGTAGTTATAAATCCCTAGTTGAATCAGAGGAAGTGCATTGAAATATTTTTGAAGCGTTTCAACATGCATAACTATAAACCAATCCAAGTGCCAATTCCTGTGGGAGAAAAGCTAACTGTTGAATAGTTTTCAAAGACACCGGAATAAATAGAGGATGTGTCATGTGTTCCTCATGCAAGTGTTGTTGGTATTTTTTATGTATCTGATCATATGGACTCGACCAAAAATTGATCATGCAGTGGGAGTATTGAGAAAATACATGTCAACTCCTGGGAAAGAACATTGGAGTGTTGTCAAGAGAATGTTCATATATTTGTGTTGCACAAAATATTATTTTATATGCTACCAAGGGAAACCTAAAGTTAATAGTGAAGTAAATGTACATGGATTTGTCGATGTCAACTGGGCTGGAGATCTAGATCGACGAAGGTTGACTAGTGAATATGTGTTGAATATGTCTGGTGTAGAAATTAGTTATATGAGTAAGTGATAGGCGATCATATCCTTGTCAAAAATAGAAGTTGAATACATGGAAGCCACTCATGGAAGTAAAGAAGAATTATGGTTGCATCAATTGTGTTTATGGATAAGGTTTGAGTAGAGAGATATGAAGATAAATTGTGAAAGTCAAAGCACAATATTTATGGAAAAGAACCCAAGTGTACCATTCTAGGATGAAGCATATTCATGTAAAATACCATTTTGAGAGAGATATGGTGGAAAGAAACAAGGTCTTGTTGGAGAAAACAGACACTTTGGAAAACATAACAGACTCTTTGACCAAGTTTGTGAGTGTTGCGAACTATCTTGGTGTAGAGAGGCAATGAAAATTGATTCCCTAGGTCAATGAACAAATGTTTATATTCTTCTGTATCAAAAAAGAAGACAACATGTGGGAGAATGTTGGGTTGTTATATTTTTTGTAGTGAAATAAAACTCATCAAACTATCTAGTCGAGGTGGATCGAATGGGAGATAAGTCGATCAATGAGTTAAGTCGAGTTGATGGTTAAGTTGAAGGTCGAAGTGATCGACTGGGTAATTTTAATTTGAAGTGATTGATGGATAAGTTTAAAGGTCATCCGACAAGAGTTTATCAAGAATTTGAGTGGCAACCAATTAAAGACTGATTGGGGGAGGTCGAATGGTAATCTAGCTAAAGTCATCTGTAACAAAATTCTAAGATTTGCAATATTTGCAGCCAATCATCTTCATGGATATGTAACCATGTTTAGGTTCCATGATTTATGGTTTTGCATGTTGTAAATCCTATAAATAAGCCATGTTTTAATACTATAGAAGCTAATCTTTAGATGAAGGTTGATGGTCATGTAGATGCAAGTCGAGTTGGTTGCAGGGTTGTTCTTATGTAAATAAAGAGAGTATGATGGTGATTGTGTATTAGGTGTAAACCCAGGTTAGTCATTGTTGACATTTAAATATGCTAAGATTGAAATGACATCCTCATGAGGAAATTATTCCCCCTGTGTTTTTAAAGAGGTGGTACTCCTTTGTAAATTGTTCAAAGATTTTAAAATGTAAATTGTATTATGCCAATAAGACAAACCCAAATCTTTATCGCTCATAGAAATTTCAAAATATCATAAAATACAAGAGTTCTTGAGAAATGGACTAGGAAACTTAAACATCACATTTGCAAGAAATGAGTAAATTGTAGAAAATAATAGAAGCTCTCACATCCATCATGGTTTTTAGATATTTCTTATCACATTCAAAATAAAAGGGAAAATGGTCCAACGCACAAGAGAAATTTGAAAGAGTATTACTTATTGAGATAAAAAAATAAGAGTTTGATAAGTCATCTTAAAATATCTTATACTCGAAACTCAGAGTTACAAGACATAATCAAAATTAGCTCTGAAATAGTTCTCTAGAATTTCTCAAAAAATATATGAGTCTTTTACAATCTTAAGAAATTAGAGTTTGTCCATGAATGGACTAGGATTAGGGATCATGTGTACCATTAAATTCATATGATAAATATGAAGAAGATGCAGAATTGTAACAAAATGCGGACAACAAATTCTGGATAGAAGACAAAAAATAAGTTATCAAAATTCAGTTATATTCTTCCAACAAAAGAATGAACACAACTGGATGAACTTTGAAAAAGGAAGAAAATTTGATCAGTATAGAATTAATATGATGGAATATCTCTACTTTGATGTTTATGATGTCCTTTTATCCTCCTTCCTGACGGTTTCTGTATCGGTACTAACTATTGTTTCTTGATTTTCCCCGGTGTTCTTGATTATGGATTTTCTAAACCATTCTTATATGCAGTCTTTCATTGGAGCCATGTTTATTTAATGTTTATTTTTAACATCAAATAACTCACCTTCCAAATATCTTAAGTCATGTGAAACACTGTGAATTGACTCTTCAATATCTTGATTTTTGTTTGCATAATCTACTAGCCAATATTCAATTTCTCTTTCATTATATTCAATTATACTATTGAACTTTTCAACTAAAATTATTTTCAATATGTCCACATGTTCTTCAAATTGTTTTTTTTTCATAAATATAGAATTTATGATTAATCTTGAATCTTGTACTTCTCCGGTGTTTCCTACAAAGTCTATCTCAGTGAGTTTCCTGAATAACATTTCCTTTTTATTTACAATTTCATTGCAATTGTCCATAATGTCCTTCAAATTACTGATATTTTTTTATCCAACATGATTTCAACTATTTCATTCTGGATGGGAATGGAAAGTCTTATTCCCTTGTTTTAAGCTCGGTCATGTTGGAAACTTTGATTACAAATGGTATAACGACATCTTTGTAAAACCATTCTTCATGTTTATAATATTCTTGAAGGAATTCATTATAAGCATTTACTCTATATATGAAAGAAATGATATTACCATATATATCGCAAGCCTTGATGATGAGTGACATTCTTCTTTCTATATTTTCCTCAACAAATTTTCTGACAACCATTAACAAACTTGACGACCCCTTCAAATTTAAATCATGTGTTCCCGGCTTCTAAATGGCTAATGAGCTTGCAATAATAGGGGGAGGCATCAAGGTGGATTCCAATTCTCTGATTTTTTCTTTCAATTTGGAATTATGTACTTCTAGGTCATCAATTGAAACATCCAAGGCATCATCGATTACCTTTTGTATCTTAGAAATTTGAGATGCAATAAACTTACTAAGATCATATTCAGAACGTGATTTTCCTTTTCTATTTCTCTTATTTACTCCTTCAAATACCATCTTTTTGGAATCCTTGTCGAAGAGTATGTTTTGTATAGTAAATAATTCTTCTTTTGAAAAATATTCTTCTTGCGTGGCTATTTCAACTACAATTTGTTGGGTTTCTTGTAATCTTTGTTCTTCATCAAGGAAATGTATGTTTTCAATATCAACTTCAAGATCCATATCTTCAAGAGATAAGTTATTTGTGGTATTTTTAGATCTCTGTTGCCCTACTTCTTCTTGTGGGGGGACCTTTCTCTTCTTTCTTACTAGAATTTTGTGAGGATTTTCCATTTTTCCTTGAGGAGGATTTTTATCACCTCCTCCACTTGAATTTCCACTTGAAATATTTTTTTGTTGTGTTGTTGTTTGAAAATTGTACTTGGGTAAGCCATTTTTCTGTGAAACTGCAAGATATTGAGAACCTTTTTCATGTGGACCCTTTCCTTTATGCTTATGTTGATCTATAGTTATTATTACAGTCTCAATATCGTCAATAGGTTGCACCAAAGTATCTTTAGTATTACCTTATTCTTCCCCAAATATAATTGTTTGGGTAAATGCATTACTGAATCCTACTCACTACATGTGATCAACAAAAATATGACTTGGGTCAAACCCTTTAATTTTTTCTGCATATTTCAAATTCAAATGATTGAAATGGGCAGAGAATTCATCAATTCTAGTTATGTTTCTTAATACAATTTCTCCAACCTTCCACGACAATGGGATAAAATTCCTTTTTCTCTTCTCATGAAAAAAGTGAAGCTAGAATCCATATTGTGTAGCAACTTCGGTAATAAACATTTTATTTGAAATTTAGTAAGGGAGAAAAGAAGGAATTTCTCAGGAGAAAAATATTTTAATGACATTATAATTTTTTCTCTTCCTTAGGGTACTCTTATTATTTAGGAAATTTGTTGCCTCTGATGACAACCTGGATGTGTTTCTTGAAAACTGTAACAAATTCATTATGTGCTTCATAAAAATAAATAGACGTATTTTGTCTCCAAAGAGATTGGTACCAGAAAATTACATGGTCGATTTTGTTGTCTATCCTCTTGCCATTTGTTAATCCCTTGAAAATATGGTAGTACATAATAGAAAATATTAAATATGAAGACACAAAAAATTTATTTTCTTTTTTGAAATTTGAAAGTTGGGAATAAATTTCTATAGAGATAAGCTTTCCTAGGTCGAAGATGGATTTTTCAAGAACTGTAAAGTGTAAAATGTACAGAGCCAACTGAGAGATGGTTGTCATATTTTCTTGACCAACAACTCTAGTAAACAACCACACAATTTCTCGATGAGGATTTTTCAAATAACTAACCTAAATATTTGTTATTTCAACAAGCATCATCATAGGGTCTTCAATATATTCCTGTAAAAGATCGAGTCCAAAATTTATTTTCTTGAGAAAATCCCTTGTTTCTTCTCCTTTACAAGTGCGAGTTCTCAAACGATATTTACTTGTGTGCATGTTCCGATGAGTTTTAATAATTTATTAGACACATTATCTAATTATGTATTATATTGGCATATGTCTCATTAATCAAACCAAAGAATACATGTACATATCTCATGGAAAGAAAGTAAGTCAATATTGAAAATATAAGTAAGGATAAAAAAGTATATATATATATATATATCATAAAGTACAAAAATGTGGAGCATAGTTTACAAAATTGGGAATCCTAGCCCCTGATAATAAATATGTATAAGTCCACTCATAAAAATAAAATCTAGGCCTCTGACCCTATCCTAGCACAAGTCTCATGGTAGAAAACTATGGCATTTTCCACCCATCAGATTAGTCGTACCCAAGCTCATGGTACTCCAACCATCTGACTGTAAGTGCACTCAGGAAGGTCCTCGATCTATGCCATAGGAACCACCAAGTCAATATTTTTAGGTTCTTATGTATCGATTGTATTACCCTTTATACCTCTCCCCCAGGATGGTCTCCATCTCTCCCCCTACACCTATGTTGCAGAAAGCCTTTAGGCCACACCAGTCCAACATCTATGTCACCACAAAATTTTGTAAGTTACACTCCATGCCAAAAATATTTCCTCTTGTTTAATAATAAAATTTAAAAATACTAAAAAAATTGAATAATTTGAAAATGTAAAAAAATTGGTACCTACTAATGTCACCCCAGGAGGAATCTAGGGGGAGTGATAACTTTGAATATCTCTAGAAGTTCAATCCAATGTATGGGTAGTCATTGATGGCAATGATTTGGTGAGACCACAAATCAAACAAGTCCTCGTCAAACTCGATGGTCACTCATCCAACCTGAGTTTGTGCATAAGATCCATGCATCAGACCATCCTAGGCTCTCATATCCAAGGTTGGGGGAGTGAATTATTTGAATTCATGGCTAGAAATTTCTCCAAGAAGAATTTGCATAGGATTCTTCCATGACAAAAAAAAATTACGTCCCATCTTGCACTCTATCAAGTGGGATCTCATGTTGTTGAGAATCCACCTGTACCAGTCACATACTGTGGGTCACAAGAACTCTACCCCATAGTATAGCTAGGAGTGTGAGGCAAGGTGCTACGTTGTATAACTAGCCATCCAAGATATCACAAGTAAAATTATCTTTAGAATCAAATTCTCAATATTTTTTATGGGAACTTAGTAGCTCATATTTTTATTTCCCATGGAGCAAGCCACATGAATCCACATATTCAATGCCTCCACCACATCTTCCTCCTTTTAGGTTGATAGGTGCATCACACTGGGATAAGCCTGTAATGAAATAGATTTCTTGAACTTCTATTTTCATAGGCTCGTCATCTATCACAAATGACTCTCGGTCAGGGTCCCAGTATCATATCAATAGTTGTAGTAGTCATTTCTAAGTTCCCATGTTTGGAATACGAGAAAAATTGAGTAAGACATAAGCATGGAGGGAATTTTCTTCCTCCAAATAATCAACATCTAGGGAGTCCACCTCCTCATTTTCCCTCTCTCTCCAAGTGATTGACACCTGCAAGATTCCAACAGTTTTGGGAAAGTTAAAGGTTAGTTTTCAATATTTTTAGGGGACCTCGCTCTTTTCCTTGAGGAAAGGAGTGAGTACTCACACCTTTTCCTCTTATAGGGCACGATTTGGTTCATATACAGGCACCTTGTGAGATGGGAAGGTGCGAGTGTGCACTTCCACTTGTAAAAAGGGTCCCCATCAGCTGGATTTTGCAAGAAAATTGACAAGAAAATGATGAAAAATTAAGGGAATGGGATGAGGAACTATCAATTCCTAAAAAAACTCAATTCTAATGGTGGAATATCCTGCAATATCCACTGCAAGTGTTTGGGCATTTTTGGCTCAAAACAAGGGTTTGGTAAAAATGACAAATAACTTGGTAAAAACTCACATTTCCACCTATTTAATCACTTCTTACCCACTTTTGTATAGTATAATTTTCTTATTTGAATTTTCAATATTAATATTTGTGAGGACTAATATTTAATAAGCGGCGTTGCTATTTTTTTGTTCCTTTATTGCAGTTGCAACAAAAGTATCATGCCTTTATGAGTGTTTTTCATCCAAAATTGGTCCATGTCGACAGGTAAGGATCTCAAAATTGGCATGTAGATTTGGCTTGCCACCTTGCATTGTGCATTAATAATTTCCTAGTCCATTTTCCTTAGGATCAACCCCACCAATTTGTGACACAAATCCTTCTTTCCATTTAAAAAGTGTCGTAATTTGAGTGGTAGAGTCTATCATTCATGAGTTCCCTAGTTAGAACCCTCATTGCAGTTTGGTAGGCATGTTGAGTTATTTTCATAGTCTTGGGTTACCTCTTAGTGCTACCATGCCTTTGCGATGAAGCCACGTGACTTATTATCAATATTTTTTTGGCCAGTACCCATGGGGATCCCACATTTTTATGTTTTGATTTGCAATGACCACATCACATCTCATTGCTCATGCTTTTGAGCCTAATGTCTTCTTCAATTTGCATTTTTTTGCTCACTACCCCTACATTATCTTAAGCCACTTTCCTTTGTAACCCTGAATCATATATCCATGGAGGAAACCTTCCCAAGATTGTTCATATCCTGCACAACCTTCTTGCATATTGCATAGGTATGTTCCTTGCACTTGGAACTAGTTTTGTTTTCCATGACACTCATTTCCTCCACTGTAACATAGCATTATTTTATTATTTTTTAGGCTTTAATAACATGAAAAAAATAAAAATCAAATATTATAAAAAGAGAGAGGGGGGAAATAATTAAGATCTTTTTTTTTTTTGGAATTTTTCCTCAGTTATGTCTCCCTTGAACAAAGCACCAAGTTTTGAGTCACTCGCTCAACAAGCTGGGTTTAGTATGGCCTTAACAAGTCGAACCTTAATTTTTGAGCTTTATTACTCATCCAACTAGTTAATCTTCCACTCATTATGGAGAGTTTGTTGATGCCTCCTATGTCATGGGCTTATATCATTGTTCCACTTTGTGTCAAATGATACCCAAGTCACCATTGTGTTGTGATTATGTTCAAAGGATGTTTTATCCTATGTCAACCATTCCTTAGTTGTATCTTCACCATCCATCTCGACATTCCTATTTTTCAAAATTTGTCTCAGTATCATCAATATATTTTTTATTTATTTGTGCTAGTGTGGAAGGTATCCATCGACTTCTCGCTTACAGGTCATCTCTTATTGACTACAACACATTTCTCTGAGAGTTTGACCTAGAGTAGCACCTTGGGCCTCTTTTCATCATTGATAGGTTACCTTGCACTAAGTAGATGAAATTCATTAATGGTCGTTGATTGAGTGGTTTCCCCTTTGTTCGATGTCAATACCATTATTCACACATTAGGATTCATGTAGTACCTTGGGTTCCATTTTCATCATTGGTGGGATTACTTGCCTCTATCAATTATTTCCATTATTGGTCATTTCTCAGAGGGTCTCTTCTATGTACTATTCCATTTGGTGCATGTCAGAGACGTACTCGGTGGTATGTCCATACAAATTTTGTATGATTCATTCCAAATAATTATCCTTGTGTTCACTCATGTTGGATGATGGGGCATGCCTTAATTCCATCCTTCCAACATATCTCTTCCCATCCACTTTAGCACATTTTCTCTAGGAATGGGATTTAAAGACTTCATAGTACCTCGGGGCTTGCAATCATTAGTGGAAAGTTCCCTTTCTATTGAAAGTGGGAATACATCAATGTCCCTTGATCGATGGATTCTACACGTTTTCGACCTCAGCATATCTATTCACACTTTCTCAAATGTATTAGTTACCTTGACACCCATTATCATTATCGATGGGTTGTCTCACATTTGTTAATGGTATACATCAATGACTAGTAATCAAAAGGTGTCTCCCATGTTCAACATCAGATAATTTATTCACATGGAATAGACTCATTCTTTCAATGAGTTTGGATTTGAATACATTGGACCATAAGTAGAATCATCTCATTATGTTGTTGCTCTAGTTGAAAAATACTATACCACTCACCTATGTGGCATTGGTACCTTCAGAAGGATTACTTTTCCACTTATTTTCTCCAGTCATCCTCCTAATGTATTTTGAAACATAGTTACACTATGTATATGTATTTGGATATAATCTATCTAACATGGATCCACTGTGTATCTCTTTTATGTCCATGATTACTACTTTTATATATACATTTATCCACTTTGTATTTTGTTGTGGCCATGATAACTACTTCTATATATGCTTCCTGGATCCATAGTCTATTTTATTTGGTGGCCATGATTATCCACTCCTGATCATGGGTATGCCTACCTCGAGAAGAGAGTCATCTCATACCTTTTCTTTTGTTGTAGGTACTTACTTAATCCAATGTTTGGTGCACTCTACTTGACCCCACTCAACAACTTTCCCCACTAGATTATAATTTATTTCATCCATCAATTTCCATTAAAACTTCACACATTAGGGGGAATCTATTATAGCATCTTTAGCCACCTTAGTTTAGTAAAGATGCACTTTACTATCCATTATGCATCCTCTTCTTGAGTTTGGTTGAATGATTCCACTTATAACTCTATAAAATATCCCTCCTCTACATACACTTGTCGGTTTCATTCACGAAAGTATCAAGTAATCACACCTTTCCTTCAGGAAAGGAGTGATTTCCTTCAAAAGTGAGTAAAATAATATAAAATCAAGAAAATTTATGTTCTCCCACGTGGAGTTTATGGGAAAATTAGTTTCATAACTTTCTATTTTTTGTCAGTAACGGTCTTAACCATACTGAAATGGTATAAATAAGACCTATAAGGAGGAAACTTGGCACACAAGCCTTGTGAAATAAGAGTTATCAT
This sequence comes from Picea glauca, assembly GCA_000966675.3. Lineage (NCBI taxonomy): Eukaryota > Viridiplantae > Streptophyta > Pinopsida > Pinales > Pinaceae > Picea > Picea glauca. The sequence continues at coordinate 30,180 of JZKD02S0319616.1, read as the reverse complement.
CTGATTCCAATTAGTTAGAGAAATTTCCCCATGGTTTTTATGACTAGAATCTCCCTAAGTATTTATGTCCTCAACATTTTCCATCTCCCACCTTCTAGGATAGAGATCGAAGACATCCTTGTATTTCTCTTCTCTGAGAAGAGAAAAACACTGGAGGTCAAGCAACCCTTAGTGGCCCAGGGAAGGACGAATCTGGATAAAGGTTACAAGAAGTGTTGAAAATGGAAGCCAAGTATATGTCATTTGTATTGCTACTTTTCTTTCAAAAATGGACATCTCTCTTCTTCCCCCTCCCCCCAGATATTTTATACTTTCATCCATATATTTAATACTTAGTTTCTAATGTTGGTACTAAATCTCCTTGTTGTAGTTAGTTATTTATTTATTGCACAATTCATTTGTATTTTCCATATTAGTTTGAGGAAGGTATTGTTTTGTGTTTTTAGGTTGCAGATCCCGTGGAAGGAGCAAGAGGATTGGAGCGAGGAAAACTTTTCCATCTCTTCTCCAACCGTCAAATCATTAAGTAAGTCTAACTACCTTGGTAGTTATTTCTAAATTATTGCAGGCTAATCTAGGAGAAAGAAAAAGTGTTATCTCATTTACCATTTGGTGAGAGACTCCTGGTCACTAAGGAATAAGGAATCTGTGTCATTATTGTGTGCCCCTTTAATTTTTCCTTGGGAGCAACCTTCATGGTTTTATCTATAACATAATGTGATATACTAGGTGAGAACATGTATACTCCAACACATTACATAGAGGGATTTTTAGAGTTTCTAAGATACATGCATAGAATATCTATCTAACAATGAAGCGTACATAACTTGCAATGATGGATGAAGAGAGAAGACAAAAAATGGAGAAACGAATGAAAGAATTTCTATTAAATGAATGAGAGAAATGATACAATAAAAGTGATATACTTTGTATCACACAACTAACTCTCCATATTAGTCCACTAATTTGCATTAGGATTGTTCTAAAGAGATATGACACACACTAGTAGTCATTGGAGTCAACTGTTACCTAGTCCTAGTTAACTGGCCATGCGATCGTCAGTTAACTAGCCAAACCAAAGTGAAATGAGGAGGATATCAATCACACATGTGGAATTCACCTTACTGGTGATGATCCCAATGCAATTGCACATTATTGGTGATGATCCCAAGGTTAGCATACAACACTTGGTGATAAAACCAAAGTTGGCATGCAACACTTCACTCAACTAGTCTGATTGAATGGTAACTAAGAGTTGATTGGAGGGTATGTGGCACCCTTGTCTAGGGGATAATATCTTAGACTAAGGGAACCTCAACATAGCTAAATAAAATTAGGAAAATAAAATGAAAAGAAAATCCGAGGTGTGTGTAATATCTCCAACACCCCCCCTGAACACTACTAGGGAGTATACATAATGAATGGGTCCTGAAAATAGAGGCGATGTTAAGTATCCATGAACAATGAAACTAATGAAAAATGAAATAAAGTGAGGAAATATGGAAAACCTCATGAACCAAAATTATTACAAATATCATAAAATAATAGAAGTACACACCATGTA
>JZKD02S0319616.1:17172-27767 GCA_000966675.3 Picea glauca | reverse complement strand
TTGCAATGTCACCCCATTTATCAAATTCTGACGTCCTTTTTCAATTCTGGATTGCATTTCTGATTTTACATCATCGGTATTTAGGGATTCTTCAACCTTCTTGCAAGTTTTCTCTTCAATTCTTTTGGAAAAGTATTCATCCAACATTCTTCTTTCTTCTTTATTTTGACAATTTTTCTTTTCTTATTTCAATCTCTTAAACTCATCCAAGGGTATTTTATTATGGCTTCTTAATATTCATATCTCTTCATCTTTCTTTTTCAAATCTTCCCTTGATTATCTTTTTCCCACTTACCTTTGCTATTCTTTTGTTGCTTTAGGTTCTTAACCTAACTAATGAGTGATTCATTAAGGGATATTATATTAGATAGATCCTCACCCTTCTTCTTAATATCTTCCTTTGATTCTTTTAATTCATTATGAATTCTATATAATTCCTCCATTTTTGTATCCCTAATCCATTTATTTGAGAAGAGTTTTTCAAATTCTTCCCATGTGGAGTGGAGTCTAGTATCTTCATCAAAGCTTCTCCACCACTTATGAGCTCCATGCAAAAAATAAAAATATGCCCCACAAGGACTTATACCAATCCTCATACAATATTACTTTACCATCCTCAAGCATTCCATGGGACTGATTTCATCTTTATCTTCATCTCCACTAAAGTTAGGTATTGTCATTGATTCTTAATTGAGGTATAACCCCAATCCTTAACTTACAACCTCAGTATATTAAGGATAAATGTTTCAAATAGTTATAATACTTGTTACAATATGTTCTTCTATGTTTTATATTTTCAATGGATTTTTAATCAGCACAATATGACACTCCAATAAAACGTTATGACAGTTTTAAGTGAACATAGCTTTGAAAACCCTAATTTGGAGTCTATCCTCCCATCCATCCTTCCTTTTGATGTATCTATGCAATTTTGTCCCTTTTGAGTCTAAAATTGCAACATATAGTCCCATGAAATGTATTATTTTCAATGCCATATGTCTGACCAAAATTGGATGTGTCGGGTTGAAGTTATGGTAACTTCCCCATACCTTGTTGATTTTTTGCCTTTCCAAAAGAGAGAACTTGTACAATGTTCCCCGCGCACAATAATTGATATGCAATTCTGAAAATTGTACCTGAAATACTAGAGATAGTCCAATGTCCAATGAAACAGGTCTCATGTAATTTGGATCCTCATGGAATAATATATGACTATTTTACCCAGAACACCTATTTGAGAGTAGTTAATGGGACTAGTTAGATACTCTATCTTCCATAGGGTGTATCATCAAAATTATGACGACCTAGAAGATGAAATTTTTACCATATATACCTTTATATTTCTTCCGAATAAAATTCCATTTTCATGGTCTTAATCATCCCATACAAAACTTTATATCAAAAATTCTAATATGGATTTCTTGAGGAAGAAAAACCCTAGGATCGATGCTCTGATACCAAATGTAATGAACCAAAATGCTTACAAACATCATAAAATAATAGAAGTACACAACATGTATAGAATGTGAGTGTGGAGCACAACTCCAAGATAGATAAATTACACAATAACTCCTTAAAGAATAGGGGAACCCCTCAAATTAACCAAATACCATTCATACTTCATAATTCACATGTCCAATAATGAATACATGATATCTTATATATAGCTATTCACACTTACACATGAGGCCCCTTTTCTACTAGGCCGACCCCATTACATATATATTTACACATTACATGTATATTTAGGCTCATATATTCCCCCCCTTGGGGTCATATCATATACATTTAGCCATATATATGCCCCCCCCCTCCCTAAAAATAAATTGTATCAAAAGAAGATAAAGATAGTTTCTAGGTAATTGTGTTCTTCACTTCAAGACGATCACGCAAACTATGGAATTTTTTCTTAGTGGAAGTCTTGGTGAAGATGTCGACAGTCTGCTCGATGGAAGGGAAATACTGAAAATCGATGACCCTGTCATGAACCAACTCCCTGATAAAATACATATGGATCTCAATATGTTTTGTCTGTTGTCTCTGTACTAGATCTCGACCAAATTTGAGTGTACTCTAGTTGTCACACCAAATCAAAATTGGATGGTGGAACTGAATGTTGAGCTTAGTGAGGAAGTTCTAAAGCCATAGTTCCTATATGGTGATGCTTATTTATCCCCTGTACTCGGCCTATGCTGAAGATAAGGAAATAACTAATTTATTTTTTCTTGACCAAAAGATTGGGCCCGATCCCAAACTCAAAAAGTACCCAGAGGTGGAATTGCAATCGTTTCCATCACCTGCCTAGCCAAAATTAGTGAAGCCTATGAGATCCAACTTACAACATTTTGCTTAGTTTTGAAATATTGGTTGCCATTGATGTCAACCCTTGAAGAAGTCTGATAGCCCCAAAGGAATGGTTATAGAATTTGTAGTTGATCAAGGGAAAAGGTCATGAAGGATTGTGTAAATGTAGGAAACTCACTCATGGATGGATAGCCCTCTTCATGTCATTTCCGGTGATAGGTGGTACGCCATGTGGTTCCTCACATTTGAGGAGTTATGGCCTTATGAAGTAAGAAACCCCAAAGAATGGTTAAGAAGCCCCTAGTTGGATACAAGTCAATTAATGTAAGGGTAAAGTGGTTGTAACAAGAAATTAAAGAAGTCCTAAAATTAAGGAAAGAGGTTACCTAGAAAAAGTATATATACACCTCAAGAAGTCATTCACAAGTATATTCAATCATACATTCTATTGAATATATCTAAGTGAGAAAGTGATCTTTTGACAAGTTTGCGACGGTGAAATATGAGGTAGTGAAAGAGTGAGAAGTGCAGGAGTTTTAGTGTTACAGAGGAGAGCGTGAATTTATGAGAAAACCCTAATTTGGTTGACCCCCATGGGTCAGACAGCTAATGTACAGCAAGGCACCCCCACAAGTTTCCTATTTCCCGTCACGCAAGGCACCCCCACAAGTTTCCTATTTCCCGTCACGCAAGGCCCCAGGTGACAAAAGGTATTAGTCTCGCGAGGGCAAGACAAATTTGGGGAATATGTTAGTACCATGTTGTTGATGACTGAGGAAAGGATACAAGTCTGTAAAATCTTGTATTAGGTCAGCTATAGGACTACATGTATGTTTATGTGTATGATTTTAGGTTTACTTGTTGGGTTTGGTTATGGTACATGCTTGATACATGCTTGGTATATTGTTGAGGCATTGGAACTTAATTCAGATACATATTGATTCTTGGCTACATGTTTGTGTGAGGCACACTCTTACATCTGGTTTGATATATGTCATATATTTGAGATGTTGGTATATGGTTGAGGTATACACTTGGTATATGGTGGCATATGCATGAGGCACATGAGGCACTTCATTGATTATGTTGTACATGTATACACATGATTGATGCTATGGTATATGGTACAAGTTTTATGTATAATTGATTTTCTAGTACATGGTACATGATTGAATACATGATTAACTACTCATTATTGATGTTATGGTATGTACATTGCACATATCTTATGGTACATAATTGATGCATGGTATACTACATTTGTTGGTGCACAATTGAACATGGTTATATGGTACAGGCTTTGGTATAGAAGGTTGATGGTACAATTATAGTGATACGTTGGATACAATGACAGGTTGACAGGTTACATGTTAATGTGACAGTGAAAGTGATAGTGGCAGTGCTATAACTCAAAATGCCACTTATGTGCATCCTTGATGTTGGCCTACTCATTCATATATATGCCAACCATTTCTGATGGAGTTCTTCTCAAAAAAAATAAAAATGTATGGCATACGCACCTTGTTGTATAGGAAGATAACTTACATACGCTAGTTGCATACCTGAAATCCAACGTACATACACTTTTTTCACTACTGAAAGTAGGCGTGTACTCTAAAAATTGACAAAAAATATAAAATATGCGCTTTCCAGTGAAGTTTATGGGCTTTCTTAGGTTTTACATCCATCTTACCTCCTATAGACCCTCTGGAAATGAATTAACCATATTTTTCTCATAGAAATAGGGCCCTAGGGGGATCATTTGGATATATCAAACAAGAGGCGAGAGAACTCTGCCAATTTTCTCCCTTGTATTCCAAGCCTTCTACATTCTGCTTTGAGTTTCATCCTCAACATTCCCTTCCATCCACCCTCCTTATACCATCCATCATTTTCCCTTATATTGGAATGTTGGTGGTGAAGATTGTATTGGGAATAGTGCACTTGGAAGCACAATAGAGGAACCCATGTTGCGTTTGTAGAGTGACGCTAGCACAATTCAGGTTGTAACTTCCTATTTTGTTATTAATAAAAGAGAAAACTTCTTGTCCTAAATCTTTATGTCTGTGTGTTTGTGTTTATGGATCTTTTCATGAATAACTAACCATTTAGATGATCTTGATAATTAAGCATATGTTGTCATAGTTTGTTCTATAACATTGTTTCGGGCCATCTTTGGGAGGAGGCCTACAATATTGGAACGGATAACAATCGGAAGGGATCGCCATCAGCCATAAGGACTTAAGGTACACATTTATATCTTCCTTATCTTCCCTTAATTATCGTAAGGTTGTGTTTGGTTTGGGATAGAATAGAATCATTTATATCTTTTAGGGTGTCAAGGCTCTTCCTAGTCACTAGACCCAGATTAAGGGGATTTTCCCCATAGCAGAATTGGTGACTCCAATATGGAGTCTCTCTAGGGTCTTGTTAGGAGATCTTTGTTTGGATTGAGTTCCTATTTTTTTTTGTTGAGTGTTCTGAGTATGTTTGGGTTTCTGGTCACCTTCCTAGTGCTTACCATCTTCCCTATTATAGGTGGTTTGTCTGAATCTTTCTCTTTTTTGAGAATTTTAAGTAGTGTACGTGCCCTATTCTATATCCATCCCATGTACATATGTGTTTTACTTTATACACAACCCACGTACATATGCAAGATGATTGTGCACATTACGCGTTCCTATCATTTTGAAAAGTTTTTTGAAAAGTTTTTTTTTTCTTTCAGGAAACCTTTGGTTCCTTAGATCTTTCTGAGTTCCAGAGGCCTCTGTTGGTTGTGTTTTGGCTAGGTTCAAGGCTCATATTGTTTATGAAATAACAAAAAAAACCTCTTGTATATATTTTTTGGCTTATTTTTAGCTTAAATTTTAATAAATCGTGTATTATGTGGTTTCTTTTATGATCTTTTGTTAGTTTTGCTTTGATTGAAAGAAGAAAAAAACCAAGTTTTTATGCTAGTTATGTCTCTTTATTTATTTGCATTGCTTTGCATTGTTATTTGAAAAAGAAAAAGGAATTAGCATAGGGTTGTGTTTTCTTCTCATCTTGAAAGCATTTCAAAAGAAAAATAAGAAAGAAAATCCTTTCATTGGTTCTTTTGTTTCACTCGAAAGTTGCCAAGTGCATCTTGCATGGAAAGGAGAAAAGATTGCATCTTTAGCTTTGAAGGATTGTTCATGCGTTTTCTTTCTTGGAACTCTTTTTCATTTGAAGGATTAGTGTAAAGTTTTATTTTCCAGTTTTCTTATAAGTTTCATTTTTGCAAGAGTCTCAAACAACATCAGCTTCACTTCCATACCTTTTGAGTAAAAAAACCACTAAAATTAATGCTTAATGTTAAAATCAATTAGAATTTTTTGTTTATAGGGTACACCAAGTAGTCTAGGCTTTAGGGCCTTGAAATAGATGTGGAGAGGAAAATATTCAAGGACACTTAAATAAACTTAAGAGTCTATGATAGGGAGTGTAAAATTCTAGTTTCATAAAATTTATTCGAGACCCCCCTCTAACACAGGGGCTAAACACGAGGTCACGTGAGGAAATATAGAGGGGATAACCCCTCCAAAGTCAGACTAAGCATAGTGAGGATCATATTTTGAGGGTAATTCTTGGGATTCCACTGCATTTGAATACAGATCTTTGTGGACCTCGAATCTGTTTGGGATTCTCAGTTGTCTTCCAGACCATTTTCCTTCGTTACCCTTGAAAGGCTTCAGAAATAGCTATCCTGCTCATATGATCTTCCCGAATGTCGACTGTACCCACCCAGTGACTGACTGCGTGTTGGAAACCTAGTTTCCTTTTATAGGGACTCACAATGGTGACTACGGGGGTATACCATGGTAATTAGGACAGACTTCAGACCATGCTTTGTAGAGTATGCCTAGAGGGTGTTTCCGTGTTCGAGTTACACTTGCACTAGTAAGTTTCTCTAGTGTTTATTGGTGTAACTGTTCATCTTGCCATTCTATTGATTACTTGATTTTTCTTTAGGGATGTTTTAGTGGTGTGCTATGTGCTCCTTAGTTTTCCATAAAGAGATAGTCAGTCATTTATTTAGGTCTCCAACCTAAGGTGGTAAACCTCCCACTCCATCAGTCGTGAATACTTTTGGGTATTCCACTTAGAAACATGAAGCCTCCTCCTTATAGGTGTATATTTTTATACAATCAATTTACCAGAGTCAATGTATGAGACTTTTATAGACTTGAACGATTCTACAAGGGAATAAACTATGCATAGAATATTCATGGCCAAATTTCCTGACGATACCAACCAAGGAACCCCTTTGCAAGGTGATTCTTGTGCTTTTCCTTTCTTTGGAAATGTTGGTGTCCCTTTGATGGCCACATTGTACATTCCTGGGTTGAATGTGGGACAACCAGTTTGGTTGGGTACCATTCCAGATATCCCTAATGCTCTTGATGCTTCTCAATTAATCACCTTATGGCATGGGAATCATGTTGATGTTCCTTCATCAACAAAGTCTCCTCCCCCTTCTTCTACCTTCTCTAGTAAAAGTGTAGCTACTAGTAACTGAAAGTCTAAAAAAAATAGAAAGAGGAAGAATAGGAAGAAGAAATCACCAAACTCTACGAGTCATGTTGGAGATAGTTTGTCAATATCTGCAAGTCATGTTGAAGACCAACACCCAACCTCTGCAAGTCATGTTGAAGACCAACACCCAACTTCTACAATTCATGCTGTAGGAAATCACCCAACCTCTGCAAGCCATGATGGAGGTAAAATCCTAATCACTTCTAGTCACACTACAGATAGGTCTGTAGGCTTTGTGAGTCATGTTATTGAACAATAACCAACCTCTGTAAATCATGTTGGGGATGTGAATCCAACCACTACAAATCATGTTGGAGATGTGCAAGAAACCACTACAAGTCATGTTGTGGGAAAAATTCTAGTCGTTGCTATTCATACTGGAGATAGGGCTATAGCCTCTACAAGTCATGTTATCAACCAATCACCAACCTCTCCAAATCATGTTGGAGATATGCAACCAACCACTGCAAGTCATGCTGGGAGCACGAACCTAGTCCCTGCTAGTCATACTAGAGTTCAAAAACCAACCTCTGCTAGTCATGTTGGAGACTTCTCAACAACCTCTGTGAATCATGTTGAAAGAAAGCAACCAACCACTTCTAGTCATGTTGGGGGCATTGATTATGTTGAGAAACCTAGATGGATAGGACGTAATCCTAAGTTCCCTTGTAATATTTGCAAGGTATATCACCTTACTCATATGTGCCCTGGCATTCCAGAGGAATGAATATTGTGGTCATCCATGTCTGCAAGCTCTTCTGATTATGAGTATTCTTCAGTTTCCCCGAAATATATTCATCCTTTGGTTGATGAAGTGCTCATGGTGATGCAATATTTGGTCGATCCCACTTCTCTTGTTGGGAGTGATGTTCCTTAAGAACATGTTGTCTCGCAGTCTATTCAACCAATGGTTGACAAACTGGTCACTTCGATGCAATATTCGGCTGATATCACTCTTCTCTTGGAGAGTGTAGAGTCTACCAAAGTGGTCACACTAATGCAATCTTAGGATGATCCCACTCTTCTCTTAGAGAGTGTCAAGTCTACCAAAGTGGTCATGTCGATGCAATATTTCACTGATCCCACTCTTATGATGGGGAGTTATGTGTCTACTGACTATATTCTTAGTATTTCCAGTTCAATTCTTTCAAAACGAGGGGGCATTCCGCTCACTTCGAGCACACCCCCTCCAAGTCCTAGGTGTAAATGTGTTGAACCTACACAAAATATATCTAGATAGAAAATACTACACACGTTTGCAGAGACAAATTGAGAAAGAAGAAGAAGGAGAGAAAGAATGGAATAATTCTCATTAATCGTTATGAATAATGAATACTTTACACATGATATACTCTGTATAACTCAATGAATGAGTACTGGAAGAGAACCAATGTGCCATAGTGGTGGTATATATTGATCTGGACACACACCAGTCGTTATGGGAGTGAACTGTAAATGTGTTGAACCTACATAGAATAGATCTAGCTAAACAATGATACACACATTTGCAGAGAGAATTTTAGAAAGAAGAAGGAGAGAAAGAATGAAAGAATTCTCATTAACCGTTTGAATAATGAATAATTTACACATGATATACTCTATATAACTCAATGAGTTAGACTTGAGGTGAACCAAATCACCATAGTGGTGGTCTAGAGTGATCTGGACACACACTAGCAGTTATGGGAGTGAACTGCCACCTATTCTAGTCTCTCATGCAGTTATGGGAGTGAACTGCCACCTATTCTAGTCTCTCAGGCAGTTACGGGAGTGAACTGCCACCTATTATAGTCTCTCAGGCAGTTAGGGGAGTGAACTGGCACCTATTCTAGTCTCTCAGGCAATTATGGGAGTGAACTACCACCTAGTTGAGTTAACTAGTCAACTAGTCTTCAATTAACTGACTGAACAGAGAGTAGTGAGGAGTTAACTAAAGGAATCAAGGCTAATGCACCACTCTGGTGATGATACCAAGGCAAGGTCAAATTAGCATGGTGATAATCCCTATGTTGCATGGTTATGATCCCAGTGCAACATCTAAACTCAAATCAACTAGTCAAACTGAAGTGTCAACTGAAAGAGAATATTCTCTAGGTGGAATATTCTACCCTAAAATATAGGAGACTAGATAATGACTAATTATGACTAATAAACAAGGAAAAACCTTAGGAGAAATAAATCCTAGGTGTGTGTGAAGTAACTCCAACACCCCCCCTGAATATCACTATGGTGAAAATAAATATTGGGTCTCGACAACGAGGCCATGTTAGGTACCTAAGTACAAAAGATAAACTGAAAATAAAGTGATGAAAGAGGGAAAACCTCATGGTAAACCCCCCCCCTCAAGGTACAATGTATGTAAGAAGAAGAACCACAGTTGCTAGGCAACTGTGTCCTTCACTCCAAGACGACTTTGCAGAGAATGGAATTTCTGCTCAGTGAAGGTCTTGGTGAAAATGTTTGTCATCTATTCTGCTGAAGGACAGAACTGTAATTAAATGATCCCCTCATGTACTAATTCATGGATGTAGTGCATGTGGATATCGATGTGCTTCATTCGCTGCCTCTGAACTGGATCTCTGCAGAACTTCAAAGTGCTCTGGTTGTCACACCAGATGACGATCGACTGATGAAACTGAATGCCCAACTCAGTGAGAAAATGTTGTAGCCACATAGCCTGAATGGTTATGTTAACTACCCCTCTGTACTCTGCCTCGGCTGAAGATAGAGAAATGGCAACTTGCTTCTTGCTCGACCAACAGATAGGCCCGGAACCAGGACTGAGTGAGTAACCAGATGTCGAGTTGCGATCAATGCTATCACCAGCCCAGTTGGAATCAGTAAAACCAATGAGATCCAATGTAGATTCTATTGCATAATGAATCCCAAAGGTGATGGTTCCCTGTACGTATCAAAGGATACACTTTGCAACTTTCCAATGTATCTCATGTGGCTCCTGCATGAACCTGGAAACTGCACCAACTGCATATGAGAGGTTTGGTCTAGAGTGTGTAAGATACAACAAGCTCCCCACTAGCTATCTGTACAGTGTGTTGTCAACCAATGGAGTCTCCCTACCATCCTCAAGTTTGACTCCTGATAGGAAAGGAGTCGGAGCAGACTTGCAGTCTGTCATGTGAAATCTCTAAAGGAGATCTCATGCATACTTGGCTTGAGATAGTTTGATGTCTGACGCATCCTGACTGATATCAAGTCTAAGGAAGAAGTGTAGAAGACCCATGTCCGTCATTAAAAACCTGTCATGAAGAATCCTCTTGACTGCAACAATCAATGAAGTCGAGCAACTGGTGATCAACAAATCATCGACATACAAAATTAACAATAGAAGTGAATCAACTGTCATGAGCATGTATACATTTGGGTTTGATTTACAATGTACAATTTTTTTTTGACAATAGGTAGGAGTCCATCTTGGCATACCATGCCGTTGGAGCCTGCTTGAGGCCATAAAGTGACTTCTTCAGTCGATAGACCAAAGATGAGTCCTGCATAAATCCCTGGGGCTGCTCCATGTAGATCTCCTCAAAGCGATCACCATGAAGAAATTCATTCTTCACATCCATCTGATGGACTTCCCATCCCTTAGCTGCCGCAATGGCAAGTAACAATCGTATGGAATCCATCTTCGCTACTGGAGAGAAGGTCTCATCATAGTCAATACCATGAACCTGCTGAAATCCTTTGGTGACAAGCCTAGCTTTGTATCTGTTGAT
>JZKD02S0319605.1:0-19542 GCA_000966675.3 Picea glauca | reverse complement strand
TCATGAGGTTTCCCTACTATCAGGACCTAAAAATAGCTCATTTGTTTGATACAATGCATATCGGGAAGAATGTGACAGAAACATTATGGCGAATCATAGATGGTAGGAGGGATAACAAAAAATTCATCAATATTTGTGGTGACATTTAGGAAGCCAATCATGCAATGCAAAGTGGAATCCAATCAAATAGCGACGGAGATCAAAATAGCATTCCCTAGTTATTAACAGAGCAACAAAGAAATTATGTAAAAGAGGTCATTTGGAGAATAAAATTTCCCACGGGTTTTTCTTCAAACATAAATAATATCTTAACAAAGAAAGGTGAATTTGGTGGGGTAAAAACACATGATTGGCATACCTTCATTAAGGTAATTATTTTTCTATATATATATTTATATTGGTATACATCTTTTTAGTTTTGTTTTATTATACTTTAGAATCAAATAATGATCGATTTTGATTGTTACAGTATGTTCTACCTCTATCTCTCCCATACCACTTTGACAACAATGTAAAACAAGTTATATATGATCTTGGCAAATACATGTGACATCCCAAAAATTAAAGTATTTTTGAAATTTAAAAATTTGTTGGAAAATTATTCCGTTTTTAGTAAATTCGAATTTGGAAATTTTTTGTCATTTATGGAAATTTCGAATTTTGAATTTGGTAATTGTAATAAATTATTATGACTGTTGGGTAGAGATTTGACTGTTGGGAGTGGATTGTATTGGTTTGAGTATTTCATTTATTCATATGTGGCATATGATCGATCATAGTATGATTTTATATATGAATCATTGGCATTGTTTTGTTAATGGATGCAGGCTGATGAATGCTTTCTAATTTGACTCACATAAGGAGTAAAGGGGCCATGCACATAGACCAGATATTGAGGGAGAGGTGAGGCAGAGTCCCTGTCATATCCTACTAGCACTCATGTCGTGGCTCAAATTGTAGGTTAACGATTACCTAGTTTGATATGTCCATGATGTCGTGAAGACAGACTAAGACAGTCACTCACGAAGATTTCTAAGGGGTGCACAATAAGGTGGGGTCCTTATTCCTCATAAGCCCTTAGTCTCTCACATTGTCGCCCAAATGGAGTGTTGACTCCAAGGGTTGGACAACTACCAAAACCAGTCAAAGGCGAGTGGCAGCCTTGGAGCATGGAGTGTCTCTTGAAGGGCACATTGTGTAAATAAAACTTGAGTCAATGAATCTAGGTGGCCTAGAAAACCTTGAAGAATAATGGTAAACATTGAAAATCTTTGGACCTTGTCAGATATGAATAAATAATAGGTAATTTGTTAATTATAAATCCCTATAAGAGTCTAATCCTTTTCAAAAAAAAAAAATTAAGCTTAAGTCTAAGTTTTGTAAAGAGGCTAAACTGAAATTATTAACTAAATCAAAAATAAGAATGAGGCAAATCAATTTAAGAAATTAAGAAAGATATAATAAGTCTAAAGAATCAATGTAATACACATGTGTGCATAAAATACCAAATTGGAATTTAACATAAGAAAGGAATAAAGCATGAAAGAATATGTGTATGCATAGAAGGGTTTCTAGAGTCTAGTTAACACTACTCTAACTAGAAGAAGACTCGTATTTTAACTCAACTAAGATTTAGCAAGGCATCAGTCATTAAATGGGAATATGGAGAATAAAGAGACAACTAGGAGCGAATTAAAGAGCGCTTTTAGGAAGGGTGAGGAAATTAGACTTTTAATTCAATTATAATATGTAATTACTTGTGCATCTTTGGGAGAGGGTGACAAGTGTTAGGGGGAATAAATTCTAATTTATTCAAATAAAAACAAATTAATTGTGAAGTGGGGATGTGTCACTAAGGAAACTCCTATAAAGAAAATGGTCTAGATGGGAAAGACATCACACTGGGTATTAGTAAAATTATGCTGCTGAATTATTTTTGATTGGTTTTAATTGTGAGAGTTGGGATAACCAGCTTGAGAGAGAGGTGGCTCTACCTTGCGAGACAAGTTGGGAGCTAGAGGATTTATGGTTTTGTGTGCGTGGCCCATTTTGTGGCTCGGAGGGCTAAGGGGGAAGAAGAGTACCCCTAGCATTGGGTGGGAGGTACCGGTGAAGTCTCAATTATTAGCAAGCTGGAGGTCGGAAGGAACACTAGTTGTCAAAGATCATCTTCAGGCCCATCTTCGTCGTCAGTTACCGTATTTTATGGAATTTTTAAATGCATTTGGATTTTAATTGTATAATCAAGTTTTTTATAATTTGTTGTAGACTATGTTGAATCTTGAATTGTATAGACCAACTCCTTGAGGGCTTTATCAGATATGAAAGTGAAATTGTATAATAGATATTTTTACATTGTGTAACTAGTTTGAAAAGTTTAAGATTGAATAGACAAGCTCCTTGATGTTTTATAATTTCTAGAAGCGGATTCCTAATAATTTCACTATCATTGTTTTTCTCAACTAAATAGATCAAAATTTTGTGTTAAGTTGTGTTCCTTCCCCAAAACCATCTTGATTTCTACATGCTCGTGATTTCTCTATTTCTCTTGTATTAGGGAATCGACAGGCTTTCGGCGCATTGAATGTTATACAATCTAAGGATCATTACTAGCCATGTGTTATGTGTTACGGTATTGGATATTCAGACTATTTTTCTTTGTAGTTTGTCCACCTTCCCGAGTTTTTCCTTGCTGGTCATTTCTGCAATGAAGTCACTTTAAATTTTCTTGTTCAACCTATAACCTATGGGGAAGAAATGGTTCTTCCTTATGTACGTTACAATAGATTTCATAACCCACTTAGTGTTACTCTAAATCTGGTTATAGTGGTGCGCATTATTTATGCCTGACATTGCTTTCCTCCAACGAATGGAATGCGCCATCCCTCTGGCAAGTTTCCTGTAGCGAGTTCTTCTAGAACTTGTTCTCCTCCAGCGAGTGGAATGCGCCATCCCTCTGGCGAATTTCCTGTAGTGATTCTCTTCGTCCAGCTGTGTCTTTTTCCTACCAGTGAATTCGATGGCACTTGCACTCCTTAAACGATTGCCAACAATATTAATGGTACTTGCTCGTCTTTAATTAACTGACAAGAACTACATTGGTTCTTGCAAATCCTTTGGAAATTCATACCAGTCCTCCATCGAAAATATTCCATTGCACCCGAAGTTTTCTGAAGTATCCTTCGTTGCACACTTGAACGGAGAAGGTTCATTAAATCTGGTATTAATATTGTTAAAATTGGATAGTCATAAGGTGCATTCATACATATTACTAGGATCGAAAGTCGATTCAATTAACTACATTGGTAAATCTGGTATTAATATTGTTAAAATTGGATAGTCATAAGGTGCATTCATACATATTTTATACATATTTCATACATATTATTAGGATCGATTTTCGATCCAATTAACTACATTGGTAAAATTGTGATTTGTTGAATTTGGAAAATGATGTGTAAAATAATAAATTTATTTTTAATTTATGATTAATAATAATAAAACTTTTGGAATTGATTGTTAAAATTTATAGAAGTGTACATACTCTTTTCTCCTTGAAATTTGAATTTATGATTTCCAAAAAAAACGTGTTATTAACTTAATTTTAAGTCCACTAATATACATATATGAGAGTGAAGTGATTAAAAGTGTAATGAGTTAAAAAAAAAAAACATTTTTGATGAGTTTATGGCTTTTGAGACTATCTACATTCATTTAGCATTGAAGTTTGATAGTATGGAGTTAGTGATGCATGTATCCATAGTAAAAATGTATTAATAATTTCACTTTTACTTAAATGGTAATAATAGACTTGAATCCTTCTATTCCAGAATTTTGTGGTCCCCTCTCCAAACCCTTTTCACACGAATGCGCTTTGGCTAAAAGCTTATTAGTGCTTGTTGAATTAAATTTTTAATCCTTGAACAAGGTGCGTTCAAGAATCGCTGCTAATTTATGTGACCTCTCTAATAAGCCTCCAAGGAAGAAAACAAACTGAGTTCGCAAATTATGGTCCTCTTGTAGTTGAAGGAAATTAAATTAATGGTTAAGCTATCATAATTGTAATGCTTATGTCACTCCAAAATTTGAGTATCTCGGGTATCCATAACATAACCACTTGGGAAGTTAAATTTCATTGGAAAGAAATATATTTTAGTATTACTTAGGTGGGGTTATTTATGATGCAATTACAATAATTGGTATCATTTAATTTAGTGACTCTATTATGGTTAGGTATTACAATAACTTAATTGTTTGGAAGAATTATGAAGTTAAGTATTAATAATTTCGTCATCTTAAACATAGTGTGAGTTATAAATTAATTATTTAAAAGGAACTAGAATTATTGTTTAAATTAAGAATCATGTGAAGGACAACGCAAGGTTGAGTCACCATCATGTTCATATGGCAAGCAACCCTTTAGCTTAATTAAATTAATTATAACTAGAATCGACATTTCAAAAATGATCGAGTAAGGCACAGGTTGTCCAAACTTGGAATGATAGATGCTTATTATGTTTGTTTATTGTGTTGCGCCTCTAGTTGAAAGTTATAGAATAGCATAGAATGTTGCAGTTGTTAACTTATTGTCTTGTTCTTTCTTGCGTAGATGCAATGTTATTCGTTTACATGTTATATTGACAAGATTGTTTTCATGTGATTACATGCCTCACTATTAGTATCTAGTCATGATGTTAGTATAGAAGTTGGTTATGGGATTTAGACACCTCCTTGTTCCTCAGAACAATTGCTAGCCCTAATACCTTAAGTGGTCAAAATCAATCGAATGAATCATGGGCTTGAGAATTGTTTATGTCTCTTGGAGGTCCTAACCTTGCAGGATAGGTTGGGCGGGTAGTTCCTTATGTTACCTTTATGAGGTGTGTTGATTCGTGTCGCTAATTTATGTTCATGTGTTGATCATGTGTCACTTTTAATTATAATTTCGTGTTGATTATGCGTTGCTATGAATTATGTGATGACATTAATTTCCTAATGCAAAAAAAAAATATTTACCTATTGTACAACGCTATTCATTGTTGTATCAGAGGAGGCATTACATTCTTTCTTTAAGTTCTTAACATCCTTAATGAGTGATTCATTAATGGATTGAATCTTGGAAAACTCATTGTTTTTATTCTTGATATCTTCCTTTGCTTCTTTCAAATCATCTTGAATTCTATACATTTTCTCCATTTTTGAGTCCTTGATCCATTTGTTTGAGAACAATTCTTCAAATACTTCCCATGTAGTGCAATGTTTCCTTATCATTCTTAACCATTCCCGGGGACTGATTTCATCTTTATCTTTCTCTCCACTAAAGTAAGGTATTGTCATTGATTATTAATTGAGGTCTAACTATAATCCTCACTTCTAACCTCAATATATTAATGATAGTGATATAAATTAGCTGTAATCCTTTCTCCAATATAATATTCTAAGTTTTATCTTTCCAATGGTTTTTTAATCATCTCAATCGGACATCCCAATCAAAAGTTATGATATTTTTAAGTGGCATACCTTTGAAAACCCTGATTTCAAGTCTATCCTCCTAGCCGACCTTCCTTTTGATGTAAATCTGTAATTTAGGTCTTTCTGAGTATAAAATTGTGACTTGTAGTACTTTGAAATGTCTTATTTGCAATGCCACAAGTTTGACCAAAATTGGATGTGTCAAATGAAAGTTATGGTAATTTTCCCAAACCTTTCTTAATTTTGGACTTTCCATGAGAGAAAATGTATACAATGTGCCATGTGCAGAATATGTGATATATGATTCTGAAAATTGTACCAAAAATACTATGGAACGTACTTGTTCCAATTAAATTGGTCTCACAGAATTTGATCTTCTATGAAGACGTTATGACTTTTTTACCCGAAAGACTTGTTTGAGACCAGTTACAGGACTAGTAAAAAACCCTATCTTACACAGAGTGTATCTCCAATAGTACAACAAATCAGAATCTTAAATTCATAACATAGATACTATGATAAGTATTCTCACTACATTATAGGTTTCACCTTCTAAAGTGGCTCCTAGAAAAATCTAAACCGAAAATTCCAAAATGACTTTCTCGAGGAAGCAAAACCCTAGGATCAGTGCTCTGATACCAAATGTAATGAACCAAATGCTTAAAAATATCATAAAATAATAGAAGTACACACCATGTATATAATTTGAGAGTGGAGAACAACTAAAATATAGACAATTTACACAATAACGCCTTAAATAATAAGGTAACCCCCTCCAAATAACCAAATACCTTCATACATCACAATTCACATCTCACAATAATGAATACATTATCTCTATATATACCTATTCACACTTGCACATGAGGCCCATATAATACTAGTCTGACCCTAATAGATGTATATTTACACATTATATGTACATTAATGCCCCTATATTCCCCCACTCTTGGGTCATAATATGTCTTGTGCTATCATACTTGAGTTACACTAGTAATTGCTAGTTATCCTCTTGCATACTTACTTGGACTTCTAGTGACTTGTTTATTATATTTCTTATCATTTCATTTCTAGTTTATATCATTATATACTACTGCTAATTTGGACAACAAGAACCAATTGCTTGTTCTTCAAATTATTGGGTTTGTATCTTGTGTTTTCTTGTGTCTCGGGAAGGTACAACAATCTTACGCAGCTATACAAGCACTTGGAAACCATTGACTATCTCCAAGACTCATTTCCAAGCCATATTCCACTTAGTACTTTGACCTATAGTGGCATCACTTACAAAATATCACTTTCCATCTCATTTCCCCCTAGGGTCACCCTAGATTCCCCCCTTATGTTGGATTTATCCTTCACTAAAGTGAGGGGAGGTTTTATCTAAGGTGACAATGGGTAGATTCTCCCACCATTATCTCCATCTTGTGGATTGGGTCGTACTTTGACTAACCTATATTTTGTGTGATAATTTTTTGGCGTCGTTGTCGAGGAGGATTTTGAATCCTCTTTCATGCCCTAATGAAACTTTGGAAAGTTTTCCTAAAGACTTTATCCCTAGCTTGACTGGCGAATTTACTTGAAGGACGTTCCCCTTTCACCTTTGGTGAGTTTGAGGCTCATCTGGGAACTTCATCATGGGACCTACCCGAACGAAACACTACCCAAGTCCTCAAAGTGTATCCAAAAATCGCAAACCTTCACCCAAATGGTCTAATCCTTGGTCATATCCCATTTCTCATAATTCCTCATCAATCTCTCCTACCCCTCCATCTTCACCCACTTCCCCTACACCTCCACTTTCATCTGTTCCTTTTTCACTAAGTACTTCTTGGAGCCTGTGGGTTAAAGATGCGTACAAGCCTTTAGACATGACAAATATCCTTGGAGATCCTCACAAACTCCCATGGGACTTTAAAGAATGGCTCCATAGCTTTTTAGGAGATGACTTTGCCACAACGAAATATCATTTGGATACCTCCTTCGCTCCCTTGGACCTTATGACTAACATAAGGACGTTTGACTGAGAATTTTCTCTTACACTCTCATTGTAATGGATAAGGAATGGTATGATCGTATCTCTCTTAAGATGATCACAAGTTGGGATTTTATCCAAGAACGTTTCATCAAAATATTCAAGAAAAACAAAGTTTTCCAATCCCTTTATGATCAACTCTATAACCACAAAAGAAAACTAGGAGAAACCATAATGGGCTTCAATGACAGGTTCAATACCCTTGTAGGGATATTTCCCCAAGATTTTAAGCCCTCTCAAGGTGCCATCCTCAAGTCTTACATATAAACCATGAAATATCCTTGTGGAATTCTAATTGGGAAGGGATGCCCTGTAATTTTGTTTGGAGCACAAGAAATAGCATGTGAAATTGAAGAGAACATAGAGTCTTCTTTTTGTCAAGACTGGGGTTGTCTTGAGGAATTCATTCAGATAAATTATGTTGCATGCTTTGTCATCCCTGACCCTCTTCACAATGTTAGTCCATACTTGCAAAGGGAGCAAGAAGAATTTGTTGACAAGGTTGTTGATCACATGATAAGTCTTTTAAAAGGAGGCAAGAAACCAACATATAAAGAAATATCTCCCCCTACAAAGGAAAGGTTTCAAATTGAAAGAAAACAAGCAGCAAAGGAGGTTGAAGAGGATTTTTGGAAACATATTCAAGAGGTCATGACTGAACCAAACGAGGAAAAGAAAACTGGTGCAACTAAGAATAAAGAGCGAAAGACCACCTTAGTAGATAAGATAGAAGAAGTAGTTATAGTCAAATATTATGTCATCTTGACCTACCAAGTCCTACACAAAGGGATTGACAAAACCTTCATATTTTCAAACTCTCTTTTTCTAGACAAAGAAAAGAAGGATGGATCTCGGGGTTTAGATTTCATTGGAGTGCACTCAAGCTCGAAATCAGGTGCATGAATAGTCTTGATATCACCAGATAACGATATTACCCTTTTCTCATACATGATTGACTTCAATTGCACAAATAACATCACTGAGTATGAAGCCCTCATTTTGTGCATGAACCTTGCCATTAATATGAACAACAGGTCACTACGTGTAAGAGGAGACTCACACATGATCGTTTCAGAATTTAACGAGAATTTCATAGCTAAGAATCCAATATTGAAACAATACACGAATGTCGTGAATAAATTTGATAGCTTTTTGATTGAATCCATCCCTAGAGAAGAAAATCATTTGGAATATAATCTTGTTGTATCCACGTCTACTTTACAACCTTTCAAAGAGAATGGTCTCTATAAAGTGTAAGTAAATTCTAGGCCTTCAATACCTGATAGCTTGGAACATTAGCGGGTTTTTAATAATGAAAACCAGATCTTGTGTTTCCTCAAGAACGAAGGTGAATTCTTATAATCCCAGATAAACTTGTTGGTTGAAGAAGAGAATATTGAGATGATCGATTTACCTGATGGACCCTTACCCAAAGGTATCATTCCCCTAGAGAGACCTTTTTTTATCGAAATGACATGTATAAGGGGAAGGCGTCAAGAAAAATTGATGACGAGGTCATTGAATTCAATATTAGCAACAAGGAATCCCCAAAAATGGTTAAATTTGGAAAATGAACAACTCTCAACGAGAGGGAAAAGTTGATTTCCCTCATAAGAGAATTTAAGGATGTGTTTTCCTAGTCATATGAATATTTGAAGGCTTACCAAGAAGACGTTATACAACATTCTATCCCCCTTAAAGAAGGAACAAAACCCTACAAGAAAAACATCATACAAATGAATCTAAAAGTTTCCCCACAAATCCAAAAGGAGTTGCAAAATATGGTTGAGGTAGCAATAATCAAGCCCATAAATTACTTGTCTTGGGTGTCTAATCTAGCCATTCTCTATAAGAAGACTGGCGATATCAAGATATGTGTTTATTTCGTAAATTTGAACCAGGATTCGCTTAAAGACAATTATCCTCTAAAAAACATGGAATATATTTTGCAAAGGGTCAACGGAGCAGAGATGATGTCCATGCTTGATGAATTTTCAGGATACAACCAGGTGCTAGTAAAAGAGGATGACCAACTCAAAATCGCTTTCAATACCCCTTGGGGAACTTATAAGTACTTGAGAATAACTTTTGGATTGACCAACACGGGAGCCACTTTCCAATGTGCCATGGATTATGCTTTAAGGGACCTAATTGGGAAACTTGTAGAGATTTACCAGGATGACCTACTCGCTATCTCCAAGAAAAGAGGGTAGCACATCAAACACCTAAGAACAATTTTTCAAAGGTGCAAAGAATATGGCATTTATATTAATCCTAAGAAATCAATATTTGGTGTGGATAAAGGAAAGTTATTAGGTCATATAATTTCCAAATACGAGATCTTGATAGACCCTTCCAGAATTGACGCCATCAAGAAGATCCCTCTCCCTAAAGATAAGAAAGCCTTGCAATCTTTCTTTGGCCAAATAAACTTTGAGGTTCATTCTAAAGTTTTATGAAATTTTTAAGCCCCTTAATCGATTGTTAAAGAAGGATTCCCATTTCAAATGGGACGATGAAGGTAAGTTATCCTTATGACGTATCAAGGAAGCGATAATTATCGTGCCAGTCCTAGTCAGCCTATATTTCGTTAAAGACTTCATCATTTTCTTTTTTTCTTCAAAAGGCACCATTGCAGGAGTTACGTTTCAAAAGAATGATCAGGGATATGAAAAAATGATTGCTTTCATGAGAAAAACCCTTAGGGACTTGGATTTGAACTACACCATTACGAAAAACCAGTCCTACACTCTTGTCAAGTCCCTCAAGCACTTTATAACTTATGTAGGATACAATAAGAATAAAGCTTGTGTCCCTTACCCTATTGTAAAGGATGTTTTATCACAACATTATTGTCTTGGATCAAGGGGAAAATGGTTTTCACAGATATAGGAATATGATATGGAGATTAAGCCATCCAAGATAATAAAAGGCCAAGGGTTAGCCAAAATGTTGACATAAAGCAATCATGAATCCATCGAGATGGGAGAAAATGAACAAAATAGCGTTATTGCAAGTGAGATTGAGAAAGACAAGTGGTATTCAGATATCATTTATTTCCTAAAGAATATGACTTTCCCTGATCATTTGGTTGATCATAAGAGGAGATCCCTAAGGCTTAAATCCATGAAGTATTGCTTGACACAAGATGGTCTCAGATGGAGGAGCCCTGATGGGGTAATCCTCAGGTGTGTGAATAAGGAAGAGGAAAACAAGTTAGTCACCAAATTTCACTCGGGATATTGTGGAGGCCATTGTGAATCTCACACTACTTCCCATAAGATCTTGAGGGAAATATATTATTGACCCACTATTTTATCTGACACACATCAATACGTCAGATCCTTCCAGCCTTGTCAATTCTTTACCGAAAAACAACACCTCCCTGCACTTCCCCTTAAGCCAATTCTCGTAGAAGCACCTTTTCAACAATGGGTATTGGATTTCATTGGCAAGTTCAAGGATAACTATAGTAATGTTTATCGATTGGTTTTGACCACCACACACTACTTCACTAGATGGGTGGCATCCATCCCAACAAAGAAAGCGATAGAAGAGGTCGTAATGAAATTCCTTGAGAAGAAAATTATCACTAGATTCAGTATACCTAACAAGATAACCATGGATAATGCAAAGGTATTTATCTCTATGGCACTCAATCTATTTCAAATATCAAATTATCTTGTCACACTCCTCAAACTATTATCCGCAAGGAAATGGATTAGTGGAATCTAGTAACAAGAACATCATGAATATTGTAAATAAGATTGTTGGAGAGAACAAGTAAATTTGGGATAGCAAGATCAAGTACGCCCTATGGGAATACCACACAACTACCAATACCTCTACTTGGAAAACCCCTTTCAACCCAGTTTATAGGTTAGAAGTGTGCCTAGCTATGAACCTCCATATTCCATCCCTAGAAATGGCTCAACAGTTCACCACGGTTAAGGAAGCACTGCAAGGGAAAATTGACTAACTCATAGAATTAAATGAAACTCGAAGAATGGCCTTTGATTAAATGGAAAATAACCAAGAAAAAATAAAAAGGGACATTTGATCATAGAGCAAAGAAAAGATATTTCGAGAAGGGGGACCAGGTCTTAATGTAGGACAAAATAAGGGAGAAACATGGAATGCACCAAAGGTTTTATAGTCTCTGGTTGGGACCCTACAAGACTGAGGAGATATTTGGGCCAGACTCTTTTTATTTTTCCACAAAATATGGGAGGAGGATGCCATTACCGATAAATGGATCCCTCCTCAAGCATTATTTCCAAGGTGGCACTTGAGTTATTCAAGGCCTAGGAATAAGGTAAGTAGGTAGGTAATTTTGATTTCTACATTTGCATATTGATTGTTCATGGTAGTTTAGTTGCATTCCATCTCTGATTTTCATTTTTCTCTACTTGCATTATTTATTTACATGTTTCTTTTAATATATATATATATAATATGAAAAATTTGATTTTCTTGACTAGTTGTCGATTTTGGTTTTTTATTATATGGACAAAGGATGAGTGAGTCATCATACACTTAATAGTTTTTTGTTTCAGTGTGTGTAGGCATGGGTCTACCAAGAGATGATGTGGTTCTCATGCACTCTATGGTGAGTACATGTCCCCAAGTAGGAGCCAGATATTATCCCCAATTCCTAGGGATAACTAAGGATATAATTTCTCGAAGCCCTCAGGTTGTAGACATGGAGTACCGAGAGATAGTTTGACCAACAATGTCCACTTGCATAGAGAGAGGCCTGCCTCACCACCACATATATCATGGTCATCATGAGGGTATCCACCACATCATCTTGCATCCAGGAAACATTGGGTCTTGATCCATGACGTACAATCCAGGTATTATGGTGAGTGTCATTTCAATATTTCAGGGATTTGATTTTGTTGCATTTAAAACTTATTTTGATTATGTAACATCTTGTTGGAAATTATGCTCTTTTCCCTCTTTCACCTTGGTGGTTAACATTGTCCCCTCATAAGTGGTCACCCTTAGGTATGGGTTTGCTACCAGGAGGTCCTCATGATGAGTCATCATGCCATTCCCAACCATACTTGTCAATTTCCACACTTTGTCCCCTCATCTCCTTATCTTTTGGGATTTTCGGGTGTACTAACCCAAGAAGTAATTGTCCCTCATTTCATGGGAAGAAGGGGCTAAAGTCCCAAAGGGAATGTAGCTGGAAAAAGAGA
The DNA here is from genome assembly GCA_000966675.3 of Picea glauca. NCBI lineage: Eukaryota > Viridiplantae > Streptophyta > Pinopsida > Pinales > Pinaceae > Picea > Picea glauca. The sequence goes on along the minus strand of JZKD02S0319605.1, from coordinate 6,828 downwards.
AAATACATATTATGAACCTTCCAGATTCTCTCCCAAAGAGATATTGAGAACAATGAAATGTTTCTCCTAAAAAATCAAAGACCTGGAAAATAAAACACATAGTGTAAATGTCCCACTTGATTGAGGGATCTACACAAAGTGTGTTACAACCTAGATTTTACCCCCATTGCATTATGTGTACTTCCATTCAAGTGACACTTTGGTACTTCCCCCCAAGCTAATCTATTAACCCTAGGGATTAACCAATGTTTGAACCTTAATTAATTAATGGAAATGAATGGGATTAGAAAAAGGATGCATTGAAAACAAAGGTGCAACACACCCTCTACAAAGGCACCCATAAATGAGACACTATGATCCCTTGTATGTCATGAACCCCATGCCCAAAATTATTTCCCCCCATTTGTATCATATTCTCCACATGTCTTATAGAGGGGTTCCCTTAGGAAACACTCCTTGATTTAGGGTACGATTCACCCAATAGGTCACCGTGTCAAACCTCCCATACCTAAACTTGGAAAATTGCATATGGTCTTTGAGAATTTTTTTGGTTTGATGAGGTGGTTTTGATGCACATTCTTAGATGGGTATTTTTTTATTGACTTGATTTACTTATCATTATGCATTTAACTTGATATCCTTGGAGGGCGTATTCATTTTCTTTGCGGGACCTTGCTTGGTGGATAGATTTGGAAGAACAATCCTAGCTTGGGATTCCTTTCGGCTTGAAGAACTCAGGTTCGATACCATGGCCCTCACACCGGATGATGATGCTAACCTTTGGAGTCCTAAGAGACACCTTGGAGGATATATCATGTCCCTTAATAGCCCAACGTTTTACTTCTTGAGGCCAAAACATCACACTTGGAGGGATTTACATCATCCTAGGGCTAAGGTTTTGGTGGTGGAGGTTTTGATTATTGACACTTTGTATTTGGGAGAGGAGAAGCCTCACCTGGATGGAGAAGGGCCTAGCGCTTAGGAATAATGTCTTTGGAGTCCCAATGATTCATCTCCAATATCAATGTTCATCTAAAAGTATCAAATCATTTCCCTAGAAGGGTGACATCGTCTTTATTTTAGGGTTTTTTTATGTGAAAATTAAATTTTAAGTTGTAAAAAGGGGGAAAACAAGGGAGGTCGAACTCCCTATTTTTGTGTTTTACCCTTTTTATGTGGAAAACTATGTTTAGAAGGTTTAATATAAATAGAGATAAACCTCATTCATTTTATCATAACATTATCACTGGGAGAAAGACTCCTTGGTTGAAATTGGCACCCCTTTTGAGAAATTTTATCTATATCTCTTCACTAATATCTCTTGTGATGATTTTTCTTGGCTATTGGATCAAGAAGTAAGGCACTGTCTTTCTTGGAGGTTGTTTCTTTCTTTTATTGTGGAATTTTCTTAGTTAAAAGGAGTTTATCTTGTTAATGCTTGGACTACGTAAGGAATCTCTCTTGTTATTAATCTTTTTCTTGGTTGCAAGGTTAATTTGTTTATATTTTTGGGATTATAAGGGCATAAAACCCCACTAATGCCATCATAATTGTCTTGGAATAATGTTTTGCACAAAGGAATACTAGGAAAAGTAAAATCTTACACACTCCTAGGTTTTTCCTAGCTAGTCTTGCTTGCCTTGGGGAGTAAAAGAGCTTACACCCCCAAGGAAGTAGCACAACTAGATATTTCATTTAAAATACTCCATAACCCAATATTTAAAGGCACTAATCTCTTGCATTGGAGAAATAAAATCATTGCATTGGGATACGTAAAATCACGAGATATTGAAATTGTTTAAATTGGAATCTTTTCTATATGCTTAAGGCTTTCCAAGGCCACTAGGGAATATTTATTYTCCAAKKATTTGTTTCTTCTRTAATAAATTTAATCTACATCCATTAGGGCTTCAGAAAAACACTTCATAACTTTCAAAATTACTCATTTTCTAACCATCAAAATTTGYTAGAAAGMTACCAAAATAATCTACTAGTTGGTGTCCTTCTTTTGGGTGGTTTACTTGCAAGTTTCAGTGGTTGTATTTTTCTGTTGTGGAATTWTTTTTCTGCAGCCATAAGGCTGCAATAAAATATCTTAATTACTTGTATCTAACAGCCTTTAATTGTTGCTAGAGTCTTGTGCTATCATACTTGAGTTACACTAGTAATTGCTAGTTAGCCTCTTGCATATTTACTTAGAATTCTAGTAACTTGTTTGGCCGATTTTATTATCATTTCATTTATGGTTTATATCATTATATACTACTTATAATTGGGACAATAAGATCCACTTTATTTTCCTTCAAATTATTGAGGTTGTATCATGTGTTTTCTTGTGGCTCGAGCATGTACAACAATTTTTTGCAACTATCCAAGCACTTGGAAACAATTGACCATCTATGATACTCATTTTCAAGCCATATTCCACTTAGTACTTTGATCTATATGTGTATCTCTTCCACAATATCACTTTTCATCTCATTTCCCCCTAGGGTCACCCGGGATTCCCCCCTTGTGTTGGAATTATCCTTCACTAAAGTGAGGGGAGGGTTTATCTAATGTGATAGAGGGTAGACTCTCCCACCGTTATCAGCATCTTGTGGATTGGGTTGGGTTTTTTCTAACCTAAAGCTTGTGCAATAACAATGTTAAAATAATTGTTTTGAAAAGTTTTATATTTTCATAAATATATAAGGAAACCTTCAATAAGATTCCATATATACAAAATTACAGCTATTAATCAATCATTTTACGAACTTCTTCAACTTATCTGCAAACATTATTGTGGAAAAATCACAAAACCCACATCTTAGGCTAGAAGAGAAGAGAGCTACCTACTAACATCCCATGCTAGAAAAGAACAGAGCAACTAGCCTTCAATATTTTTTATTGAATAACAATTATTAATTAAAATTACCTACTAATTTATCAAATCTTACAGTGAAACAAGTCATTAAAAATGACAAGTATGGAAGTTATTTTTTCAAATAAAGACTCGTTGATTATTGTGACTCTAAGTATCTATGTTATTTCTAGGATGTTCTTGTTGTGCCTTGACCACTATAAATCCCTTTCAATTTATTTTTATTGTATATCCTCTCCATCCAACCATTGGTGACCATGCCATATGACATTATTTACATTGATGAATGTTGTTCCTTCTCTTCAAACAACCCACTATTGAGTTTTAAGAAAACTATCTTTGTATAGAACTTTTTGTTTGGCATAGTTCTAGAAAGTTTCCACCATTGTACCTCTACCTTGTATGTCTCAAAAATAGCTTTTGAATCTTGTTAATCATTTCCCTGTATCCTAACTAGCCATTTTGCACAATGTGGGTTTAATGATCGTACAATAAGCATTTATCCTTCAACAACATCAGCTTTTTGAGAGAATTCATATTTGGGCTTGTTACATAGAGGTCCAATATAAAAATCCTCATTACTATGTACATTTTCTATACGTATGCTTATGTTGCATGATGCATGTGTGGTGTATCAATATTTATGTTTAAGCCCCACACTATGGATAGCTAGAGATTGTTTCTTGTGTAGTCATTGTTGAACAAGGGCTTGTCCAAAGACTTCAATACAATATCCCAATAGGTTACTTTTGGATGTTAAAATTCTTCCCTTCCATTGTGAATATTCTATCTCAAAAAAGAAATATATCCTTCTATTACTTTCTTTATTTCTTCTAGCTCTTTATATTTCTTTGCATATGAGCATGATAGATAAGGTTACCCTCTAGGTAATTTTGGATGGCTATCAAGCAATAGATACCACACATTGATAGGAGGTGACCATTTTTCATCTCTAACCAATGTGTTATCTTGCATAGCTAGTGTTCCATCAATATGTTGGAATTTGAAGTATCAACATCCTTTCATATCAATTGTCATATAGTTCTCATTTAAGAAGTGTGTTTCCATAAATCCCTTAAAACCAAATACATCATCAATCAAATAGGGAGGGAGGAAAAATGATCCTCAAATTCCCTATAAGTAGCCATGTTATCTAGTATTACATGTACTCCATGTGTTACAACACAATGTATTTATAGTATTCCATTTGTTCCATCTATATATTCATGTGTGTGACCCACTAGGAGGTAATTGACCTATATGATTTCAAAGAGTATCCTTGCTATTGGAAGGGATGTAAATGCAAAAATGTTTCAATTTTTTTTGTCACTTGCATAAATATTCATTTGGAACAAAAACAATAGTGGTGACATTTATCCCTAGATTATGTTGGATATTCTATCTAGATTCCTTTAATATCACATCTAGGGGGGACCACTAAGGTTAAACGAGTCATTAAATCTATAAATTATTTAGTATACGAATTCTTCACCAAATTTTTGAATACTTTATTCAAATATATGCTTACATTCCTTTCTTCAAGTATTCCATATTTGAAGGTTTCTTTACCTATAGGCATGGTAGTCAACATTTCCATCTAAGTAAGTCCAAATGGCCATCAAGAAATCAATTCCACAAATTGATGGGTGGTGACCATTTTTCATCTCTAACTGAGGCTTTATTTCCATGATATCCACACATGTCATATAAGTATCCACAATATATATTAGTGAATATATTTTCATTTTAATTAATATGAATTTCAATGAAGATATTAATCTAAATTGCTTTTAAGTTAAACAATCCAATATCAATTCCTAGATCTCAATACAATAAGCATGCAAAATAACAATAATTATTGAATTGGGAGCTGGAGAAAATAGATTTAAATCAAAAAACATGAAATATTTGTTACAACAAACATAAACACATGATCCATTGTTACAACACCTCCATCACCTGGATATAGGTCCTTCCATCTTCAACCACGTATATAGAATCCCTCCTCCATATAAGGATCTTACTCTCTCACTATGGTAGGTGGATCCACGTAGATCCATTAGGCTACATTGAAGGTGAGATCTCAATTAGAGAGTTAAGGAAACTCTCTCTCAAGAAAGGACAACAAGGACCAAGTAAACATTACCAAGATTTATCCCAATACTAGAATAAGAGTACTAGATTTCAAACTGAAGTTTCCAATCTCACCAATAACCTCTCTTTTATAAGGAAAAAAATAATTCACATTAATTCAAAAGAAAAATAATGGCCTTACAAGTGCGTGATTCAAGATATAACTTGGAAATTGCACTTGCATTGTTTTTATAGCCATTTTTAGGAATAATTACAAATAAAGATTTATATTTATTTTTAGGAACAATTTCAAATAAAATAATTTTAAGTTAAATTAGGCTTGAAAAAGTGCTCCTTCATGGAATTTATAATGATAATGGCTCAACTCTAGGAAAATAATTTGGCGAACCAATTTTGAATGTAACATTCTTTATTTATGGTTTACTTCCATCTGCTACAATAACCCCTAGATGAAACAAATTTTAAAATTTGAATATAGAAGAGTGATCTCAGGCTAATATAATCCCTAGATAGAAATTCACAACTACCACGAAAAATGGTTGATCGACTCTTCACCATCTATGATTTCCTTTAATTGAAATCTATGACCCCTAGATACAACATTATTACCAACAATAAGGAGATACAACATTATTACCAACAATAAGGAGAAGAATCAGTGAACTCTTCTCAATCTACATCTTTATATTCATGTCAATAACCTAACCATTTCATATCCCTTATTTGTTAATGGTTTTATTTCATAGAATTCAATGATGTGTAGGTTATAGAAAAAGGGATCTGAATGGAGAAGAGTGTTCTACAATAAAATAAAATGTGTTATACATTTTTATTTTAGATTCCCTTTTTCCTATCATTACAATTGATACCTAAATTTATTCTCTAGTGGAAATTTGAGGAGTGATAGGCCAACCCTTCTCGTTATCATATTATACTCTAATTTAACCCGTGTTTTTAATGGAATCATTCATACACTCATATTTTCTAATGGAATTTAGAAAAAGGATCTTTATATTTAACTTTTTTCAAGAGTTGAATGTAGAATGGATGGGAAAATCTTATTTATTTACATTACCATCAACATACCAATCACTTAACCAATTCCTTCATTTAATGTGATGTAAAGGATAGAAGAAGGGTTGTCCAACCCTTCTCCATCTATGATTTAATTTCATAATGCTCTCCATGTTTATTAGTCCTTGCCTCAGGTAAGGGACTTTAGCTTTTGCACAGCGGTCAACGATAGTTGACCGCCTATTAGTCGCTGCCTCAGGCAAGGGACTTTAGCTTTTGCACAACGGTCAATTGTTGACTGCTTTTTGGACATTATTTGGTGCATTCTAAAGCCAAAATTTCATATTATGAATTGTTATTTACATTTTTATTCACATTTTTTATTATAAAGATTTATTTTTTTAAATAAATCTCATAGTGTTCTTCATGTTTATTAGTCCCTGCCTCCATGTTTATTAGTCCCTGCCTTAGGCAAAGGACTTTAGCTTTTGCACAGCGGTCAACTATACGATAGTTGACCGCTGTTTCAAGGGACTTTAGCTTTTGCACAGAGGTCAACGATAGTTGACCGCCTATTAACAGGTGTTTTTTGAGACATTATTTGGTGCATTCTGAAGCCAAATTGTCATATTATGCATTGTTATTTACATTTTTATTCACATTTTTTATTATGAAGATTTATTTTTTTAAATAAATTTATTTTTGTATTTATTAAATATTATAGATCTAATTTTTCATTCGTTCCTAGCTCGTGATGTGACGTTATTGCCTTGGTGTATTCTATTTCTTTTTGGGATTTGTCAGGATTAAAAAATGAATGGTTGTTTGGCGGCAGTCAAACCACTTGGCAGGCTGCA
>JZKD02S0319594.1:4750-19542 GCA_000966675.3 Picea glauca | reverse complement strand
TTGATCTATAGTTGATGCATGATTGGTACATACTTGGTACATTGGTTGAGGCACTTTCTAGCAGTATGATTGGCACTTGGTTTATGGTCGATATGGTATACATGTATGGGAACACATCTTGATTGTGGTTCATCTTGTTGAGGTTTGGTGCATGGTTGATGCACTTCCTTTGGTACATGATGTATGGGATGATATAGTTGAGACACTTTTTATGATGCATGGTTGATATATTTATGGTTGATATACATTATTGTGGCACTTGGTTCATGCTAGAGGCATATCATGAGTGATATGAAACTTGTTTGAGGCACATGGTCGGAATGCTATATAGTTGATGATGTTAATGATCTTGATATATGGTTGGTACACATTTGGCACATGCTCTTGGAATATGGGTGATGCACTTCATTATGGTATACTGTATGGTGTTGATGTACATGGTTTTTGTGCATGGTTTGCACATAGTATGGAATAGGATGTACATGGTTGATATTTTGTTCATGATTCTCTATTCATTGTTAACATATATTTTTCTTTATAATGTATGGTATGGGACAATTTTGATGCATGGACAGGTCCAAGGATCTTCATATGAAGATTAGATCATTCTTGAAAAGTTGATCTATGTTGAGCAGTAGCATTTGCAACAGAAGCAGATTACAATGGTAGCATATTGTTCATCTTGCAGAGAAGATAGAGGGAGACATACCCACAGGAGGAGTTATTATTCTTCCCATGATTGTTTCATAATCACGATTCCATATGGAGAGATGATTGGAATCCACGCCATAATCATTGCATCATAGTGACATCCATTGTCCAAAGGGGGAGAGATTGTTTAGATGATGGAGAAACAGACAGGGAGAGTAGCCCCAAGGATAATTCAGTTAGAGGGGAGCAGCCCCAAGGAGAGAACTATCGTTTTCCATTGATGTCAAAGGGGGGGAGATAGTCACATTGATGAGGAGTGGTGATCATAGAGGGATTATGAGCATTTCCATATCTAATTGTTTCCATCAATGATTGGTGTTGACATCAATGTTGGTGTTTCCATCAATGCCAAAGGGGGAGATTGTTGTACTATGCTTTCATTGATGTCAATAGATTGATATCAAAGGGTTGATGTCAAGTTAATTCGTTGTATCATTGATGTCTTGTCATGGTTGATAGGAAGTACCAAATGGATGAACTCAAAAGTGGTCCCCTTATGGTGAAATCCCTCACGGGAAGACTCTTTGTGAAGTCCAAATGGTTAGGTGGTTGAGAAGTCCTAGTAGTGTGGTTAAGGGAACCCAAATTTTTTTGAAGAATCATGTAATGAATATCAGTGAATTTTTCAATGAGACTATTCTAGATGGATAGTACATGTCATGCCATTTTTGGTGATATTTGGAACGTCACATAACTCCTAACAGTTATATATTTATAGCCATGTGAAGTTGGAGAACCCTCACGTGTGTCTAGAATCCCCTAGAAGGTAAAATAAGTCAAATTATTCTAGAAGCTCCTAGAAGAAGATGACCAGTCAAAGTCGTTAGTCATGGTTAATTGGTTGCAACAAGAAAACAATTAAAAATAAATTAGTTGCAACTAGAAGTGGAGAGTTTACTATTTGTGGAAAAGTGGTTAGAAGTGGACTAGCCCCAAAAGAAGGAAGTTGGGTAAAGTTGGTTAGATTATAACCCCTAGAGGAAGCTACTTGGAGAAGTATAAATAATAGAGGAAGGGTCTCTTGTGTGGGGGATCTTAGAGCATATTGAATATCTATTAGTTGGTTCTCTCTTGGAGTTGGTGCTCCTTTTTAGTTGGTGTTGATAAACCCCAGGGATCGTAGTCTCGTGTAACACATAATAAAAAAGAAACTTACACATATCTGTTGCTCACTATGTTCATTTTGATGATGTCTCTTTATTGTTGATGTGTGTTGTTGATATATGTTTACATGCAAGAAACTAGTTTTGAATGGAAGTAATGAGTAATGATGTTAGAATTGATTGATAACTAAAGTTTTGTAAGAAGTGTAAAAATATCCCTACACTAATTCACCCCCCACCTCTCAGTATGGTCGGTGTTTCCAACGACCCTTGCAAAAGATGTTGTACTGCATGTCCCATAAAAAATTTAATAGGAACAACTAAAAGACATTGTAGGAGATATGGGCACATTGACAGAGGATTGAATGAATATCATCTTATGGTAATTAGCTATATATTCATTATATGTATTTATATTGATTTTATTTATAAATTCTGTATTGTTTTAATATTTGTTATACACACTAATTTTGCATGATTGTTTGTAATTATAAAGTTAGAATTTCCCCCTAACTTTAGGCAGAATGCACCAAGTAGTAGTATAAATGATGTTGTATAAGTTGAGGAACATGAAGCGAATAATGAAGATCAAGTTAATGATCCCATGGAAGAAGATGAAAATAATAACATGGTTCAAGATGATGGGAAAAATAAAATGATCCAAGAATTTTTCACTTAGTGGGATGAGGATGGGGACAATGATGGTATTTATGATGAACCTCTAATAGAAAAGGCAAATAAACGACTTTATAAATGCTCAAGAGAAAATATTCTCTCTGCTACTTTGTTGTTGGTGAACTTAAAGGTTATGAATCATTTTTCAAACACTTGTATGACACATATCCTAAGGTATGTAATATTTTTCATCACATATACATAAAGGTTGATTTTTATCCTTTTTTAAGTTTTAAATAATGTGTAAAATAAGAATTCAATATGTATGATTAATATTCTTTACATTAACTAGTTATTTTTTATGTTGTAGATTGTTAGGTGAATTTTTGTTACCATCATTAAATATTTTGCCTCTCACATATATATATTTACATGCCATTATGAAAGACATTGGAATAGAGAATCAAACTACATATGCATGTCCTAATGATCATATTATATATTATGGACAACTTGTGTCAAAAACAGAATGTCTGCAATGTCATATCAATAGATATCGAACCGATCAAGTAAAAAAAAGGGTGCCTCGAAAGGTTCTTCGCCATATTCCCATAATTCCATGTTTGCAGCGATTGTTCAAGTGCAAAAGCATAGCACAGTTTATGGATTACCATAAATTGAACAGAAGTGGATATGGTGTTATTCGAATGCATGTAGATGGTTATGCATTTAGGGAAATTGAGGGAAAATGGGCATAATTTAAAGATGAACCTCGTAATGTTAAGCTTTCATTAGCAGCTGGCGATGTTAATCCATTCGAAGAGCTTAGTTCTATTTACTCAGTGTGGCTTATTTGTTTTATCAACAATAGCATTCCTCCTTGGATGACAATAAATAGGGAGAATATAAGGTTGACAATGATTATTCTAGGTATCTGTTTACATTAATTTTTCGAATGTAACATTTTCATTTGTTTCATTTTTTGCATAATATATTTTATTTATTTATTTACTTATGTAATATACATATCATGGTACTAATTATGTATAATTTCAAACAATTAGGTAAGTACTAAGTTAAATATATGAATGTATGTATCGATACTCTTATTGATAAGCTACTAAAGCTATGGGTCAATATCACTATGTATGACATTTGTAGACCAATCGGGGAGAAGAAATTTCAATTCCGTGGAATACTTGTATGGAAAATTCATGNTTGATCTATAGTTGATGCATGATTGGTACATACTTGGTACATTGGTTGAGGCACTTTCTAGCAGTATGATTGGCACTTGGTTTATGGTCGATATGGTATACATGTATGGGAACACATCTTGATTGTGGTTCATCTTGTTGAGGTTTGGTGCATGGTTGATGCACTTCCTTTGGTACATGATGTATGGGATGATATAGTTGAGACACTTTTTATGATGCATGGTTGATATATTTATGGTTGATATACATTATTGTGGCACTTGGTTCATGCTAGAGGCATATCATGAGTGATATGAAACTTGTTTGAGGCACATGGTCGGAATGCTATATAGTTGATGATGTTAATGATCTTGATATATGGTTGGTACACATTTGGCACATGCTCTTGGAATATGGGTGATGCACTTCATTATGGTATACTGTATGGTGTTGATGTACATGGTTTTTGTGCATGGTTTGCACATAGTATGGAATAGGATGTACATGGTTGATATTTTGTTCATGATTCTCTATTCATTGTTAACATATATTTTTCTTTATAATGTATGGTATGGGACAATTTTGATGCATGGACAGGTCCAAGGATCTTCATATGAAGATTAGATCATTCTTGAAAAGTTGATCTATGTTGAGCAGTAGCATTTGCAACAGAAGCAGATTACAATGGTAGCATATTGTTCATCTTGCAGAGAAGATAGAGGGAGACATACCCACAGGAGGAGTTATTATTCTTCCCATGATTGTTTCATAATCACGATTCCATATGGAGAGATGATTGGAATCCACGCCATAATCATTGCATCATAGTGACATCCATTGTCCAAAGGGGGAGAGATTGTTTAGATGATGGAGAAACAGACAGGGAGAGTAGCCCCAAGGATAATTCAGTTAGAGGGGAGCAGCCCCAAGGAGAGAACTATCGTTTTCCATTGATGTCAAAGGGGGGGAGATAGTCACATTGATGAGGAGTGGTGATCATAGAGGGATTATGAGCATTTCCATATCTAATTGTTTCCATCAATGATTGGTGTTGACATCAATGTTGGTGTTTCCATCAATGCCAAAGGGGGAGATTGTTGTACTATGCTTTCATTGATGTCAATAGATTGATATCAAAGGGTTGATGTCAAGTTAATTCGTTGTATCATTGATGTCTTGTCATGGTTGATAGGAAGTACCAAATGGATGAACTCAAAAGTGGTCCCCTTATGGTGAAATCCCTCACGGGAAGACTCTTTGTGAAGTCCAAATGGTTAGGTGGTTGAGAAGTCCTAGTAGTGTGGTTAAGGGAACCCAAATTTTTTTGAAGAATCATGTAATGAATATCAGTGAATTTTTCAATGAGACTATTCTAGATGGATAGTACATGTCATGCCATTTTTGGTGATATTTGGAACGTCACATAACTCCTAACAGTTATATATTTATAGCCATGTGAAGTTGGAGAACCCTCACGTGTGTCTAGAATCCCCTAGAAGGTAAAATAAGTCAAATTATTCTAGAAGCTCCTAGAAGAAGATGACCAGTCAAAGTCGTTAGTCATGGTTAATTGGTTGCAACAAGAAAACAATTAAAAATAAATTAGTTGCAACTAGAAGTGGAGAGTTTACTATTTGTGGAAAAGTGGTTAGAAGTGGACTAGCCCCAAAAGAAGGAAGTTGGGTAAAGTTGGTTAGATTATAACCCCTAGAGGAAGCTACTTGGAGAAGTATAAATAATAGAGGAAGGGTCTCTTGTGTGGGGGATCTTAGAGCATATTGAATATCTATTAGTTGGTTCTCTCTTGGAGTTGGTGCTCCTTTTTAGTTGGTGTTGATAAACCCCAGGGATCGTAGTCTCGTGTAACACATAATAAAAAAGAAACTTACACATATCTGTTGCTCACTATGTTCATTTTGATGATGTCTCTTTATTGTTGATGTGTGTTGTTGATATATGTTTACATGCAAGAAACTAGTTTTGAATGGAAGTAATGAGTAATGATGTTAGAATTGATTGATAACTAAAGTTTTGTAAGAAGTGTAAAAATATCCCTACACTAATTCACCCCCCACCTCTCAGTATGGTCGGTGTTTCCAACGACCCTTGCAAAAGATGTTGTACTGCATGTCCCATAAAAAATTTAATAGGAACAACTAAAAGACATTGTAGGAGATATGGGCACATTGACAGAGGATTGAATGAATATCATCTTATGGTAATTAGCTATATATTCATTATATGTATTTATATTGATTTTATTTATAAATTCTGTATTGTTTTAATATTTGTTATACACACTAATTTTGCATGATTGTTTGTAATTATAAAGTTAGAATTTCCCCCTAACTTTAGGCAGAATGCACCAAGTAGTAGTATAAATGATGTTGTATAAGTTGAGGAACATGAAGCGAATAATGAAGATCAAGTTAATGATCCCATGGAAGAAGATGAAAATAATAACATGGTTCAAGATGATGGGAAAAATAAAATGATCCAAGAATTTTTCACTTAGTGGGATGAGGATGGGGACAATGATGGTATTTATGATGAACCTCTAATAGAAAAGGCAAATAAACGACTTTATAAATGCTCAAGAGAAAATATTCTCTCTGCTACTTTGTTGTTGGTGAACTTAAAGGTTATGAATCATTTTTCAAACACTTGTATGACACATATCCTAAGGTATGTAATATTTTTCATCACATATACATAAAGGTTGATTTTTATCCTTTTTTAAGTTTTAAATAATGTGTAAAATAAGAATTCAATATGTATGATTAATATTCTTTACATTAACTAGTTATTTTTTATGTTGTAGATTGTTAGGTGAATTTTTGTTACCATCATTAAATATTTTGCCTCTCACATATCTATATTTACATGCCATTATGAAAGACATTGGAATAGAGAATCAAACTACATATGCATGTCCTAATGATCATATTATATATTATGGACAACTTGTGTCAAAAACAGAATGTCTACAATGTCATATCAATAGATATCGAACCGATCAAGTAACAAAAAGGGTGCCTCGAAAGGTTCTTCGCCATATTCCCACAATTCCATGTTTGCATCGATTGTTCAAGTGCAAAAGCATAGCACAGTTTATGGATTACCATAAATTGAACAGAAATGGATATGGTGTTATTCGAATGCATGTAGATGGTTATGCATTTAGGGAAATTGAGGGGAAATGGGCATAATTTAAAGATGAACCTCGTAATGTTAAGATTTCATTAGCAGCTGGCGATGTTAATCCATTCGAAGAGATTAGTTCTATTTACTCAGTGTGGCTTATTTGTTTTATCAACAATAGCATTCCTCCTTGGATGTCAATAAATAGGGAGAATATAAGGTTGACAATGATTATTCTAGGTATCTGTTTACATTAATTTTTCGAATGTAACATTTTCATTTGTTTCATTTTTTGCATAATATATTTTATTTACTTATTTACTTATGTAATATACATATCATGGTACTAATTATGTATAATTTCAAACAATTAGGTAAGTACTAAGTTAAATATATGAATGTATGTATCGAGACTCTTATTGATAAGCTACTAAAGCTATGGGTCAATATCACTATGTATGACATTTGTAGACCAATCGGGGAGAAGAAATTTCAATTCCGTGGAATACTTGTATGGAAAATTCATGATGCCCCAGGACTAACACATTTTTGTGGTATGTAACATTATGTTTCACTTTAATACTATATATTTATTTAAAGATAACATGCATGTTTTTTAAATAATCATATCATATAATTGACATTAATCCATCTGTTGCAGATCTTCAAATGAAGGGTAAGTTTTCATGTCCAGTTTGTGGTCCTAAGATGAAGTATCGTCATTCAAAAAGTTTAGGAAATATGGTGTTTGATTAGTATAGGCACTTCCTCCCTCATAACCATAGGTATCATACTACTGAAAAACATCTTTTCAATTGGAAAGGAGAAACTAGATTAAAACCACGAAGAATGACACCTTGGCGATGGAGGTTGGAATTAACAGAAATCGACAAGGTACATGATCTCTTTATGTATCGTATATGTAATGTTTTGAATTTTTATTTTAATTATTGAATTTATTTTACCGTATTTGATCATTATTGTTGTGATTTATTTTATGCTTCATCAAAGCCGCCATCATAAAGGTATTAATAATGGGCTTCCACAAGGAATGAAATGTTATCCCACTCAATTCATGAGATTTTCCTACTATGAGGAGATAAAAATATCTCATTTATTTGATACAATTCATATTGGGAAGAATGTGATAGAAACGTTATGGAGAATCATATATGGTAGGAGGGATAAAGAAAAAATTGTCAAAATTTGTACTGACATTCAGAAAGCCAATCATGCAATGCAAAGTGTGATATCATCAAATAGCGATGGAGACCAAAATAAAATTCCATGGTTATTAACAGAGAAGCAAAGTAATGATTTAAAAGAGCTCATTCAAATAATTAAATTCCCCACAGGCTTTTCTTCAAACATAAATAATTTCTTAATGAAGAAAGGTGAATTTGGTGGGGTAAAAATACACGATTGGCATACCTTCATTAAGGTAATAATTTTGGTATACATATTTATATATTGGTTGTATACATCTTTTATTATTTATTTATTTTTGTCTACTTTGGAAACAAATAACGATTCATTTTTATTGTTACGGTATGTTCTACCTCTATCTCTCCCAAACAATTTTGAAAACAACATCAAACAAGTTATATATGATCTTGGCAAATACATGAGGTAAGTAGTTGTGATTTATATGAAAAATGTTTTTTCAATTTGTTATTATACTTAATGACATGTGTTTTACTTGTAATGTAATATATATTATGTTTTGTTGAAACATGTTATTTTCTTGTGTCATGATCTATAGATGGTTGTCATTAAAATAAATCCATAAAGATGATATAAAGTATTGGAAGAGAGAAATTCCTCGGCTAATGTGTTAAATGCAAAAGTATATACCTCCAACATTTTTCAATGCACAAGAACACCACCTCATACACCAATTTGAGGAGATTGAAATGTGTGGAGTTGTACACACAAGATCAATGTGGATGGTGGAGAGGCACTTGAATTCATTGAAGGCTTTGGTTAGAAAAAGAGCACGTCCTAAGGTTTCTATGGTGGAGGGATATATGGTATATCAATCCATGGTGTATATTAGTTAGTATCTTCCTAAATTAGCAGTTCCAACTATGCATGCAGTGGATTGCATTTGGGATGTGAACTCCATTAAAAAAAATTGAAGGGGAGCACCTATTGGAGAAAGGTAGAATGTCAGAGAAAGTGAGAGGTAATTGAATTGTGGAGATTTATAATACATATAACTTTTCATTTTTTSTTTAATATATGATCATACTCATTTATTATTTATTCTTTCATCAATTATTAATATTTACCATGGTTTTAACTAATATTTAATATTGGTGAATTATGATTTTTTTATKCAGTTTCTCAAGATTGGGATGCCCTACATTTATACATTGCAAACAATCTTGACTGGATGAAGGTATGGATTGAAATATGTAAACAACATCATGGCGGTAGGTTATCATGGAAAAAGTTGTCTGAATTGGTTATAGAAGCTCTGTGTAATGGAGATGCCAATGTTACACAGAGGGAAATTGATTTAGCATATGGTTTGAAAGATGGACAGGAAAGAAAATTCACCCATTTTATTGAGTTAATTTATATTATATTAATGTGATTGAAGATGTGTTGTTTTCAGATAATTTCCAAGTTATATAAATATGTTTATTAATTGACAATGCATATTTTACATGTCTCGCATATTACAGTTGAAACACCATAAGGCTATGTGGTGAAATGGTCGTAAATTTCACATCAAACCGTTGGATGAAACCAAGAAAACTTTTGATAGTGGGATAACTGCAGTATTCTAGGTCACTAATGTTTCCTCTAGGAGTGACAGACATCCCCAAGAATCTAAAAATAGATATTATGGATATTTGGATTATATAATTGAGTGTGACTTTAATTCCTTCAAATTAGTTTTGTTCGATGTCAAATGGGATAGGTTATAAATGAATGAACGTGATGAGGAAAGAACTATTATTCAACATGTCAATGGATTTCCGATTATTAAAACAATGATGTTTAAAAGAGGACATGATCTCTATGATTTTCCAAGCCAATGTGAACAGTTCATTTACTCAAAGGCTCCAGATGAGAGGGATTGATCATTTGTTGTTAGATACGATCTAAGACAAAGGACAGTAAAGTATATTGTAGAGGAATAATATGATATTGAA
Organism: Picea glauca; assembly: GCA_000966675.3. Lineage (NCBI taxonomy): Eukaryota > Viridiplantae > Streptophyta > Pinopsida > Pinales > Pinaceae > Picea > Picea glauca. The sequence goes on along the minus strand of JZKD02S0319594.1, from coordinate 9,612 downwards.
TAAGAATATGATGCGCCGAAGACAAAGCAGGAAGATTGGTCGACATACGAAGAAGACGAAGAAGATGAACTAGGCATACAAGATAATGCAGTTCTTGATGATGATTTTGATGAAGATATGCTCAAAAATGACATTGATGACGATGATGATATCATCAATCCTTTCAACATCGTTTCAGAATCGGATGATGATACAGATGTTGAGTTGGATGAAAATCAAGAAGATATAGAAGAAGGATGATACAAATGTTGAGTTGGATGAGGTATGTAACTATATATTTTAATTTGTATGAAATGTTCTCTTTAAGTAATTTACTTATGTGGGTTAATTACATGTTTTTTAAGTTTTATGCCATTTTTTTATATCCTATGCTACATGTTGTTTATTATATCAAACATGAAAATAGTGTCCATAGCGTACGTGATAAACTAAAATTATCATTTACAAACTCATAATTTTGTTTACCTTAATTAATTTTTGTTTTGGTAGTTTCTATGCATGATTACTATGTTACTTTGATTATTTTCTATTTTATAGATTGAGTATTGGGGAATTGAGAGTCATGTGAGGGGCAGGGGAGGGGCCATATGATATTCCACCTTCACGTGGTTGGCCTTGTTCAGTATAGAATAAATTATTCTCAAGACCAAGAGAAGTTAATTCATCTTTATACCATCATCGTAAATGTCATCATTGTTGTCATAGTATTGCAGCAACGAAGTTTCGATGAACATGTTCATCATTTCTATATCATCTTCGTCAAAACTGTTCGAAAACATGGGAATTTGTCCCATGATTTTGGTGGCAAGAAGAAGACGCTAGATGATATTTTTTATTTAAATAATGATTAATTCATACTAATATTATTTATGGAGCAAAAAATTGCTTAGATGAGAGCAAAAAACAAAGACAAGAAATAATTGATGAAGCTTGTGCAATTTATCAAGTACTTATTTATTGACATTATTGCATTCCCTTGTAGTAATATATGTGGGGACGTGCGTCTCGAATGAATTTTAAAAGAAACAGCTAAAAGACATTTTACTAGGACTAGACATGGGCAACAGTGACTTGTGAATGGGGCCAACGTTGAATTTTTTTCAAATTGTTTCTGTATGCATTGAAATTTGACTTGGATATAATGTTTGCATGCCTTGATGATATGGGAGGGTTTATAGAATCAAATATGACTCACACACCCACTATATATATCCGATCCCATCCTCATTTTGTTTGCACTTTATCAGATTAATGTCATGCATGGAACTCCCAACATACCTATCGTCATGGTCGTGTTCTTTATATTCATTATCTGTGAAATTAAAAACCAACATCATTCCAATTAGGCCCATGATTTTGGTGGAAATAAGAATGTGCTAGATGATAATTTGTATTTAAATAATGATTTTGTACTACTATTCTTTATGGAGCAAAAAAGTACATAGATGAGAGAAAAAAACAAAGACAAGAAATAACTGATGAAGCTTGTGCAATTTATCAAGTACTTCTTTATAGATGTTATCACATGCCATTATAGTAATAGATGCAGGAATGTGTGACTCAAATGAATTTTAAACGAAACATCTAAAAGATATTGTACTAGGAATAGACATGGGCAACAGTGACCTATGAATGGGGCCAACGTTGAAATTTTTTCAAATTGTTTCTGTATACACTGAAATTTGACATGGATAGATTGTTCTCATGCCATACTAAAATATGACTCGCACACCCACTCTCTATATATTATTTTTTCCTCGTTTCGTTTGAACTTTCTCGGATTAATGTCATGCATGGAACTCCCAACATACCCATCGTCATGGTCGTTCTCTTTATATTCATCATCTATGTCATTCAAAACCAAAATCATGCCAATTAGGCCCATGATTTTGGTGGCAAGAAGAAGGATCTAGATGATATTTCATATTTAAATAATGATTTTGTACTAATATTCTTTATGGAGCGAAAAAAGTACCTAGATGAGAGAAAAAAAAACAAAGAAAAGAAATAATTGATTAAGCTTGTGAAATTTATCAAGTACTTCTTTATCGATGTTATCGCATGCCCTTGAAGTACTATGAGGACTCAATCCACCCACTCTCTAAGTATACGAGGACTCAAGTCACCAATTTAGAATGAGGAACCATAACATAGATAATTATATGGGGATGTTGGCTAAAAACATAAGGATTGTGGGAACTTTCTTCGTCTTTAAAAGAAATTATCCTCTTTGTTTTCCTAAACTCATTTCCATCAAGTGCATGAAGAATGAGCTCTCGACCATTTCCATAAATGAAAACACTTTGAGGAAACGTGCAATTGACAACCATGATGACTGTATAAAATGCTACTGTGGAAATCTGATTCAGAGGTAGGTGGTGGGGAGAATATGAATAATTATTTGTTTCCCTACTAATTGCTCTATTCCATCTACATCACGATGTTGATTGGGAAGCAATTAATCAAACCGTTGATTTATGAAAACCATATTAATGCAATGACCATTTTATAAGGATACAACCACATTGAAGAAATTCCTCCAACCTAAAATTACAATTTCATCAAATCCAAAATTACAATTTCAATCAAGATTGTCTAGACATATTCTAATAACAATAAATTTAAAAAAGTTAAAATTGTTTGACATTTACCCTTCTTTACTATTTAAAATTATGCAAACCAAATATTCCTAAACATTGTTATATCAATGATGCATCTTCTTTCTGTGGACATGATTTAATAGAAATCGAATATTCTTCGTCGTCCTCATAAATGAAAGGTTTAGATTAAGCACAATAACTTTATTGCATGTAAAAAAAAAATCATTAGTCATTGATGAGTGTGATTAACATTAATTAGGTATTTATACTCCCTCTAGACATCTCTATTCCTATTAGCCTATCCTCTCCTAGGGTTGAATGAACCATTCCTTGAGATGTGTCATTGGCCACTTAATCTTACTCAAGAAATTAGTATTTTAATTAACTATGTTAATGCATGCAAACATATAATTGATGTATTAATTCATATCCATCATTGAATTATAAGGATCAAGAGGTTTGTGGAAAATCAAATGAGATTTTACCCTTTTGTTCCACATGATATTTATTTTCTCATTGCGCTCATCTTAGGACATGTGTGTTATATTTTAACAGATGTGTCGCCCTAGCCAAACTCCCCACCTGACAATGTGATCCACCCAAATTGACCCATCGAAACGTGTATTATGGCCAAAAACAGGGGCAATGCCCCGTCTCCGCCCCACGAAATAAGTAAAATAACATTAAAAGGAGTGGTACTTCACTTACGCCGAAAACGGCTCCCACTTATTCTACACCTCTCAAGTCATTCACAAATTCGGACTAGAGTCAAGCTCAACAAGGTCTTCTTTCCCTGTTGATTATGCCAAGCACATTCCCCTAGATGTGGTTTCTCTAGATAGTATATAGGGACACTGGGAATCTCGCTAATCCATTCATGCATGTCACTAATTAGATGACGAGGCATTTGGCTACCTTAAGAGATTCATAGTTACTCTCGTCATTTACCTGCGCTTGGTTGAATGTCTTCACTTTGACATGCATAGCACTGGGCATAAATCACATTGCGTCGGCATCCGCAGGGACCATCACAATGCTTTGTTTTAATTAAATAGTTGAACTCCCCTTGTCCACAATTGTTNCCTCCAACCTAAAATTACAATTTCATCAAATCCAAAATTACAATTTCAATCAAGATTGTCTAGACATATTCTAATAACAATAAATTTAAAAAAGTTAAAATTGTTTGACATTTACCCTTCTTTACTATTTAAAATTATGCAAACCAAATATTCCTAAACATTGTTATATCAATGATGCATCTTCTTTCTGTGGACATGATTTAATAGAAATCGAATATTCTTCGTCGTCCTCATAAATGAAAGGTTTAGATTAAGCACAATAACTTTATTGCATGTAAAAAAAAAATCATTAGTCATTGATGAGTGTGATTAACATTAATTAGGTATTTATACTCCCTCTAGACATCTCTATTCCTATTAGCCTATCCTCTCCTAGGGTTGAATGAACCATTCCTTGAGATGTGTCATTGGCCACTTAATCTTACTCAAGAAATTAGTATTTTAATTAACTATGTTAATGCATGCAAACATATAATTGATGTATTAATTCATATCCATCATTGAATTATAAGGATCAAGAGGTTTGTGGAAAATCAAATGAGATTTTACCCTTTTGTTCCACATGATATTTATTTTCTCATTGAGCTCATCTTAGGACATGTGTGTTATATTTTAACAGATGTGTCGCCCTAGCCAAACTCCCCACCTAACAATGTCATCCACCCAGATTGACCCATCGAAACGTGTATTATGGCCAAAAACAGGGGCAATGCCCCGTCTCCGCCCCACGGAATAAGTAAAATAACATTAAAAGTAGTGGTACTTCACTTACGCCGAAAACGGCTCCCACTTATTCTACACCTCTCAAGTCATTCACAAATTAGGACTAGAGTCAAGCTCAACAAGGTCTTCTTTCCCTGTTGATTATGCCAAGCACATTCCCCTAGATGTGGTTTCTCTAGATAGTATATAGGGACACTGGGAATATCGCTAATCCATTCATGCATGTCACTAATTAGATGACGAGGCATTTGGCTACCTTAAGAGATTCATAGTTACTCTCATCATTTACCTGCGCTTGGTTGAATGTCTTCACTTTGACATGCATAGCACTGGGCATAAATCACATTGCGTCGGCATCCACAGGGACCATCACAATGCTTTGTTTTAATTAAATAGTTGAACTCCCCTTGTCCACAGTAGTTTTGAGTCGACTATACTTATATATATATATATATAT
>JZKD02S0319572.1:0-19543 GCA_000966675.3 Picea glauca | reverse complement strand
AAAGTATGGATAACAAAACACGAAGAACAGGTGAACAAAGACCAGGTCCCAGAGATCACAATATTGGTAATAAAACGAGATGAAGAAAATTCTACAGAGAAAAAGAAAGATGCCAGAAACATAAAGGTTTGGAAAACAACTAAAATAAAAGAAGGACAACTAAATAAGGAACATGTTTAATAGATTGTACTTTCAGGCATTGTAGTGAAAGATGAATCCACAGATAGAAAGAAAGAAGTCAGAGCTCAGAGAGATGATGAATCTACCAATGAATATGATGATGAATACACATCAGAAAAGGAATTGTTCTGATCCATCCAGCTTAAAGACTCCCAGGTAATATGAATATTAGACAGGGGGAGTCTATGCAATATTTGTGGCAGACCAAAGAACCATCATTCGAGAAGCTTTCAGAGTTTGAGAAGACAGATACAGAGCAATCAGTTAGCAGATGTATAATAATTTGTATTAGTGAAGACTTCATGATAGTATAGTGATAAATGGGTCAGCATTATGGAAAGTTGTGAAGTAGAGTCTTATAAAGTATGGACAAAGATGGATTTGTAACAACACTTAGTAGGTTTGGATAGATATATGACAGTGGATGAGAGCATGTATTCATAGATTGGTTTAGAGAGTGGTTCATATACAAAGGAACATTATCATAATGAATGATATTTACATAGGAAATGGCTTGAACAATGCTAATGGATTCCAAATTGAAAGATATTCTTTGGACACATGTAGTGCATACAATAGTTCAAAATCAAAACAAAGTAATTTTCATAAACAACAATGAAAAAACTCCCTACGAGCTATGGAAAGGAATACCAACAAATGTGAAACACTTCAGAGTATTTGGAAGGAAATGCTACATCAAAAGAGAAGATGGTAGAATGGGTGGATGAGAATTAAAGGAAGAATAAAATAAATCAATGGAACAACTTTACAAAGAAGTAGAAGGGGAATATGAAGAAGATCATATATAAGTAGAAGATAAAGTTCAACAAGTGCCTCCAAAGAAACCTAGCAAATGAGTACAAAATAATTATCCTTCAGATCAAATTATCAAAAATAAAGATGCAGGATTTGAGACTAGAAGAAGAATCCATTCTCCAGAAAAAATGCACCTAGCACTCTCATCTACAATTGAAACAAACAATTTTGAAGAGGCTAGTAAGGATGAATTTTGGAATAAATCCATGGATGAAGAATTGGATCAAATAAAGAAGAATGACACTTGGGAATTGGTTCCAAGACCAAAGAATAAGAATGTGATTGGCATAAAGTAGGGTTTCAGAAATAAATTGAATGAATATGGACAGGTTACAAGGAACAAATCTTGATTGGTATGTAAAGGATACACACAAGTTGAAGGGGTAGAGTTTGAAGAGACATTTTCCCCAATTTCCATAATGGAAGCAATATGAGTGATTTTAGTTTATGCATGTTCCAAGAATAGTAAAGTGTATTAGATTGACATGAAATCAACATTTGTGAATGGGGAACTTGAATAAGAAGTCTACATTGAACAACCAGAAGGATTTCAGTTGTCAGAGAATGCATATTACATGTGAAAATTGAAGAAGGCCTTGTATGGTATAAACTAGGCTCCTAGAGCATGGTACTATAGACTGGATAAATATCTACATCGGGAAGGGTTCAGAAAAGGAAGTGAAAAAAACAACCTCTACATCAAGGTAACCTAGGATAGTATTTTATTAATTGAAGTTTATGTTGATGATATTATTTTTGGAAGAAATGATGACAGATTAAGCCATAAATTTGTAAAGGATATACAAAATGAATTTGAAATGTCATTACTCAGAGAACTATCCTTCTATCTGGGTCTTCAGATACGTTAAAGAAACCAAGGAATTTTTATTTCTCAAACTAAGTATATCAGAGAAATGCTAAATAAGTTCGGACTGGAAGATTGCAAACCAATTACCACTCCTATTCAAACCAATTGCAAGTTGAGTAAAGATGATGATTCAAAGTCTATAGACTAGAGGAAATATAGTTCAATGATTGGTATCTTACTATATGTGACAACATCCAAACCAAATGTAATGCAAGAAGTTGGACAGGTGGCACAATTTCAAGCAGCACCAAAGGAATCACATGTATTAGAAATAATGAGTATTTTCATATATCTCAAGGCAACAAAAGAGTTTGGATTATGGTATCCAAAAGGAAAGGATATATCACTTATTTCCTACACAGATGCAGATTGGGCATGTTGCATTGATGACCGACGAAACACCAGTGGAGAAATATCTTACTTGGGTGAGTGTTTAGTATCATGGCTAAGAAAGAAACAATCATCAATATCCGTATCTACAACTGAAGCAGTGTATATTGCAATAGAAGCATGTTGTACAAAGGTTCTATGGATGAAACAAACTCTGAAAAATATACGGTCTAAGTATGATGAGCCCATTCCAATATATTTTGATAATACAAGTGTCATCAATATCTCAAAGAACCCAGTGATGCACTCCAAGATGAAGCACATTCCAATCAAGTATCACTTTCTATGAGAACAAGTTACATAGAAGAACATCATATTTGAATATGTGGGAACAAAAGAACAAGTGGAAGACATCTTTAAAAAACTACTTCCACAGGAAGCCTTTGAGTATCTTTGTCAGAGACTCGAAGTAATTTCTAATCCAAAATGAATTCTTTTGAATTATTATCTTATATGTATTAGCTTTATAGGAGGAATCACCATAAAGAGGATAGTCCAAGTTGGGAGATCTGTTTCAGGGAAACTTCAGTTAGGGGGAGAAGCCTTGGATGGAAATATACCTTTGCCATTGATGACAAAGGGGGAGATATTTATCATATGCAGAGCATAGAGGCATGGTTCTAGGGGGAGCGATGGTCACATGGGGAGCATGAGTGACATGAATTTAGTATTGCATCACAGTGTTTCCATCAATGTCAAAGGGGGTGATTTTTTATTAATTGGGTTGGTTTCCATTGATGTCAACCCTTGAATAAAGTCCTCTAGCGAATTCTGGTAGCACAAAGGTTTGGGTAATGGACCCAAGTTTGTTTGATGTATAATGGTATGATTTTTAATATATTTGAAGGTAATACTATTAAATATGGATATCACATGTCATGCCATTTCCGGTGGTATGTGGAACATCACATAACTCATCATGGTTAGACAGTTATGTCCAAGTGAAGTTGAAGTTTGGGCAATGGACCCAAGTTTGTTTGATGTATAATGGAATGAGTTTTAATATATTTGAAGGTAAGACTATTCTATATGGATATTACATGTCATTCCATTTCTGGTGGTATGTGGAATTCCACATAACTCCTGATGGTTAGAGAGTTATGGCTATGTGAAGTTGGAGAACCCTCATGAGTCATCTAGAAGCCCTAAAAGGTCAAAGTAGTCAAAGTGGTTGCAAAGAAGAAATTATTTAAATAATAATGTGAAGTGATGTGTGTAATATAATTCAAAGTGGATACAAAATAAATTATTTAAATAATAAATTTAATGGAGAAATTACTAAGTGGACAAGTGGTTAGAAGTGTGTTAACCCTAAAATAAGGAAAGTGGGTTAAATGGTTAAAACATAACCCCTTGAGGAAGCTGCATGAAAGTAAAAATAAGAGGCAAGGCTCTCTCATTTTAAACAAACTTGAGCATATTGAATATATACAAGTGAATGAGGTAAACAAAGGATATCTAAGCCAAATTTCAGAGGGAAGGTGAAGTAAAGAAGGTTGGAATTCAAGAGAGGATAAATTCTTTTGATGATGTTTTTTAAGGTATGTTATTTACAGGTCATCTCACCATTTTTGCAATAACGTTTTTTCTAGAATGATCACGACCGTTAAATTGAGAGGTCATTGAGGAAACGTATCCAAGTATCTGTGATAAAAATTCCACCTTGTGGGTTGTTGTATTTTTGGAGTTACACTTTATGGAAAATAGGGTTTGTGGCTAGTCTTGAAACTAGTCTAAAACATGTGTTTCAGGTAAAACATCATAACTTATTCATAACATATCCAAATATAGTAAGACCAAATTTATTGGTTATATTATAGTCTTTAGTATTATTTGTACCATTTTCATATCCATACAAAAAATATTCCGTGTGGGGCATGCTCTACAAATTCGCTCTCTAGAATAAGCCATAATTCAACAATATATGCCATTTTTCCTATAACTCCTTTTCTAAGAGGTTACAAGCAGTGAAACCTAGAGGAATTGCTTAAACGACACTGGAGAACATTGTGTACCATTTTTAGATATTCATTCATTACAGTTACATAGTTATTATTATTTCAAATTAGGTTTGTTGACGAATCCAAAATTAGTCATGTGAGACTAAAGTAAATTTTGATGAAAATGCTAGTCTCTTGTTGTTAAAGTTAAGGAACTTTTGCAGGCATGTGATCATATACACCAGGTATGTTACAGAGTTACAAATAATATTTGGATGATGAAATTAATGAGGGCTTCTAGTTGAGGTACATGTTGGGTACATGGTTGAGACAAGTAGTTGATGATTTGGCACATACATGAGGTGTATAGTTGATGATGTTGGTACATCTTGATGAATCATAGTTTATGTGTATTTTATGCATGACTGGTACATATTTGGTGCATGGTTTATGCACTCATTGATGGTAAAGGTTGAGTTACAGGTTGGTGCATGGTTGATGCACTTGTTTATGGTACAATCTAATTACATGTTGTTTGGTACAGGTTGGTGCATGGTTGATGCACTTGTTTATGGTACAGGTTGATTACAGGGTGATTGATACATATTTACAACAGTATATATCACAGTGATAGTGTGATCGTGGTTCCATTATTCTACTTATATTTCAGGGCAGTTGTATGGGGAAATGGAAGGTGGTTGTAGCCACCTTCCGGTTGTATCTGAAGAACATAGGGGGTTTTAACCTCCTTCTGGTTGTAGCCAGACAATTGGGGAGTTGGAGCTTCCCTAAGGTTGTAGCCTGAGAAACTAGGGGGTTGGAGCCTCCTTCTAGTTGCAGCTGGAAAACAAAGGAAGTTGGTGCTTCCAATGAATGTAATTCTTAAAGACATATAATAAAAATAATTGTGTGGTTTTCTCCCACTTTGGGTTTCCACGTAAAAACAATGGTGTACTGTGTATATGTATGATTTCTCATTCGTTCACTATTTATTTACTTTGAAACTATTGGATGATAATTCTACATTGATATAACACTTTCATTTTGTGGTTATTAAATTTCTCTACTATTGATTCACCCCCCCTCTCATTAATCCAACATAAAATTGTTTTATCTTGGTCTTCAAGGGTGATTTGGATCTGGTTGTATCCACTGAAACCATTGAGGAAAGTGAAATACTTCTTTCTTGTGATCATGCACATGACATGGTAAATAAATGGTAATGGGAAGTGATCTTTAGGTTTTACTTTATTCAATTCTCAATAATATACATAAATCCTATGTTTACTATTTTTCTTAGGTACCATGACAAGAGGGGAGATCCACTGTTTATCAAAAATGGGATAGATGAACTTAGTTGTAAGTAATTTACGTAGTTCTTCTTGGACTATGTATTTCATTGTCGGGTTCATCTGGAGCTGAGGTTGATGAATGGGTCTGAATCCTTCCTTGATATATAATTTATGTGCACATAGATAGCGGTGGATCCCCTTCATGTCAGAGCAATCCCCGGAAAATGCATCATTGTGCTTATGCAACACTTGTACCAAACGTTATTTTTGTTGTTCAGTTAGGCCTTGGTTGATTTTCAAGGTTTTCCCTAGGCTAATTTCTATGGTTTCTATAAGGGATCCTTGGTATTTTTTTTGTACAGGTTCATGTTAAATGGGTGATATGCTTATGGAGTATAAGGAAATATGAGTTTATGGTTTCATAATATGCTCAAGAATATGTGCATTTTGTGAGGAAGAGGAGGAGCCTATAAAATCATTGATTTTTTTGTCCTCTATTTTATCTCTTATGGCTAGGTATTGATCTATGAATAGTACCTAATTGTCTTCCCCTTCTTTATCACTTTCTTCTTCATCAACCAAAAGTGGTGTTTCTAAGTCCATTTTGGATTTGGAAAGAGGGTAGAGAGTTAATGTTTTGGTGGATTTTTTGTGGTAAATAGTCATGTTTCCTAAATGACAATCGATGTAGGCATCGACAGTGGCCAACCATAGTCGTCCCATGATTAAAGGATACCCACCTAGAGAGGTTTTAGGTTGTAGTAGCATGAATTCAACAAGATATTCCAATGAATACACAAAGATCGCTACATGTTTTAGAATTCTTTATGGTTTAATGGTTTATCTATCAGTGAGTTGACGTACCATGGGGGTTCCTCTAAGGCTTGTAAGTCCTAGGGATTGCATGGTTTCACATGTCATAAATTTGATGGCAGCCCCTAATTCAATTAATGTGTTACTAATAAGTGTATTATTTATTTTCAATTAACAAATATAATTCCACGGTCAAAGTATTTAGTCACGAGAATTTCCCCCATCATTAGGTCTGATAGTTTCCCCATGAAGTGAACAATTTGGGGATTCTTTCATTTCCTACTCGGCTTCCTCAAAAAAAATTCTAGTACCTATTTTAAATCGATAGGTACATACTTAATTGCTTGAAATAACTATTTTTTGACACACAGATTCTTGAGTTCTCCTAAGAAATCAAACTCAGGTTGTATATAAGGGTTGTCTTGATTTATCCTTTCAAGATAGGGTGGGTCCTTAAATCTAGTGTGGCAATTTTCAATCTTTGAAGGTTCCTGAGACTGTTCTGATTCTTCACTTGGGACCTCCTCATTTAGATATTCAATTCTAATGTGAGGTTGGTCCTTGGTGAACGCCTTCCCAGATATAAGGTGAATATTGTTACAATCCATGGAAGAGATGGAGTAAGTTTGGTAGATCGGGTAGATTGCAAGTCCAACAACTTGTGTTGGTTGGGGTGGCCTTCCATTATTTGGGTTAGTTTTGGGTTTTGTAGGTAGTTTTGGTGGAGGATGGGTGGATGTAGATTCATGCATATAAGGTGGGGGAAGAATTTGCATTGGTGGTTGTGTCATAAGTCATTTGGGTCCTCCCATGGTAGTATTTATCTAGCCTTATTTCCATAACTGAATGGGAGGGAGAGATACCCATTGTTGAGTTGGAATTCCCCATGGTTGACAAGCATATTTTATTTAAGGGTTAGTCCAATATGAATTCGCATATAGTGATTGATCTTGGATCATACCTTGAGGTTTAGGCTACTAGGGTATCTTTTGAGAGACATAGCATAACTATCATGTCTCCTTGGATTTTGTGTAGATGTCCTTTAATCTAAGAAAGGATGGAAAATTAGGTGTAGTATGGTCCTCATTTCATATCACATAGACCTCAATTTGATCCAATGAACATTATTTATTCGAATGATTCATTCTACACTTCGGGAAAAATATATTCAATGCTCATTCTATTTCCTCCTGCTTCTTCATCTATAGTGTATATAGTTGGTAGCTCAGGGAACTAAGTATATTCATCTTAAAATATTCTAACATGTTGCCAATTTATTCTCTCGTTACTTCACTTACAATGGTACCTCCAGTTCTTTCCAACATATCTCTTGGTCCTTTGATTGTTTTAGATGTGCCTCTGGAATAATTATGCCAAAGTTCCAAGATAATGTCATATTCTAGTTGAGAGATGTCTTGTCTACCCATAAGGTTGAGGACTTATATACAGTCATATCAGATTCCTCTTAGAAATAATACACATAATTTTTCAAGAGACAAGTATCCTTGATTTCCCCTTTATAGGTTGTAAGTGAATTGATTGACGTAGTTTTCCAAGTTCTCATGTTCATGCTGCATCATTTTGAAGACGTCTTCCCTTATTTCCTTGTCTTTCCAGTAATCTTGGTATTTGTTAAGAAATTTCTTTGTCATCTAGTCCCATGAGTGGATGCTATACTTTTCGAGGCCCATGAACCATCCTAACGCAATTTTCTTATGTTTGGCAGGAAAGAGCTTCAATTTCTGGGCATCTGTCACATAGTCGTAGCTTCTGCAAAGAACATAAAACTCGAAGAGGAAGGTATCAAGGTATTATTTAGATAGCCCCTGAAAGTTTGGCAAGGTGGAATGATGGATGTTCTTCGTATTGGTCTCATCATTGGTTTCTTTGATTGGGAATATGAAAGTTATGGGTTCCTCTTTGACAATATCGTGTTCCATTTCTCTCTGTGGGATGTCCTCTTCTTTGAAAGGTGCCTCAAGAAAAAGAAAATCTTCAGAATGATATTGCTTTTTGATTTTCTCCTCTAAAAATGGGATCTCTATGTATACATATCCTTGTATAGTCTCTGATACTCATGGAGATGCTTCAAACTATTTTTTGTTATAGAAATTGTTTCCACACTCTATGCATAATGTTTTCTTGTCCTTCCCTTTCTCTTTGTAGACTCAATTCCCCCATTGTTATCAATAAAAAGTCAAAAAATTCAATTTGTTTTTCATATACACGGGCTACAGTTAGACAACATGTGTATATTCAGGTTGCTCCATTACAACCCGTGTACATCAGGTTTTGTGTTCAAAATTAAAATTATTTCAGGTTTTCCATGCCAAGTCACATGATCCATACCCTTTGTCCTTTCATATGTTTGAAACACTCTGATTTGATCCTTCATTTCCCTTTGAAGGTTATAAATTGAGCCATATACAAGCCTTGAGAGGAAAAAGTTGAGAGAAAATACACTCTCAAGAAATTTTTCCTCATATTGAGTCTACATCCCTTTGTCCTTTAAGTCTAAACTTCTCTTATGTTCATCCCCCCAAGATCTTCCTATTTTGTGAAGGAGGAACCCAATTACTCCTAATACTTATGAGCTTTCCTTGTGGAGGATTGAAGTGGTGAAGGCCCAAGTGGAGGGATTTACTTTCTCAGTTCCATCAAGTGTCATTACAAACAATTTTCACCTATGTACTTTTGCTGATTATATTAATAGAAATACTCTTTGATCGTCCAATTATATGTTACAAATATTTGTATTATTTTACACGGGTAAATTTTTTATACATGTTAATGGACTATGCTAGTTTATATGCTAAAATTTCATATATTATCCATATTATTTTTTATCTTGGATGTTGAGGAAACATTGCAGGTATCAAGCATCAGATTGTCATCTCAATGATGGTCTCCTACGAACATCAGGAAGAGGTAGGATTTTAGCCTTTATTTTGTTTTCATTTCCATTTATATAGCATACTTGAGATTAGATTTTATTTCTGGCTATCATTCCATCTTTTGTGGTTTTACCCCAAACCATAGATATTTATTACTCATAACACTTTTTGGCAAGTGAACTTGTTGTGGGTGATATGTAATTCGGTTGGCGATTCCCCTTCTCCTTTTATGATTGACCTGCATTGTTATCTGTTTGGGGGTTTTTGGAAGAGATAATAAATATACCCTGTTGATTTGAACACTTGGGAATAGAAAATACCTAGAAAATCATCCAACAAATTACTAAAAAGAAATCATAACATCTATTCAAATGAAATGAAGAAAAATCCACACAATTTAAACAACATTTCTTTATTTTGAGAATTCCCCGGAAATGACGCTGAAAATGGCAGACCATTCAATTACTTTCTAATTGACTTAAAGTAAGAAAATTAAGAGTTGTACATTTAATTTCCAATCTAGGGCTCATATGTAACTTATGCCCAGTCGTGCACAATCTATGCAAGAAGAGTGTCGTTTTGATTATGACGTTGTAGCACTTTAATGTCAAAGTTGAAAGACTCAAATACTTAATTAAGGCACAACCTATGTTAAGGTGTAAGTTTCTCTAGAGAAATTAAAGCACACTTGTAGGAATTGAAATCACTCTTGTGAGAATTGAAATCCCACTTCCAGTAATTAAAATCAAACTTGTGGAAATTGAAATCACAGTTGTAGGAATTGAAATCACACTTGCAAGAATTAAAGTCACACTTGCAGAAATTGAAGTGTTGTGGAAATTGAAATCACACTCGCAAAATTTGAGATCACACTTGCAGGAATTGAAATCACACTTGCGGAAATCGAATCTTGTGCTTATGATATATTGGTGAATTGATCGAGTATAATGAAGGTCTTTTTTTTTGCAACAATTAAGTGTTTTTTCATTCGGTTTTAATCCAATAATATCAATACAAAGTTGTAAATTATAAACCTAAAAAGAATAAGACAATAAACACAATAAGTGCAACTAATATAATGACCGAGTTAAAACAACGTGAATCACAACAACTGAATTATGTTATAACCCAAAATTGAAGAGACACAAGTTGTAGCACGAAAATCATAGAATGGTTGTGATGTTACAAAAATATGAATTGCGGGTTAAGACTTAAAAGACCAAACCACTCATAAATCGTAACATTGTTTTGTAGATGAAAATTATAGTAGAATGGAAGTTAATTATGAAATCAAATAACTATAATTTGATTCTAGAGCGACAACAAACCATAAATTTTTTACGGAATGTGAATAAAGTTATGAACCCGGAATTACAACGATTGAAAATAACTAATGATAGAATAAAATTAACAAATGTAAAATGTCGATTATAATACTATTGTTACAGGTATTACTTGAATACGGAAGGGGCCCTACCTCCTTAGGAAAAGTATCGAGATACAAAACCAGAATCACACGATCAATCAATACATTAAAACGTAACTAGAAATGCGAAACTGAAATTATATTGTCATAAGTTGAAAGATACAATAGAAAATTGTAATTTATAGAATAATTTTCCTCTCTTAGATCTTGGGAGACTAGGTTTTTATACAATGTGATTACTATTCTAAAATCATACAAGCAATGGATGGACAACCATGAGAATATGACTATTCATCCAATTACAAAGATTCTTTCAATTTTAGTGGGAAACATGTGTATGCTGACTCAATAGGTAATCGATTTACTTAGTTGCACATTTGTCTCTTATCGCCTTTCTTCATGGAGCCTGTTTTCCAATTTCCATCTCCCAAATACCAACTAAAGCATTGACCATTGTATTGGTGAGCTATATCTTTTTGGAGTCAACGCAACTATGAATATGCCTTGAGTTGCAGCAGTTGGTTCATGTCCATAATTGCAGCAACATGGTTAGTGCACAGAAATGTATCACTTTGAATTACAACAAAGAGGTGTTGCAACGACTTTGAGGTGTTGCAGACACTATATTCTTTTGTATAACAATATTAGTGACTGAAAGTAATGAGTTTGTTCCTAAGAATTCTGCAAAAATAATGTAATAATGGAATATGGGGTAGGATCCATACATTAGTGATAAATGAGGTGAAATGGATAAAGGAAGTATTAAAAAGGAAAGTAATTAATGTAAAATAATAAACAAAAAGGTATAGACGAGTGTTGGAAGTATGTCATTTTATGCGCTCGTTAGTTACATTGGAAAGATATAAGAGATCATGCAAGTGGACTTCTCATATTTTCAATGTTTTATTTTTAGTGCAAGTGAAAGGATACCTTTGACTGCATAAATGTAAAGAAATATTGTGATAGTTGTCTAATATGTATTAACTCTAAAAGAATGTGGGTTGAAAGCAAGGAGCCTTACGTTTTCCCAAAACACTACAACCAAGTGTTTTTCTACCTAGATCTGTTGGATGGTGATTGGTGGTTCATACTGAAACATGATCTGAGATGAAAACATATTTTTGAGAAAAGCATTGTTATAATTCAAAGAGATGAAGATAATTAGGGTGATGGCAGTGAAGAGTGATATGTAATTGTTTTGTTTCGACATTTATATTATGGAGCTGTGATTTTATTATGGGTATATATAATTGTCCAATTATGGTTTTTTATTCATTTTATAATGTTGGATATGAAAAGTTAACAAACATTTACCACCATTCTATATTGAAAATACATTAAATAGTACAAGTGTAAAATGTAGTTTTGATACATTTTTATTGTCATATTTATTGTTTATTATAGTGAATTTATGTTGTATTATATTATCATATGTTTATGATAAATTTTCAATTACTAGGCATTAATTGAGATATCACAAATTTGATGACCTATTCATATAATACAATAGTAAAAATTTACTTTAAAGTATATTTTATTTGAAAAAATGATGATATAAAAAATTCAAACCTTGAATTTTTTAATGTTTGAAAAATTAAAAATGAAAATAATTATATACTTACTTTGATAGAACTTCTAAGGGAAATTCCAACAAAATAACTTGTTGCAACATCTATGAGTTGTGGAATCACACTTCTGGTGTTGGCATTACCAACATGGATGGCATTCCTAACCTTAACTAGTGCAACTATCATGGACTTCACCTATTCCACTCCATCCTTTAGTTTTATAAACATATAAACTCATATTAATCATTATTTTATATTCTCCTTAAAATAAGTGTTAATATAGGAAGGATTTGGAAATTCTAAAAGAGTCTTTTCTAGAGCCTAGTCACAATTAAGGAAAATTTTAAGGATTCATACTTATCTAAAAGTATGGAAACCTTTGTGAATTTTACGTATTCTTAAAATACTAATTATAAAATGTTTGATGATATTGTTGTAAAAGTATTATAATTTCTAAGTATTTATATATATTTCAGAAAATATTGACAACTTTTAAAGAAAAATAATTTTATTCCATAGAAATTGGGTGAATAATTAAAAACAAAATGACCAAATTCTTTTTAGGAAAAAATAGAAAAATAGAAAAATCAAAACTTTTAGCCTTTAATGTTTTGGTTGACCATAATACAACCCTAGAAACATTGCATATAAATAATCTATGATTTTCTTTTTTGTTGTTTTATTATGTATTAGGTTTTCATTGATAAAGTAACAATCCAACTTTTACTAGCCAAGTTGTTGATCGAAAATGGATCCTGAAATGCTCAAAAATAAAAGTTCTCATATGTCAAGAAAATGACATGATCGCGAAGTGCTCTTTGCAAGCTTTCCAGCAGAACAAACGGATCGAAAAATGGATGTCGTATGAAAAAGTTATGGCATTGGGAAATTTGGTCTTCTCCAACAAAAAGTCAAACAATCAAAGGGACACGTGGCATCTTCAACATGTGACACGTGGTAGCTTCATATTATAGCAAGTGGCAACCATTAGGTGATGACATGTGGTATCACTAGATCATAACAAGTGGCAAGGGTTCATGATGACAAGTGTCAACGTTTTGATAGTCCATGTGGAAAACGATTAGCCAACCATGGGATGACACATGGTCCAATCCAAGGGTGCCACATGTCACCATGGTCAAGGCCTTAAAAATGTCAAATTTATGTTGTTGGACTCCATGGGATTCAATCCCATGACCTGCCTCTTCAAATGACTTCAGCACAATGAGCTAGCCACAAAGGGTGAACTACTACTTTAGAAAAAAAACCCACTTTTCAAAAATTTAAACTTAAGCACCTTTTCAAGCTAAGGGAGGTGTGCTCCTTGGGCGTTAGATCACATGACAGGGTTGTGACTAGGCATGTGCTTGGGCACAAGTCCCTAAAGTTCTAGAACTAGGCCACATGGCCCTCATATGACCACATAAGGGGGATGTTCTCCCTAACTGGGGGTTAATTAGAGTTTTTGCCAAATTTTGGATTTTGACCTTATTTGATTAGATTTTTAACTGATTTTTAGGGATTTTTGAGGATTTTTGGCCCTCCGAAGGGGATATGAAGCTAATCTGAGGCCATAAAGTTGGGGGGAAGTTGTATTTCGACCCTAAACTCAAAATATATATAAACCAAAAGTTTTGGGTATTCCAGGGAGGTTCAAAACAGGAGAAATGTTGAAGAATTGTGAGGTCCTAGCCATTTTTATGCAGGGAAGCCATTGTTGAAGAAATATTTGGAGGCCATTTCTGGGAGCTACACTCAACATTTTTCAATGTCGTCAATTGTGTTGGATTCTTGAGGTTGAGAAGAACACAACCAGACCATTTTGTAATCCATTTGATGTACTTCTAATGTATTTATGAAGCATTGGATATTAATAAGAAAGACTCCCCCACTGAGACAAAGGCTCAGAGACATAAGAAAACTTATGCTAAAATCCGTTATGAATCTTGGCATTATGTTTTGTTGTTCATTATGTGTATTTTTTGTTTTGCATTCTTTATGATCACTACAACATTATTTCATTAAAATCTTCTTCCTCTCTTAATTCCTAAGTGGTAAATCAACTCATGTGTAAACTTAACCATAGTCTTTAAAAGATCAATTTCAGATCAAGTGGTATCATAGTAGGTTGACAATTGGTTGTTTGAGTTTGCATATTTACCAGGGAAAAGATAAGTTGTGGTGAAGGAGAAATTGTTTAAGGAGATCTAGATTTTGGATCAAGAAAGAGGAAATATCAAAGTGAGAAGATGGTATCAAAAGAAAGACTTTCTCAAAATGAAAGAGAGTTTCAAAATACTTTAATTGACATGTCAGAGATGGTAAAAGTGTTGTATGATGATTACCTAGAATGTAAGAGACCGGTTCAAGGGGAATATTCAAAGCAAGCCAAAAGTGAAGAAGGAGAGGGCCTTCCAAAATATCCTCCTTCACCTCCTTCATCTCCATATTCATCTTCTTCAAGTACAAGTACAAGTTCAAATACTATTTCTTCAAGAAAAACTTCTCATAAACATAAGCCTCACATGACATTACTTAAAATCGATGTAAATGTTTTTTTCCTATGTATGATGGCGAAGTTAATGCTGAGAAACTTGATAATTGGGTTTGACAGATGTATGTATATTGTAATGTGAAACAAATAAAATATGAGGCTACCAAAATTAGATTGACATCACTTCATCTTGAAGGCACAACTCTGATCTGGTGGAAATGTAAGATGCAAATGGAACTCAACAGGTTGGTAATATTTTTCCATCATGGAATGATTTTATTTACGCACTTAGAAAACAGTTCTATCCATTGGGGTATAAGTAAAAGGATTTTATTGAATGGAAGAGTCTTAAGCTAAGAAAAGGACAATCGGTGCAGGAATATATAGATGGATTTCATAAGATGGATTTGATGTTAGATGTTCCATTAACTACACAAGAAACTCTTATGAAGTATATAGGAGGTTTTCCTTCTTATATTCATAATATTGTATCTATGTTTGGACCTAATAATCTTGATGAGGTTTCTATCCAAGCAACATATATTGAAACATAAAAAACTAGAGATAGTGTATCAGGGGAATCATCTTCAAATAAAGATGGCAAAGGCAAAGGGAATGGGAAGAAAGAAAACTCAGCTACAGTGAAGGAAGAGAATCTCTCTTGCAAGCATTGTAAGAAAGAAGGGCCCAATGATGAGCATTGCTGGAAATTTCACCCAGAAAAGAGACCAAAGTGGTTCAAAGAAAGGAAAGGGAGGAACAAATATGCAACAAAAACACGACCAAAAGACTTGGGATCATATTTAGGTGATGAGTCTAAAATCACAGCAGTTGGTTTGACAGGTAAAATTGGTGATGGTTATGATTCTAGAAGAAAATTGTTTCATATAAGGGTCATAATGAAACATACTAAGATCGATACATTGATAGATAGTGGATTTCAATCTAACTAAATTTCATAAGAAGTGGTTAAGAAATTGGGATTAAACACTAAGATGCATCATAAACCCTATTCACTAACTTGGATAAGAAAAGATCACAAATTTCCCATAACAAAGAAATGTATCATAAAATTTGCAATTACATCTAAGTATGTGGATGAAGTAATATGTGGAATGGTCTTACAAATCCCTTATTTATATGACCACAAATCAATATTCTATAGGGAATGGAATCAATATCACTTAAATAAAGAAGGGACAAAATATGTTGTACATGCTCATCGCATAAAATCAAATCAATCTCTTCTAACAATGGAACAATTAAAGAAGGCCACTTATGCAAGTAGTGGATCTTAAGCATGGACATGAGATGGTTGTAGGATGCGAATTCAATCATACTTTACTTCAAGATAAGTTAATGTCATGCAAGCAAATCAAACATATTGGTTCAGTTGCAGTCATATTTCTAATGTTATCACTGCTAATGTTTTCTACATGGATGGTAATGGATTCAGTAATATGTGAATGAGTTCAAATGGCTAACAATATGCTTGGAGTTGTCATGGTTATTATGCAATTTATTATGATGTGACAAATGCACGAGACAAGGTTTAAAGACAAAGGAAGAGTGGGGAGGCCTATCTCGCACTTGATGTCAGGTTAATACCCTTTTGGAGGACCAAAAGGTCTTAGTGGGGAGGAATGATCCAAAATGGATCCTGAAATGCTCAAAAATAAAATTTCTCAAATTCTCAATAAAATGACATGATTGCGAAGTGCTCGTCACAATATTTCTAGAGGTGCAAACAGATCGAAAAACGGACACCGTATGAGAAAGTCATGGCAGTTGGAAAATTTGGTCTTCTCCAACAAAAAGTCAAAGGGTCAAAGGGACACGTGGCATCTCAAGAAAGTGACACATGGCAGCTTCAGATTACGACAAGTGGCAGCCATCAGGTGAGGACATGTGGTATCACTAGATCATGACAGGTGGCAAGAGTTCATGATGACAAGTGTCAAAGTTTTGATAGTCCATGAAGCAAAATATTGGCCAACCATGAGATGGCACATGGTCCAATCCAAGGGTGCTACATGTCACCATGGTCAAGGCCTTAAAAAGGTCAAATTTATATTGCTTCATTTGATTGGATCCCATGACCTGCCTCTTCAAATGACTTAAGCACAATGAGTTATCCACAAAGGGTGAATTGCTACTTTAGAAAAAAAACCCACTTTTCAGAAATTTAAACTTAAGCACCTTTTCCAGCTAAGGGAGGTGTGCCCCTTGGACGCTAGATCACATGATAGGGTTGTGACCAGGGGTGTGCCTGGGCATAGGGCCCTAAAGGTCTAACACTATGAAACATGGCCCTCATATGACCACAGAAGGGGGGTGCATGCCCTAACTAGGGGCTTAAGCAATAATTTTGCCATAGTTTTGGTTTTGACCTTATTTTAGTGGATTTTTAACTGATTTTAGGTAATTTTTGAGGATTTTTGGCCCTCTGAAGGGGATCTGAGCCCAATATGAGGCCAAAAATATGGGGGGAAGTTGGATTTCGACCCTCAACTTAGAATATATATAAACCATAGGTTTTTTATTGTACGAGGAGGTTGAAAACAAGAGAAATGTTGAAGAATTGTGAGGTCCTAGTCATTTTTATATAGGGAAGCCATTGAGGTAGCAAGCTTTGGAGGCCATTTCTGGGAGTTACGCTCAACCTTTTTCAGGGCCGTCAGTTTTGTTGGATTCTTGAGGTCGAGCATAACACAACCATACTAGTTTGTAATTGATTTGATATACTTCTGATGTATTTTTTAAGCATTGAAGATTAATAATAAAACCTCCCCCACTGAGACAAAGGCCCAGAGATGTAGGTAAACTTGTGTCAAACTTCGTTATCAATATTGGTGTGATGGTTTGTTTTTCCTTATGTGTATTTTATGTTCTTCATTCTTTATTATGGCTACAACATTCTTTCATTAAAATCTTCTTCCTCTCTTAATTCCTAAATGGTAAATTAATCCATGCATAAAATTAACCAGAGTATTTAAAAGATCAATTTAGATCAATTGTTAACATGGAAAACAAATATTGATGTCCTAAAAAAAAAAAGGAAACCATCATATAATTCATGGACAATTAATACACTTACAAAAAGAAGAAATGAAAAGTGATAACAAAATCACCAAAATATTACTGTGCATGATAATAACATAGTTACCAACTTAATGAGAACTGTGACCTCAAAATGAGAACTCTGGCCCAAAAAACCCATATTTTTGCATAAAAAACATGAAAATCTACCCCCAAATCAAAAGTGGTGCTACTGGCATCACCATGCTTTCAAACGAGGTCAAAATTACAACATTTTTCAAGCATGGCCTTCAAAACTCATACAATAGCTCTAAAAAACATTAAAATTAACACCTAAATAAAAAAGTGAAGCTAACTAAAAAAAATAAAAAAGTCTAAACTTTGAAATTATGTCTAATTACTATCTAATTGAAACCTTGGTTTTGATAATATATCTCTATGCCAAAACAAACTCTTTAAAATTTGTTTATTAACTTCTTTTTATTTTTTCTTAAATTTACATGGAAAATTAAATAAATAAAAATAAAAAAATCTTTGCAATTTTTTTTTAATGAAGCAAAAAAACACATTTAAAAAAAAATATTCAAAACCCAAATTAAATAAAAAAGAAAAACATTAAAAAAGGGGGTGAAAAAAAAACCTAAAAAACAAAAGAAAAAAATTTAAAATTAAAANNNNGATGTAGAAAAATGGTATATATTTAAAAAAAAAACAAAAAAAAACACTTGAATCCTAAAAAAATAAACGAAATAAAACCCTAAACTAAAGAAAATCTAATGTTTAATAAATTTTGATTTTAAAATAAATATAAATACAAAATATATAGAAAAATATTTAACAAATATTAAAATGCTTAACAAAATTTAATATATAGAAACATATTTGACAAATACTAAATTGCTTAACAAATTTTAATATCAAAACAAATTAAAGTCAAAACCAATTAACTCACATATAAATGTTTCATCAATATACAATTTTTAAGGTAAGATTTATAGAAAACTAATTATTAAAATAAAGTTATACATAAATAAATGTAAATTTTTATAAAAAAACATTTTACCAAAACTATATTTTAAAAAATAATTATTATCATGCTTAAAATATTTTATTTTCAAAATGAATTTTAACTAAATTAGAAATTTTAATTTCAAAATCCACGCACCAAAAGGGTCTACTAAAAAATTACTATTTATTAAATTTTAATTTCAAAGTAGAAAACACTTTAAGGAATGTGAATGGATGAAATAATCGTATTCACTCTCGAAGTACACACAAAAAAAGACAAACCAATTTATATAATATATATAAACTAAATATATAGTTTATATATATTATATAAACTATATATAGTTTATATAATATATATAAGAAGAAACTCCTCTTTGAGACTCTTGTTACACCTATTATTCTTATGGATGTGAAGTATGGGGTTGTAGTATCTCTCGTGAATCCTGTAGAAAGATAGAGAAAATACAAAAGAATTTTATAACCTATAATCTCAAAATTAAAGGAAATACGCCCTATCCCATCCTCCTCGTAGAAATAGGTCTCTCCCCCATTGAGAGCATGGCTATGACTAGATACCTAATGTATAAGAACAAGTTAAACAACATGGAAGACAAGAGGCTACCTAAAATTGCTTCCAAATCAAGTCATAACCACCATTGACTCAAGCGAGGATGGTATAAAGACATCCGGTCTTGGATAAACTATTGGAGAATCATGGAAGAAACCATTTTGCAGAATAAAGATACTATTAAAAAAAACGT
The DNA here is from genome assembly GCA_000966675.3 of Picea glauca. Lineage (NCBI taxonomy): Eukaryota > Viridiplantae > Streptophyta > Pinopsida > Pinales > Pinaceae > Picea > Picea glauca. The sequence continues at coordinate 51 of JZKD02S0319572.1, read as the reverse complement.
CAAATCAAAATTTAAGGAAAAAATGTGGTGTGATAAAGAGTTAGAGGAAAA
>JZKD02S0319539.1:0-19545 GCA_000966675.3 Picea glauca | reverse complement strand
TACTCTTATGCTTGGTGGTGGACACTTGGCATTGATCCAAGAGAGGTAGGTTTGTCTCTCCAAATATAAATAGATCCCTCTCCTCACTCCCAACTCACCATTCTTTGAGCTAGTGATACTATACTGAAATTTCATCTCACCCTCACTCTCTTGCTCTTGCCATCTTGTCATTTCACTCATTGCTCTTAAGAGTCTTGGAGCAACTTGTTGCTACAACACTCTCACATTGGATTAATAAAACTTTGGAGGATTTTGGAAACATCAAGAGTATTCTTGTTGCATTCTTCGCATGAGGTGACATTGTGATATTTGAGTTCATGTGGTTTGGTTGGATAGATCTTGAATGAAGTATTTCATTTGGATAGATTAGCAAAGAGTAGTCTTGCTGATTTATTTGTGTTGGGTAGCTAGTTTCTTAGAGGTATTTCAAGTGGTTAGCTTATCCATTTACAATAATTATTCTATGCTCACTCTTGTCTCAAGTTTTGCAGGTTCATTTCAAGGGATTGTTGGGAAAGCCTCAACCAAGAGTCTTCCCTCAACTTCTACTTAAACTCCTAGTTCACTTAGTCTTATATTTCTGTTTCATTTCATCATATATTTCAGTTTACTAATCCTCTTAGATAGGTCACATATTTTCAGTTTTTACTTGGAGATTTCATGTGAAATTTCTGCATAAAAAACAAAAAAAATTCTTAACTTTGTTGGTTGTGCAGCATTTCCAACAAGCTTTTGTTTGCTGGTTTTTACAGGTTCTTACCAGAAACAAGGGGATATGCTGCTCAAAATCAGCCATACAATTCAACAAAAGCTGCCCAAATAAGTGGGTAAAATTCCCTTCCTCTTCTCCTCTCTTTCTAGCATTGTAGCAAGCCCCCGGGAAGTTCCCTTGAAGCTTGCATTCTACTTGTAATTTTCAACCATTGTATATTTATTTTCTGCAAGTAGTTAGTTGCCTACACCTTGGGCTAGTATTTCCCCTTAACCTTTTAACAAATTAAAAACAACTTCTAGAACATAAACGTTAAATCCAATCTAGTAACTAGGGTCTACCCCCCTTGGCTTCCCTAGGAGTAAGCCTAGAAGGAAGAGGTTCCAGTCAAGGTGACAGTGTGGACTGTGAACCTAGGCATTGTGCCTCCAAGGACACACTAAGTGAGCTGGACTTTGCTCACGTTTGCAAGTGTGTATTAGGACGGCAACAGGAGCTATAGCATATGTTGGAACACTAGCTCTAGGAACACGTACAGATGCAAGAAATCCACTTGTAGGAATTGGAATATCGAAACAACACTAGAAAAAACGCTCTTAAATGCTTACTGGTCGAAACATCAACAACTAGGAACATGTCTGGGGACAATGAAAAATGTACGTATGAAAGTAGGAACACTGGCTAATGCTAGAACAAGAACAAGTGGGAACATGTCTAATGTAATGTTGGAACATCATAGTTTAAGGGACTTTTTACGTTTCAAATAGTAATAAAGATAGCTAACCTTAACCTTCGATCGACGAATTTGTTAACTAACTACACCTACATAAGATACATATAAGGGCGGACCAAAGGCATAATAAGTCATAAAAGGTTGAAGGAAGGGTAATTGCTACATTCGCACTTCGGTCCAGCTTTTAGGAAGAACCACACAGAGCTCGATTAGACAGATCTTCACGCCTTGGGAGATCAGTCCCTATACCGGCTACTGGACGCTTCTAGAATAATAACACTTTTCCACGTTGATCCTAGGGGCTTTTATTGCCTACTAGTCTAGACTCTGGGACTGTGAAACACACATATTATTTACAGGTGAATGGGTTATAACAGCATTGGTGTATCTATATACATCAATCATACATAAAGACTAGATAGTAGAGGCTAAGGCAACTACCTGAACCGACAGAATAACCAAGGTTTCACCCACATTTACAGGGACCAAGACAGTCCTCCTACTAATAGCCCTGGAGTGGCCCTTTCTTTCCCCTTGCATGCCTAGTTTGAGGACCTGATTGCTTGGGACGGATGAGGCTGCTTCTAATTCCCCTAAAAAAACAAGGCATATCTGGTCAGGATTACTACGTACCTTTTTATAGTCTGACCCATGACTTAGCGGTCGAAAGCATAATGTATCCATCAATCCCCATTGAAATGAGATACAGAATGAGGACTCACCATATATAGAATGGTTGGAATCCTGAGTAGTCCACTCCTAACTACTCCCTCTGAAGCTCAGCAAACGAGACAGAAAAACCACAGGTTCATAGAATGTTGGAAAATAACCTGTATGAACAATCACAAATGTCAGATCTACACTTATTGGAACAAAAGCTCATAGCAGAACATAACCAGTAGGGCCTTATGCACATTGCTTCTGGAAACGAATGAGAGTTGCAAGAACATCAACTAATAGTAACAGGGATGTCGAAGCTTCATAAATTCTAGGAACATCAGGGAATGGTAGTCCCCTTCTGTCCAAGCTAGTTGTTCTTATATAATATTATCACTTGGACCCCGACCTCGTGCTAGTTCTTGGGCTTATAATCCCTTTCGCTTCAATCGATAGCTGGGGTTATAAGCCCTAGCCCTTATGGGGACCTCGTCTCCCACTTCTATGGCTGGGCTTATATGCCCTAGTGCTTGCTTCTTGGGGTTGATACCCTGGCAACCAGACCTCGTACTTCTTTCTCTTTGTGGGCTGGTTATCTCTCACTAGCTAGGTTAAACGAACAAAGGCAGGGCATATATTAATTTTGACCGAACGAAGAGAGCTTTAAACTTGAACGAAGTGAGATGTAAGTACATAACCACACAACACCTTCTCGTGCATTATATTATATATATTATTTATTCCCCTTCAAAGCCTTTTGAAGAAGAGGACTTTAGGGCTCGCCTGACACAAGGAAGGTGAGGACGCCTCCCAGGCTCCCCACCCAACCCAATCTACTCTCGTTGGTGCTTGGCTGAGCAGGAGTTTACCTTCGTGCTTTGATCCCGCAGCAGAGCCATTTCAAAGGCTTTTTTACACCCTTTTTACATGCTTTGGTATATAGGTAGGTACCCCAAAGAACCTTCTCATGCTTTCTCTTATAGAAAGAATGGCCTTTCTGATGCTTTTTCTGAGTCTGCCTTTACTGACCTTTGTCGGCTCCACATGCAATCTCCTCTCGTTGGTGCCTAGCCGGATTGTTTACCTCCGGAGAATTTTGCGCTTGCACTATTGAGTAGGGGTCTCCCAACCTTGGTTGAGGCTTTCATACAGCAGCAGATGATGCTGGGGATTTCATACAGCGGCAGATTAGGACCTTTTCATAGGCTTTTTTACACCTTTAGGAAGCTCTGCTATTGATCCCCACAGTAACTTCACATGCATTTTATTTTATCTAATATGGACTTGCCTTTTTCTGAATCGGTCTTCTCCTAAGGTACGGGTATTGAAACCCCCGTAAGAGGTGAGGTGAGTAATTGGTGTTCCTGTATGAGTCTTTGTCTCTCCTAAGGCTGAGACTTAGATATCTACTTTCACCCGTATGAGTAGTAGGTCTCCTAAAGTTGGTATCCTACTTGATCTTGTACGATAGGTGTCGGCTACACAATAGAACTGTACCTCTTTGCGGCCGCTCCCTAATATACCTGTACTACATTTATTAGCTATACTTACGCTTTCTTAACCCTACGAAGTGAGCCATTAACTGTGGCCGAGCAAAGTGAGGGAATACATTGGTGTCGAACAACAGTAAGATCTTAACCTGTCCTCAATAGCTCTTTACTTGGCCACTCATAATAAATAGTGTACATCTTTGGCTTCGCAGCTACCTGTACTACATTTATTAGTTCACCTAAACCCCTGGAAGAGGAGGCAGTTAAGAGTTTGTGTAAGATGTGGGGAAAAGCTAGTCCTGTAAGAGTCTTAGTTCACCTCATGCCAGTCTAGGTGCCAACTATAGAATAGCTCATGCAAGTATAGGTGTCGGCTCCTTAAGTACGATAGATATAGTTTTAGGCTAGATAAGAACTCCTCGTACTATCTTTAGTCTAAACCTTTAGCTCATAAACACAGATGCTTGCATAGATAAGGTAAGGATAGTAGCTACGATATACTGGGTTAGCCAAACACTATTACCGATACTCGTACTATGGGTTGCAGAAGAGGGTTTCCCTGTACCTCGTTACTCATGCTACTATTGCAAAAGAACCCTTCAGACCTCGTACTTCTATTGGGCTTATTATCCTTGACCTTGTACCTCATATAACCCGGACCTCGTACTTCTATTAGGCTTATTATATATGGAACTGGCACGGGGATGGATTTCCCACATCTCTCCGTTATGTCTTGTCCGTAGGGTGGTTTAAAGATGTGATATTTTCTTACATAACCAATTCTGGAAGCACTAGAACCTTCCATTAAATAAAGAAATAAGCGACGAGTAAGGAAGAGCAGCCTCACAGTGAAGTGGTGCAAGGGATGACAGGAAATACAAGGTAGCCTCGCATTACCCGCTCTCTTTCTTTACTTTAGGTTAGTTCTCTTCCTCGCTCGTAGGTCGGTCTCACTCCCGCACTTACTTGTTGATTCTATGGACGCGGAGTGTGAGTTATCTCGATAAGCAAGCGCTCCAGTACTCCGTTCGACTCAAGACGTTGAGGTAAATCCTACCTATTTTTATGCGCGTAGCGTAATTCCGGTATCTGTGCATTCGACCCATTTGTCCACGTGTATATGTTCATTAAAAGAAAGGGGACTAGGGCTATTCTTCCATCCAATGGATTCCTTGTTTGCTTATATACGATCGATATTCTGGCCCTCGTCTCGGGAGAGAACCTTAGTATGGATGGATATAGAAGGGCAAGTTATCAAATTTCATAAAAAAAGAGTAAATAGTTTGTTTAGGGCACTGACTGAGCTGAGCTAGAAAGGTCTTACCTTATGAGCATAGCGGAAGGTCCCATTCAGCAAGCAAACTCAGACTTTGAGAAATATTTGAGGGAAGAAATAAACAGACAAAGCTAAGGAGATAAGTGAAGTTAAGTAAGAAGGATTGAGGGATAACCTTACCTTCTAGCTAGCTCTTTGAGGTACGGAGAGAAACAGAGTCGCTCGCCCGACAAAGGAGGGCGAGGTACATAGTCACTCGATCAAAACCAAAGGTACGTTAAGTGACTCGACCCAAAAAGGGCGAGGAACAAAGTCGCTCACCCATCCTTTGGGTGAGGGGCGATATTCCGAGCCGCTCTAAAGACCATCGGGAGGGCGAGGTACGATTAGTGGCTCACCTGCAACGGGTGAGGGTTTGAACGTGAAACCCAATCCCTTGGGTGAGGGAGAGGGGAAGAAATATGAGTAAGTGGCACAAACTCTGCCAACTACAATCTATAGTTATACAATTTAGCATAGCGAAGTGAAGGTTATCCCTAAACTATCCAGGGTATAGATCGATCTACGTTGCCGTAACAAATTCCGAACACGAATTTTGTTCGAACCTTTTGGTATGTATGTATCCCTTCCCCTGGAACTATAAATAGATCCGAAGATCCATGAGAAACTCCATTCCGCACTATTGAGTCGTCGGACTTATCCACCAAAGATGGGATGGAATTTGAGTTTGTGGATTGCGTCGGGGAAAATCTACCTACCAAAGCTATTCATATATATAGACTCATTTCCCGCTGCTAAGAGAGAGCAAGGAACAAAATGATTGTTCGGATTAGCGACCACCCTCACTCCTTTTCGGTATGTGGGTACTAAGAGTCCTCCCACTACCAACCAGCAGACGATATATCATCTGGCTGGGTCTTGTCGGTATCAACAACAACAATCTAAATCAAAACCTATGGAAACGGGAACAACAACTCACTATGGCTCTTGGCTGGCCCAGACAATGTCCTGTGGGTGAGTAAATGCAACAAGACAGGCTAGACGACGTCCTGGGCTGCAGTAGATCAAGAGGTCTTTCTGTCCCTTTTCCCCAATAGGAATAATATGGGTAATATGTTTCCATACAATGTTGCTCCAGTCCGACCCAGCTGGCGAGCAATTGCCGTCCACGGCAGAGGAGACAGCAAGCGTACCTTTGTTCACTTCTTCTCCACCAAGCACGGGAGTTTGGATGGGGATAACTGTAGGTCGGTGGCTACCTAAGGAAACTCCAATTCGATCCGCCGGCTGGGAGGCACCTACCTCATCACGATCGCAAGGAGAGGTTCACCATGATGGGCTAGGTACTTCTCTTTGTGTCCCGAAAAGGAAGGACGGACTAGACATCATACTTTTGCGGCATGCTCTTCATATTTACAGATTTGCATGCATATAGACAGACTCCCTCCTTCCCAACGTCTTTCCTTATCCATCTTACTGAGGTAGATAAACAGATATATATATTATTACTGACTTCCACTTAGTGATTGATCCCGGAAGAGTGAATGGTTCCATATTGGGATCGAATGAAATGAGAGTTATACTGAGGTTTCATGAATGGGCCCCTAGCCAGCAACCCACCCACACCTGTATAGATTGGATCGTTCAGCACCTGCGGCACGAACCAATTTTTGACCCATCAACCCTAGTATCATAGGCGATCGATCGACCGCCCCCCTAATTACTAGACCAACCTACTATTATAATTCCATAAACACCTAGCGAAGATATGGCAGACAGATAAAGTATACCTATGTCTGAATCTGGTGATACCATACCATGATCAAAAGGTACAACGGCCCGAGCAACCAAACTTAACATAGATGTAACCACTTGAGCCATTCTAGAGAGAGATAAATTAGCACTACTTGGTGAAATAGGTTCTTTCATAGCTAATTTCAAACCATCTGCTAAAGGTTGTAACAATCCGAACGATCCAACTACATTAGGACCCTTCCGACGTTGCACGAGAGCCATTACTTTACGTTCGGCTAACACTAAGAAGGCTACTCCTAGTAGAAGTGGTATGATTATTCCAGGTATTTCAACTAGAATAGCAATGTACATTTTTGATTTCCTGTTAACTCATGATCGGGGTCGACCCGATCATGTCATGATATTTCTCTCATGATTGGGCCAATCATGATAAGGATGGAACATATTCTCGAGGAGCAGCTCCAAAGGGAGAGGAACTATTCACTATTCAAGGTCATCCCCTATATTTATTTCTTCCCCTAAAAACCTACGCATACCTCAGGTAAGGTCATCCCCTTCCCCTCAAAGAGCTAGAAGGTGGTAAGGTATAATCCTGACTTAGCGGAGCTAGCGGAAAATCAGGTCCAAGACCCTATTTTTATTCCCCTCAAAGCCTGAGCAGAGCTCAAGACCAGGACCCTATATTTATTCCCCTCAAACCCTGAGCAGAGCTAGCTCAGGTAATACCTTTAAGGACCGTAATTGACCTTTTCCATAATAAAACAAATAAGTAAGTAAGCAGTTCATTTTCCCCTAAAATCGCTATGCTCAGGTAAGTGGAAGCGACCTTTAGATCATTATACGAGAATCCGATGACCATAGGGAGATAGAGGTACGTTTAGTTGCTCGACCAAAGGGGGTGAGGTACGAACCCGCTCGACCGAGGTACGAGTTACAAGGGCCACCATTGTATTTAGACACTCGATTGACCATAGTAGGCCGTGGGGTTTGAACACTCGATCGACCATCGGGAGGGAGAGGGGTGAGGGTACGAACCGCTCACCCGAGGAAGGAGGACGAGGGTGAGGCAGCGAACTCTCGACCAACGAGAGAGGAAACGCTCGACCATAAGGGCGCTCCCCTGTTATATATGTAATTATTCAATTTTTATCCTTATATTGAAGGCTACAAGTTTCTATGCCCTCTAACGAAAGTGATAAAAAAGCATCTTAAGGGATTACACTATACTATACTATACTATGCCCCGGAGGTAAAATAACCATATAGCGTGCGCAAATGGCCTTTGAGGAAGCTTTATCCCATGCCCTTTAGCCCCATTCAATCCAAGCTGGTGAAAATCAATTGTTTCATGAATGGAAGATGAGCAACCAATTGAACATCTCATGTGTGGGCTAATTGACCTTATCTTGTGTTAGCTTATGGATCTTCAATTGTGTGGGCTATGCTTACTTGCCTATATGGTGAGCCGGGCCGCTCGCTTCGAGCCTCTTAGGAGTCTCAAAGCTCAACAAAGTCCGGCCTGGGCACTTATCTCTCACAGATTAGGAGCTAAAACTTTTGGTCTCAATCTTAATAAATCAAAATAACAGATAAGGATCTTAATAAACTATCTCGGGTGTACGAAAGTGGAATTTCACATTAGCGAGAAGCTTGACTGCGAGAACATTCTCTCAAGTCTTGCGGGTGTCCATAGGGGAATAGGAGTGCTTCCTCGGGCCCGGCCTCCAGAGAACACGACCAATATGTGTTTTCATAATATCATATATAAGGAAGGCGGATTGCCTTTCCAAGAAAGCAAGCCCTACATAACCGAAAAGAATAAGTTGTCTCGATTGTCCTCAAAGGAGGTAACTGAGCTCTCCTCCAACGGGTTTGGGTGAAAACCCCTGAAATAAGATAAGAGCAAGATAAAATAAGAAGACATTCAATATATAATGGGAATTTATGTGGTAATTCTTCATCTCGTATTGGTGTTGTACCTGGCTAATTCAAACAGTCTCCTTCGGGAGCTGTTGTTGTATGGGGAGCTCGTGGTGATAATCAAATCTGTATGGGATTCGATGTTCTTGGAGGATATAATGGCCAATGTATTTGGTGCGGGTATTGCAGCAGGAGCTATTCTACTATATTTTAACCGAAGTACCACGACGAGGATTTTCCCACAGGCCTTTAATCACCCCCCCGTTCTTTTATTTTTGGGGAAAATGGAACAACCGAAAAATATCAGGAAACTGTTGCAGTAGAAGTGGGTCCGGCAGGCACAGGGAAACATTTTTGCATAAGAAAAGGGGGCCAACTGCACCACATCTTTGTTGGCAAGAAGCTTGTGGGAACCATCTAGGGAGACCCCTTTCTAGCTCTGGTAGGCGCAAAGGAACCGCAGGTGCACTTTTTCTATGCTATCATAGGGCCTATAAAGCAAAAAGAATTCACCCGCACGATAATACTAGAGAACCATCGTCGCAATCTACCAGGGGCCTCCCTAATTGTAGCTAAAATGATATCCGGTGAAGAGGACACCGAATTTAAGGTAGGGCTCAAAGTGGCAAACCCTCCTAAAAGAATCGAGCTCCTATTTAGACTTCACAAGGCCTTCCCCCACTTGAAGGAAGGCCAGCTTCAGCTCGAGAAGTTTCCAGAGTTAGAACCACTCTGCAACCGCATTATGCGGGAGGACCCTAAGTACCTCGAATGGAGCACAGTCACTTCCAAAATAGAGAAGGACGAGGAGATGAGCGATGTTTCGCAGCTTCATGGGAGAAGGGGACTTGAGAGAGATAAGTGATCCTGGGACTCTTTGGTCTAAGGACACCCTAGTAAATGAATTTTTGTTAAAATAAATTGAATCATTAGGAGACAGAACCTTTCCGACAGAGATGAAGATTGAAGCATGAGTGTCCTGTGGAGCCCGAGCCCGTAGAGCATTAGTAAGGGGCTTTTCTTCCTGGGTTGTCTTTAGCGAGCATCTTTCGAAAGGCAAGTCATGAAGCAAGGGGGGAATCTTATATCGGATGTGCTCCTACAGTTGCTTCCTCTTCCGGGCTCCTAACTTCAAGTTACAGAGTCTTTTCCCTTGCTCCTAACTAGCACTACCTACAAAGTTTGATCCCTTGCTCCTAACTAGCACTACCTACAAAGTATGATCCCGGGCTCCCAGAGTATGATCCCTTGCTTCAATAAGCACAACCTACATTGGTCCACTTCCGAGTAGTGGATTGTCAATGAGCCCTGATATCCATTCAAAATCTAAAGCTCATCATATTTCTCATTTTCTTTACCTTATAGTTTTCTTTTGGAGTTCCTCCTCTTTCTCTTTCTTGCTCATTTGGGAAGAGGGGATAAGGAGGGATAAGAGGTTATTCCTCTATGGGTGTTTTCCGCATAACATAACTGTCAAGTTCAAAGCACATTGATTGAGTCTTATTGCTATTCATACTGAGCAGAGCATTCCCTTTGTTATTCCTATGGATTTCTTAAGGCAAGATATCATGTTGGAGTAAGGAGGGGACTCATGCTCATGAAGGCATCAAAACCCCAAAATTCTAGGTTACATGGTTTCTTATTCTCTTTGGCTTAAGGACCAGACCCATATAGGTGTAGACCAATTGATTTAATTAATAAATTATAGCACCAGTAGTAGGAGAGAAAGCATCTCGCCTAGCATCTTTTCTAGTTTGATAGCCTGCAGCGCCCCCTTTGTTCGGTTCCTTATCCATGACACATTGATCCATCAATAGAATAGAATTAGTACCCAAGAAATAGGCATCGTACAATTGGCTAATAGGTTGGATGGACGGGTGTGATTTTATGATCAACTAGTTAGGTAGGTCGAGTAGGTTCCTGAGCATTGGATGAGCGTGCGATTGGGAAGGGTCTAGGGCGTGGCTACAGGGTGTTCAATCGACTGGTTTCGCTCCTTTCGTTGTTGTATCCACTGCTGATGATGGTACAACAGTAAGGGATGGATTCTGGGCGAGGAAATGGGCACATTCACTGGTTCTAACTCTACCTCCGCTCTAGCGAGCTCTGCTGCTAGCTTTGCTATCTTTGTTGCCTCTCCTCTTACTGTCCTTGGTGAAAGCAAGCACAACCACTACCCACAACAAAAGAAGCACAGGCTAAGGCATCATAGGTAGCAGCTAAGGAAAAGCCCGTTGATGATGATCCAGTCATAGTCCCAGCAATTTCACCACCAATAATCACATCAGTATCTTTATCCAGTTTATCGAGCAGATTCAATTCGAGGGTACGCAGGATCCCTTCCAGTTGTTATAGAGCCTATTTAGGAGCCAGCATAGGCAGAGAAAGCATCCAAATCAGTAGTTGACCTAGCAAATGCATAACCTATTCCATTTTTATAAAAACCAGTAACAGGGGCAGTTTACTGAGTGAAAGCACCAGTTTCATCGGTTGATTCACCAGCAAATGATCCAGCAACAGAGCATGCGGTGGATACAAACACAGAAGTAGGATCATCGATTCCAGTAAGTGTTTCACGAATGTAAAGTTAGGGCGAGGAACGAACCATGCATGTATATCCCCTGCTTGTCTTTGCTCCTCAAATCACTAGGAAGGTAAGGTTATCCCTATCGGTCTCAAGAAACAGGACTCTCAGGTTCCTCGAACATTGGTTCCTTGAAGGTTGGGCAATGATATCCCCTCAGTATCTTCCTTCAATCCTAAAAGCATATCTATAACAGGTAGTCCCGCTGATCCTCTTGGTTAGTGCCGACTCTAATGCAAATGGTATGTAATCAGCATGGGTAGTTTCCTTCATCATGATAGGTAGTCGGTGGTGGGTCGTCAAATCAAGATAGGTGGGTAACACATAGGTAGCTCAGGTGGTGGGTGATCTAAAGTTATCAATGTTCGGTTGGATGCGTGTAGCTTTTGGTACGTGGTTGGGTCAGTGGGTTCTCCATTGTTGGGTAAAAGCCTATCGCTCGGCAGGAGATTTTGGTCTGCCAATGGGTGAGGTTGTTCGTTGCCCGAAATTGTTGACCGAAGGGGTGAGATCGAAGGCCTAAGTTAATGTGCTTTTGGGCTCTTCCTTCCCCGCCTATTTTGTGTTCAGCTTGCTGAACATCCATGGCGACCTAGGATCCGCCTGCTGCACTTTATATCGCTAACTTGGATGCACACATCTACCCACCCTACCAAGTGTCTATATGTTTCGAAAATCTATCTCTATTTCAAGGCCCTTTCTTCCCTCTAGGCAGCGCTCGCTCTATCACGAGGTAGTGTGCCAGTTCTTTCAGAGACTTCGCATTTCCCATTCGATCAACATATCACTTCCCTCACTATCCTCCCCCAACAACCTATCTACCTATCTATCTTTCCATCGCCCCATCGCTTGTCCATCTTTATGTCTAGCTGGTGCAGTTATCCTCCCACACATCCCCCCCACATCCCTATCTTTCTTCCTACCTCCATCTATCATTTCATCCTTGCTCATATTCTGACTTACCGACGGCTCTCTCTTCTTTATTTCCAGTGGCTCCCTTTGAACCTTCTTGTGAAGAAAAGTTGTTTCTACTCTGGAAATTTCAATTATCATGGTGCATCATATAAAGAAAGAAATTGAAAAATGAAAAGATAGATCGAGGATCAAATAAGCGATAAATTCCCAACAAAATTTTTTCAAATCGAAGGTCCCAGACCGACCCAATCCAGTGGTCTCATAACAAGGTGCTCTATCCCTCCCCCCCCTATTAGCTTCCATTTCTTTTGTGACAGGTCTTCACCAACGAGCCAGGTCACTACCTTGTCCAAAAGCGATCAGGTGAGGCTTATCAATCTCTTTATTCGTTTCGGTTTCGTTCAGGGTGAGGTGGTGCACAAACAGTGAGAAGGCAGGTGAGGCAGGTGAGGAGTGAAGATATCTATGTGTTTCGTTCAAATTGAATGGTGAGGGGGGTCTAAATCATAGCAATAAGAAGGTTCTTAAAGAAGATCCCCATACCGGCACCCGGTTTGTTGGGTGGGCTCTAAATCATATCCATAAGAAGTTGATAAATAAGAAGCCTGAAGCACAAGAATGGGTAGGGGTATGGCACCAAGGAGTCTAGATGGAAGGTAAGGGTCTGTCTAGCCTGAACCTTGTCCTCCTGTCTGTATGTATCAACCTTTATCGAACACGTTTGGAAAACATTCATTGTTAGAAATCATATCCAATAATAAGTTTATAAAATAAGAAGCCTGAGCGCACAAGAATGGTAAGGGTCTGTCTAGAATAAACCTTGCCTTCCTGACAGTTTATGTATGTCTCTGCTCTCGGAGCATGGATGGCTGCGATAATACAGTAAGTCTACGTATCTGTTTGACCTCAACCCGGTCCTCCTTCTGGGTATGTCCGGAATCAACCTTCCTTCTGTGTGGATGTCTCAACCTTTTCAAAACATGTTCTGTAAGCTTCCATTGTTTTAAAGAATATCCCACTAATATAACTTCTATAAATCTCTAACTTGTATAAAGATATGACATATATAAATAATCGTCCCAAGATTCGGTTCAAAAGAATAATAAGATGTAAGCTATGGTAAAACAAGAAGGGTCTGGAAGCATTCAACCTTGTGGCACTATCTGGGGTTTGTCTTCTCCGAACATTCGATGTAAAGTATCAAACTTTCAAGGTGAGGTTATGGATGGCCTCAACCCTCCTTGTCGCACCAGATGGGGATGGCCTGAATGTTCCTTCAAGAAGTATGTATCAATTGGTTCTAACTAAAATTCTACTATGACATATATAAAAACCAAAATGGTAAGGTATTATGGGCCCGTAAAAATAAGCTATCTATCTAATTGGTGCTTTCTCGATCTTATCCATGTGGTAGCTTTTGTTCTATCATTCTTCATATCCCGAAGCCCAGTAAATAAGTCTATTAATGAATCTCTCATGCAAGAATTACGTATATAGAACTCTAAGTATGTAGGCATATCCCGGGCAAAGCCCAGCACACAAGAAGATATATCTGATTAGAACTTGCATTTGCCTGGTGTTTCTCATTGGTGTGTATCCGACTAGAAGAATCATCGATATAGTGTGTCTTTCTTTGTCGATCCAATCCATGAGCTTCCAATCTATCCTTCATATCCCTTCGACACACAAGAAGCTATATTTGATGAGTGTGATGCATGATTTGTGTGGTTTGATGAATTGGTGTGCATCCTGTCGAAAGAATCATTGATATACGTGTTTTTTTGGCGATCTTATCAATTCGCTTCCCAATCAATCATGATGAGTATTCCTTCGCCCGACACAAGAAGGTATATATTCGTAGTGTGAAGCAAGGTGTGGTTCTGTATCGTGGCACAAGGAGGTATGGGTGTAATTGTTGCCTGTTGTGTGTATGTCTCGTGTAAGCAGGTGTGGGTTTCACTATCACTTGGTTTGTGTCTATCTGGTGGGAGTAGGGTTGTGTGTAACTGTGACTGGGTTTGGGTCTGTCTAGTGGTACCTGGCTTGTGGGGTGGTTTCTAAAGACTATGAGCAATAAGTGTTTTGAATCCTATTCCCTTGACATATATGACTAAAGGTTCGGTGTGTTGTTAAAGATTATAAAACTACTCGGCTGGGTCTAACAAATACCCATAAGCTAAGTGTTCTGAAGCCAAGTCCCGTTCCAACACTAATAGTGAGGTTTGAAAGAATCAACTCCTAAAGAGAAGGTGGGTTCATAAGACTATCCATAATAAGTCTCTCAAGACTAGCCGTTTCCCATATAACACTAAAGGTGAGGGGATCAACAATAATAAACTAAAAAAGGTTATTCCCCAAGAAGATACTACAACTCTAAGGTTCGGTGGGGTGCTGCTCAATAATATGAAACAAAAGTTGAGGTGGGGTTCTCAAGAATATGATCCAAAGGGTAAGGCTCTCCATAATCTAATTCAAAAGTCGAGGGTGCTAAAGAATCTACTCCTAAAGGTGAGGTTATAAATAATATAACACAAAAGACGGGATCTAAAGACTACCCCCATACGAAGGTTTATAAACAATCGCGCTCAGAAGGTGGGGTCTAAAGAGTATAACACTTGTTTTGTTCATGTCAAAACTGTAATTCTCTTTCAGCTCTGGGATAAAACTGTCAGGGAATGGGGTATGGATGGCCTCAATCTTCCTTGCCGGAAAAATAATTCTCTGTCAGCTATGGGAAAACAAGATGGGTATGTTTTCCTCAACCTTGTCCAAAACGCTCAACAAAAAGTTGTCCTTCCCTGTCTGCTATGGAATGAGAAAACTGTCTGGGGGGGTATGGATGTAAACAACCTTGTCGGACCGGATGGGGATGGCCTGAACGTTCCTTCAGTCAGTATGTATGAACTTGTTCGAACTGTAATTCAACTATGACGTATATAACAAGCAAGGTATCCCGGGCCCGGAAGACAAAGCTATATAACTGTAGCTTCCTATATAACTGTTGCTTTCTCAATCCTATCCATGTGGTAGCTTTCGTTCTTTCAATGGTCTCCCAGTCCGAAGGCACCTTTCCTTTTTACACTGTCTGGGTATGGGTATGTATACTAAACCTTCCTTATGTTTGTACGTATAAACCCCTTGTTCAAACACATTTGGCAAGCTTTCATTGTGATAAAAAAAACAGCCCTAAAAAGGAATGAAATCGCTCATCCATCCGATGGGTGAGGAATGAAATCGCTTGTCCAAGTTACTTATTGAATGAGGGGGGCAAGGTGGGTTCTAAAGAATGAGAATAAGAGGTTTCTAAAGAAGAGATGGCATAATCAAAAGTTGATTCCTAAAGAAGATAAAAAAGAAGGGTTATCCCCCTCGGAAAAAGAAGCAATATATAAGCTATAATTGTGTGGTGGTGTGGTCTGTGTGCTGTATGAGTTCATCAAAGGTATCCCAGGATTTTCCCGGCCCAACTCAAAGGTAAATAGTGAAACCCAATAAGTAATACAAATGGTAGTGGTTTGCAAGCCCTTCCAATCAATAACTAAGGTTGGAGGATAAGTAAGGCAGGCAGTAAATATAGGTGGGTAAACGATTAGTAGCAGGCACTAAAATGAAAGACAAAGTAGGGATCTAAAGTTCCTATCCTAGTAAAGTTGTTTTAATTCATCACAAGTATCTGATTTCAGCCCGGCTCGACAAGATCATACATAGTGTCCACCCCCTCCCTATCCATATGAAGCTAAAGGTGAGACACAGAGATCCCCATCTGAAAAATAAGTAAAAGGTTGGGGCACCTAGTTTACTTAGAAGGGCAGGGTCTAAATAATAGAATAAAAAATAGGGTTATAAAGATCCCATTGCATATGAAACCAAAAGGTTTAGGGACTTTACTTGTCTGAAGATAAACAGTAGAGGATCGAAGAGGCGAAGAGAAAACTAAAGGCACCGAAGGAGCGGAGCCAAGAAGTGGTTCCCAAAAGCCATGTCGTAGAGTTGGTCCGTTCGATCAATCTAAAAACCTTCTCAAATGCAATTATATATATTAAACCCTAGTTTTGAGTGAGTTTAAGGAATTGAAGATCCACCGGGTCTCGAATTTGCATTATTATTAAGGCAAGTCAATGAATTATTGCATTTCAGGTAGAACCTTTCTTCCAAGATCATCTGGCTGTAGTTCCTAATTATTTAGGCAGTTCCGATGATCCAACTCGCTCATACTTATGGTTCCTTTCCTTTCCTATGGACTTCAATTAATAAAGTAGGCTTACGAAAGGGGGGATACATACGAATGTTCTTCGTGCCCCCACTCCCATCTTTGAAGTTCAGGCACGCAGTGAATAAATCCTCGAAGGTAGTTCCAACGATCCAACCTGTCCAACCAACATCAATTCCTAAAGTAGACATATAAAGGGTAGTTGATCCGAAAAATGTATATAAACACGCTTTGTCTAAATAAAAGATTGGGTTTCTCCGGGCTGGTTTACGAGGCATATTTCTCATCTGGATTCAAGAACTATGATTTTTCTTTAGCCAACTCGATTCATTCCAAACCCGCTTTCTTTTTTTAGGTACTGGAATTCCCTCTCACAAGGTGGGGCGAGACGACGTAGCCGTAGATGAAAATGGCACGCGGTTAGTTGCTCCAAATTTGAAGGATCACACAAACTAATTTGATAAAACCCAACAGCGCAGTGGATTACTTACGGGGGGCTTCTGAAATTGAGGTTAAAGCGCAAAAGGGAGATAAGGTACTGGAGAGTAGAGTGAGGAAGGATCGAGAACCGAAGCAGCGGTGAATACCAATCTGGACATGAGAAATCAAAGTAAAAGTATGGTAAATAATACCAACAATCCGTAAATGAGAAATCGTCAAGGAACGGGGAAACCTAGTGTTATTACGTATATAACGTTGTTACACTAAGATACAAAACGAACTGAGCAACATCAGTTCCAAAAAATGCATTTCATTAATAGGGAGTTGGTCGAAGAAGGATATAACCTAATTTATGAACAAATTGGGGGATAATATCCATTCCGAAGAAATAGGAAAGAAAGGGCGTTGAGATAGAAGAGCTTTTATTACGATGCAGAATATGGAAAATGAGGTTTTAGCAATCATTGGTACTTGGGAATGCGTAGTGAGTGGTTTTATCCACGAAGTGGGTCATCATGATTTTTGTGTTGCCATCCACATGCGTGTGGAGGTAAGAACAATTTGTCTAAGAACGATTAGGAAGTGGGTTTTACAACGCTTTTCCTATTGGAGACGCGAACATGGAGATACTCTAAAAATAAGTACCTATAAAGGTCTTTTATCATGGTGTCATCGGATTGTTAATCTATTTTCCTCTGGTTACCACGAATTGAAATTACACAGATTAACAAATAGGGACTTGGAGATAAGATCCTTGGCCTTCTCTTCGAAGAGAAGTATCAATAAAGCTAAACGTATGCTCGATCAACGAAAAGCAAAGGGCTCAGATACTATATTTGGAAGGGGGGAAGAGTGACTAACTGGTTGAAATATGTAACAACTTTTCTCCTCTGTTGTTCCCATATTATTCCACCTCCTTTCTTCTTTTATAGAGCAACGCTCATACCCGGTCAATTTGCTAGTGAAAAGGGTGGCCTATCCCAGCTCATTCTAGTAGCTAGCCAGCGAGAGATGCTCACCAGCAAGCAAGAGCTTAATCTTAGCGATCCTAGCTTTTCCATTCCCCCCTAGTCGTATCAGCAAGTTGTACCATGAAGCGCGACCGCAACAACCTTGATAGATCACCCACCTGCTCATGCATAACACGCGTCTACGCCAATTGGAACACAAATTGGAACACCCACTCATAAGATAAAAGTACATCGGATCGAAGCAAATGCACCCAACCTTTCAGACCACAATCAGAGTGCCTGCACCCCTTTCGTTTCTCTTGGCACTACCAAATGAACAAAGCACACGTATTAATTGAATGAAGCACACGTACCTGTCGTTCATAGTGCATAGCCTCATCCCGGGCACATAGTCAAATAGCATATAGGATCGCCCCTTGCCTCAAGTGCTTGGCAATTCTCTCTAGCACAATGTCTATCTATAGTCTAACCAGCTAATCAAGTAGCTTACTTCTTAGTAGTTTACCCAGCAGCATTGGGTCATTTTCACCTGGACATCAAACCTAGCAGCACTACTTACTTGGTAATAAGCCTTAGTCGTTATCAATCAATAAGCACCGGTTCATTGGTTAAATAAATCTATCCATTCATTGTCTTGCCACACGACACGATCTCTGCAGCAAGCTCAAGAAGCCCGCCATAGGCTATCACTCGCCCGTTGGACCACCCCTCGCTGTAGATGTGAGCAATCAAGATCTATTCGGCATGACCCACCTCCCTGACTAGCGTGAAAGAACCAACCATCGTGAATGGTTCTACCTATCCCCTCTCCCTGAATGTCTCTCTATCTACTACTTGCCCTCCTTTACCTGGATGTCTCTAGGAATGGCTCTATCTATTCCCTCCCATCAAATAGTAGCTTTATCCTTTCCCATCCGTTAACACCCCCATAGTAACCCCGGCTGCTTTACTCCCACTCCTGGGATGCAAGTGTAAAAAAGCCATCCATCCCTCCATTTCCTTACCCCATGCGCTAAGCAACCTCTCTAACGTATGGCAGACTTCTCTCTTTCTAATCTGTTGGGAACGACGTGGGGGACTTCTCTCTCGGGTATCCTATGATGATGAAATCAACCTTGTATGGCGATAAGGGTCTTCTCTGTAGTACTTTCTTTTACTCTCTTGGGTATGTAGGAACTGAAGGTTCCTTCTCTTTCGGGTATGTATTGAACGAGTACATCTCTCATAGTCTGTTGGGAACTCGGGGTCAATGAGAAAGCAAGCAACCGGTGTCAAGTTATTCATCTCAAGAGGGAAATCAAAAAATATACAGGAAGCAAGAGAGAGTGACGGACAAGTAACATGTTTGATCGATCAGCATTAAGGTCTCAGTCGACAAGCATAAAGGCGCTCAACCTCAAAGCAGAGGATTCCATCCATCCTGCCATAGTGAAACATTATGAAATGGAAAAATTCCTTAAAGAAACACTCATATGAGGACCTCCAGATCGTTACATTGATTCCCTCGAAAAGAAGATTCTGTCCTTGCGAAAAAAAAGAGGTTTTGAGAAAGGCGAAACATCAAAATAGAAGGTTTTCAAAGTTAACATACCAAGCAAAATGTAAATCTAGTTGTCATGTCTTTTCTCTATCCCTTCCTTCTCCCATCCCGCCTACGATCAATTTGCCAGCGAGCAAGTGTAAATTTGTTCAAATGGAGAATCCATTGACAACACACAGAAATTTGTTAACATAAAAACACATAGAAGTCATTCACAACTCACTGCGTGTTGGTTGTGGAGCCTGATTATCTTCCTGATTCAGAGGTCCTTGCTTTCAGCCATGTTTATACCCCATGAAGTATTTACACCCCAGAAGTATGTACACTCTTCCATGTGGGGG
>JZKD02S0319506.1:0-19546 GCA_000966675.3 Picea glauca | reverse complement strand
TTCCTGATGAGATGGCAATTAAAAATATTGACTATTTTTTCATTTCATTTTATTAACATATTTTTCTGATGAGATGGCAATTATAAATATTGACTATTTTTTCATTTCATTTTATCAACATATTTTTCTGCTGAGATGGCAATTATAAATATCGACTTTTTTTTTCATTTCATTTTATTAGCGTTACATGTGCACGCATGCGCAGGATATTGACTTTTTTTTTTCATTTAATTTTATTAGCTTTACATGTGCATGCACGTGCGTGTGGCTGTACGCTTCTCCTCCCACCAGGCCACCAGGTATGTGGAGCACCTTGCTTCTCTTGGTGCAATAAATTGTGATAGTTTGACCATGTATTATGTTGTCTAGAATTTATAGTGAATCTTGTCATGATCTGTAGACTGTAGCAGCTGTTCCGCTAGACCGTTCATCACAACAATTATGTTTTTTCTAATTATTGTTTTATAGTATGGTAGATGTGCAGAAAAATAACATAATTTCATAACAACAAATACAACCATGACCACAGATAAGCCCACTTTGGGAAAACTCCAGCAATGGATGACCACAGATAACCCCACTTTGGGAAAACTCCAGCAATGGAAAGGCTTCGTGTATGCTTTGTTGATTCTTGGAAAAGAAGAGAAATTACACAGTACAAAAAATTAAATGAACAGAGGTTATTGTGCATGGGATTCTTGCTACTACAACAAGTTCTTTCCTTTGTATTTGCTTGCAAATTTTCATCCAAAATGAAAATAGGCTATCAGACTTCAAGCTAGCTTCATTCTCATGGCTTTGTCTCCGACTCTTTGTCTTTGTTCTTGTTCAAAGAACTCATTCAAACGAAGACAAGAATGTTGGTGGAAACAATATCAATTCTAAATCTTCACTCCAATTCTGAACCCCCAAACTTTTCCTTTGTTGGAGCAATTTATAGAAGTATATCCAAGCCCCGCTTTGAATTCCAGCAATTCGACTTCCTCAGTCCCCAAGGGTTTCAAATTCCATTGATCAATTATTGACTAGGGAGTCGTTCGAATTCCTTTGCTGGACTCTCTATTGAATATGAAGATGGGCCGGGCTTCATCTCGTAGGGTGCGACCCTACGACCCGTCCTTTGTTCTAGAAGGTACGACCCACTTCATTCTGAAGTTTGCAGTTGGGTTCATTTCCTAGGCTGTGATTTCCTTCAATTCAATTGTTGTGACCTCTCTTCGCTTCCAAGATCACAATCTTCGTTTCAATAGGGGTGATCAATCCTTGATCCCAATTGCTGTGCTTTGCTTCCTTTGTAATGGTAATGGTGGGATTTACTTTTACTTTTAACAATGTGATCAAGTCTTCATGGATTAGTTGAGTTATGAGCCCATGGATTCGAGTTGAGTTATGAGCCCAATGGAGGATTCCCTACTGTTTTGATCCAGTTAACCCAAATAACATAAGAATATAAAAAATAAGTAATGCCATGCCTTTAGRATGATAAAAAAGGAATGAATAACAATGTTAGTTTGAATGTCAGTTTGAGGGGGCAACYTACTTTACACTTTATACTTTCAAATAACYCTTGATGATCCTTAATATTAGATATTCTTGGTATGTGTATAGGACACAAAGGGAACAATCACAAATAATGAGCCTAAAAAAAGAATATAATAGCAATTTAATGGTCGAAGACTTARGGGCTTAATGTGCCTCTCACTTTCAAACAAGCATTGCTCTCAATTCTTGATTCGATGTGTATGCTTATGTAAGAAGTCATCCTTTCAAGTTGCRTCTTCTCTTAGTGGATTCTTCCAATTGATGAGGAATTCAATAATAGTTCTTGGCATGTTTTTCCAGTTGTCAGGGATTCCACTTTTGTTGATCCTATAAAGACAATCTTGTTTCTCCTATGATAATGGTCTATTTTCAAGAACTTTTCCTCAAATGGTATCACAATCGATACCTATATATTATCCTATGACTCCTCTTTCTAACCCCTTTTTAAGCACCACAAACTGAGCTTTTGGTGACAAGTTTATGATAATTTTAAGTCAACACACTTTCTAAAGCCCTCATTTGGGGTTTTGCTTTAATGGCCAACCTTGTGCATATTACACTTTTGTCAATTCTAATATTCCATTGATGAAATTTTTATAGGATATACTTTTATATGTCCTCTTTAGACTGCCATCAATCCCATGTCCCATGCAATTTGGAACTTTCAAGAGAAAGTTACGATGAAATAACCAAAATCTATGTTTTTTTTTTCCCTACTTCAGGGGAACTAACTTGTACACCTTGCCACTTTGTACTGATAGCACTCCAAGATGTGAATCTTGGATGTGTAATATTTGATTTGGCCTTTCTCAATGGCCTTGGTCTCACTTCAAGTGGAACTCTCAATCTCTAGATATGAGTTTTTTGGTAGAACATATGCTTTAAGCAAGGTTTTGACATTGAGAAAAACCTATAATTTTTACATGTTGTACCCTTGAACTTATAGTGCACTAGAATATAAGTTTTTGACTAGATACACTTAGATGTTTCTTCTTTCCAACCCAACAAATCACACATCAATTCAACATTCCAAAAAAAAATAGAGCTAAAATTTCACAATGGTTTGTTTGGAAGATCCCAAACCAAGAATCATTTGTTTTGATACCAAAAGTTGTGATCCAATTAACCCAAATAGTAAAAGAATAGAAATAGAGCGCAATGGCATGCCTTCGAGAATGATAAAAAATGAACGAATAACAACTCTACTTTGAGGGGGCAACCTTTTTGACACCTTATGTTTACAAATAACTCTTTGATGATCCCTAAAATCGATATCCTTTGTGTGTATATAAATGAGACAAAAGGGTACAATTACAAATAACAAGCCTACAACAATAGTATAACAATAACAATGTAATGGCCCAAGACCTAGGGCCTTGAACCCTTCCAACTTGTTATGAGCTGCAATGATTTGCACATATTGAAAGGAAGACTAATGCCTTGCTTAACACAATGCATTGAGCCTACCAAAAAAAGACTCATCCATGTTAGTAAGATCAATGCTCCTTAAAACAAAGGATAGTGCTCCACTTTAAATAAGGATAGTGTTGTGTTTCAAATGAAGCAATGAATTATCCATTTAATACAAAGTGATGAATGCAATAAAACACATTTAATGACCCAAAACCATTCTAATTTTCTCATGATTGTTTTTGGATCACACCTCCCCAATTGGGAGGCTTTTGGTCTCAAAAAGCTTATTGATAGAGAAAATGCAAGCACATAGCCTCCACTTGTTTATCCAAGTCCACTATCCCATATGTTAAAGAAGTTGGTTGCCCTTGACATGTCTTTATCATTCTTTTTGTCGACTTTTGTTTTGCCACATTAGTGTGTGTTTTTCTTCTCTTTTAATGTGCTTTGATGAGGTAGGCCTTTCCACTTTTGATCAAGTGATATTTTTTCCTTTTCGATAAAAGGTTGCATCCCTATTCCATACATAGAGACTACCAAACCTTCACATATATCAAGCAATGTTTCCTCACATTCCACTTTATTTGCAAAATCAATGTTGATGGCAATCAGATCATACACGTTCGGTGATTATCACATTAGATTTCTCTTGTATCCACCCCAATAATTATGGTTGCACTAGATCATAAGCTTCTAGACCAAGCTCATCAATTGAAGTTCAGGAATCAAATTGCATTGAACACCACTATTGAGCAAAGCATTTACCTACCAACTCTTTACTTGAACTTTGATGTGGAATAGTGCACTTCTGTCTAAACTCGCCCTTCATTGTTGCAACGTGGCACAACGTATCGCTTCATCCACATTAGAGTTTGAGTCTATTACAATTTCATTCTCTTCCATCTTCATCATCATCCTTGCTTGTTCTTGGACTTGTCCCATTTTGGATGTATTGCAGATGAAGTTTTCAAAGCTTCTCATTTGTTTGCACATCCACATCACAATGCTTGCAACTTTTATTGGAATCGCCACCCTTATAGGTTGTGGTTGCAATATTCTTGCCTTTGGTTTAGCTATTAACTTCTTGACCCTTTTGAAGTCTAGCTTAATGTAAGAATTCTTCTTGGTCGCCTCATCTATGCTTTTCAAACTTAGTTATTGTAATTGCCTTCAGATATGGCGAAATAGCCCTCCAAGGTACTACTAGTTCAAGGTCTTCCAAAGAGATCCCCAACACGATGGCTTGTTTTCAGAACTTGGAAATGTATGTTTGAACACCTTGTCTTTGTTCTTGCTAGAGGTATTGCCATTTCATGAGTTGTTCCTCCTCATAGCCTATGGGATAGAATGCGATTTTAGTGATTCCTTGAAATTTTCCCATTTTGTTACCATGGGCTTCTTGTCTAGCCTCAATGTTAATTTTTTAATCCTAGCCATAGATAAATTATTTTCCAGTGATTTCCTTGCTAAAACAATTAATTGTAGCTCACTGAATAATTTACACTTGTTGAAATAATTAACAGGAATTAAATAGCATAAGCAAAATGGAAACCAATCTCACAATGACACATGCACAACAAATTTCTACCCTTCAAATATGTTTTTCATTAAATAATGTCCAAGCATACAAGGGCTCCCTCATTGGAAAAATGGCCCACAATGAAAAAATACAATTAGCAGTGAACCTGACAAATTTGCCCCAAAAAACCCTCTACCTGTTGTTGCCCTTGTACGACTTGCTGTATCGTCACATGTACGGCCTGTATGACCATCTATATGGTCTATATAGCCAACGACCTATTGTATGGTGGGATGTCGTGGCCTGTATGATCACCGTATGACTGTATGGTCCCATATGATTGTATGCCCCCTAGATAGCAACATTTCCCTTGTCATGAACGTTGTAGTAATTGATATACCTGATGTTTGGGGAATTTTGCTATCTAGGGAATGGGATGCAACCTTGGGAGGTAGCCTTCAGATGGACTTATCATATGCTACCATCCCTTACCTTGAAGGGGGATCGTCACCCTCTATAGAGAACCTGTCATACGATACCAAGTTGAGTCCCTGTAAAGTCTTGTTGATGAGGTATTTTATTTGGATGAAAAAATGGGGAATTTCTATGCCATCGACCCTACACTCTAGATGGAACAATGTCAAGACATTGGTGGAGTGTGGACTTTAGAATTCGATGGTTCTCACTCTATCTCTGGTTTAGGAGATAGAGTTGTCCTCATAGCGTCCTCCAAGGAGGCCACCTATTTCTCATATAGGCTTGAGTATGATTGTACAAACAATGTTGCTGAGTATGAAGCCTTTGCTCATAGTACTCAACCTAGCCTTTGATAGGAATATAAAATGCATAAAGGTTATTGAAGATTCCTATCTGATTGTTTCCCAAGTAAATCTCAAGTTTGCTATGAAAAATGAAAGATTGAAAAAATACAAGGATTCGGTGCGAGACACCATAATTGTTTTTGATGACTTTTCAATTGAAGTTGTTCCCAGAGAAAAAGAACTATGTCGCGAACACCTTAGCTATCTCTGCATCTACCTTACAACCATGTGAAGGGGTCCTTCAGTACTTGTGCAAAATGGAGGTGGTCTTTAGACCATTAGTTCCTGATAACCTAGAACATTGGCAAGTTTTTGACAATGATTCCCAAATACTTAGATTTCTGCCAAGTAGTAAGGAGTTCTCTGATTCCCAAGTAAATTTCCTAGTGAATTTCACAAACTTGGAGGTTATAGACTTACCTAACTACACTCTCCCAAGAGGGTGTATCGGCTAGGAGTGAATGTTTGACAGACATGACATGTACATGGGAAAACCTATTGTATACCAATCCGATAAAGTTTTTGAGTTTAACATAGGCTCGTGGATTGAGCCAAGGATGGTACATATAGGGAAGGGAACTACTAGGTCTGAGAGAGATGGTATACTAGACCTTACTCGACAGTTCAAGGACATATTTGCTTGGACTTATGATGCCCTGAAAGCTTATAGGGGCGATGCTATTCAGTACACCATCCCTCTCATAGAAGGAACCAAACCATTTAGATAGAAGCTAAGACACATTAACCCTAAGCTAGCACCCCAAATTCAGAAAGAGCTTCAAAATATGGTTGACATTGGGATCATAGTTCCCATTAGGTATTTTTCTTGGATGTCCAACTTAATGGTGGTCCAAAAAAAGAACGAAGACATTAGACTATGTGTTGACTTTAGGAACCTCAATCAATTATTGCTAAAGGACAACTACCCTCTTTCCAACATGGAACATCTATTACAACGAGTTACCCATGTTGGAATGATGTCAATGTTGGATGGTTTTTCATGCTATGTCAATGTAAAGAGGGAGTATAAACTTAAGATTGCATTCACCACCCCTTGGGGAACCTTTATGTACTTAAGGATGCCTTTAGGCCTCATGAATGCATGATATACTTTCCAATGATCAATGGATTTTTCCTTTAGGGTTTTGATAGAGAAAATCATAGAGATATACCAAGATGATTTGACAGTTGTCTCCAAGGAAAGGAATGTGCGTATCTCACACCTTAGAACGATATTTGAATGTTGTACGAAGTATGACATCTCCCTTAATCCTAAGAAATCAATCATCGATATCGAAAAGGAAAGTTGTTAGGACATGTGGTTTCATAAGAAGGTATTTCCATCGATCCCAAAAGGGTTGAGTCTATCAAGAACATTTTACCACCCACTAACAAGAAATCCTTGCAATCATTTTTCGGCAAGATCAACTTTATAAGATGATTCATCCCAAACTTTGTTGAGAAGGTTAAGCCAATGAACACTTTGTTAAGAAAGGATGTTTCTTTCAGATGGGATAATGATAACTTAAGGTCATTCGAGGATATTAAAGAAACAATCACTATGACACTCGTCTTGGTTAGCCCTGATTACTCACGTGACTTTATAATTTTTTCATTTACTTCTCAAGACACTATCGCTGGAGTATTGCTACAAAAGAATAAG
The DNA here is from genome assembly GCA_000966675.3 of Picea glauca. Taxonomy (NCBI): domain Eukaryota; kingdom Viridiplantae; phylum Streptophyta; class Pinopsida; order Pinales; family Pinaceae; genus Picea; species Picea glauca. The sequence goes on along the minus strand of JZKD02S0319506.1, from coordinate 12,588 downwards.
GATGACTATGAGCAACCCATCGCCTTCATGAGAAAAACCATTAGGGATGTTGAATTGAATTACTCAATCACTGAGAAGCAAGCCTATGCCCTTGTCAAGTCCCTTAGGCACTTTAGAAGTTATGTCAGATACAACAAGATCAAAGCTTATGTGCCTTACCCCACTGTCCAAGATGTTCTTTAACAACAAGATTGCCTTGGGACTAGGGGAAAGTGGGTGTCGAAAATTCAAGAATACAACTTAGAGATCAAGCCCACTAAGATTATCAAGGGACAAGGCTGAGCCCAAATGTTGTTTGAAAGTAATGAGGAAGCCATACAGATGGGAGAAAATGAGAAAATTAACGTGATAGTGAGTGAGCTAGAACATGATGAATGGTATGTTGACATTATCTACTACTTGAAGAACCTTTCATTCCTCGACCACTTGGTAGATCACAAGAAGAGAGTGTTGAAGCTAAAGGCTATGAAGTACTATTTAACCCAAGATGGCCTAGGTTGGAAGAACCCTGATGGAATCATCCTTAGATATGTAAACAAAGATGAAGCTGATCGATTAATTAAGGAACTTCATTCAAGGTATTGCAGTGGTCACTTCACTGCCGCACCACCACCCTTAAGATATTAAGAGCTAGATATTACTGGTCTACATTGTTCAATGATACCTATCGTTATGTCAGGGTTTGCTAGCCTTGTCAATTCTTCACAGGAAAAAAATGATTGCCTACGTTGCCTTTGAAACCGGTCATTGTTGAAGCTCCTTTTCAACAATGGGGTTTAGACTTCATTGGTGAATTTAAGGGAAACTCCAACAATGTATATCGTTGGGTTTTGACCGCTACACATTATTTTACTAGGTGGGTAGAGGCCATCCAAACGAAGAAGGCGACCGAGGAAGTCGTCATGATTTTTCTCGAGGAAAGGATAATAACATGGTTCGATACCTCTACCAAAATCACTACTGACAATGCCAAGGAATTTAACTCCCTTGTTCTAGCAAACTTTTTCTTCAAGTACGTGATCGTCTTATCTCACTCTTTGAACTACTATCCCCAAGGAAATGGATTGGCATAATCAAGTAATAAGAATTTGATGAATATCATTAAGAATATTGTAGGAGAAAACAAGAAGGCTTGGGGTAGTAAGATCAGGTGTGCTTTATGGGAAGACCATATCACGACTAATACTTCCATAGGAAAGACCCCGATTGAGCTAGTATATGGATTGGAAGCCAAACTACCCATCAACCTCTAGATTCTTGCCCTTCGATTTGCACAACAATATATGAATGACAACGGGGATTTGAAAGGGCGAATCAAAAAATTGATATAACTGGATGAATATAGGGGGAACACTTCGGATCAAATGGCACATAACCAAGAGAAGATCAAGGAAATGTTTGATCACAAAGCGAGACAAAGCAGTTTTAAAGAAGGCGACCATGTACTAATGTGGGACAAGAGAAAGGAGAAACCATGAATGCCCACAAAGTTTGACAGTTTATGGATTAGGCTCTACCAAATTGAGAGAGAGGCTGGTGTTAACTCCTTTATCTTGGCCATGTATGAGGGAGAGAATCTATCGTTACCAGTTAAAGAATACCTTTTGAAACCCTATTTTCTTGAAGGAACCTGACCTTGTAGCATAGATTAGTGTAGGTTAGGTAGGGCATTTGCATCCTGCATTGCATTTGTATATATCTTGCATCATGCATTCATACTAGTATGGTCTTGCACCTTCTCATATATATTGCATTCTCATTTGTATATAATGCATACATGTTAGGAACTTACTTTTGATCGTAATATATTACTTCTTTATCACTTATAGTTTAGTGAAAACTTTTCCTTTCAACATGATTTGGATTTATCACTAACTCTAGTGGATCACATCCACTAGATGATACTTCTAAAGAGTGCTTTTGTTTGAAGTGGGTGCAGGATTGCAGGTCTTGGACAACTAGAGATGCTGAGGTTCTCATGCACTCTACGATGAGCACATGTCCCCATGTTGGAGTAAAATGTTACTCCCCATGCCTATGGGTAACTAGAGGAGATCATGTCTCCTAGCCCACAATGGAGACAAGGATCCCGACCATGATGATGATAAACATGTCAACAGATGGTAGCCAAAGAACCCCCCGCATTAGCCTTTACAACTACAGTTCAACCAAGGATCATCACATCCAAACAACCCGTTGATGAAAATATATGGAAAACCTTATACCAATATTTTCAAATCTTACTTGTCTAAGGTAAGATAGGCAGAATTATAACCCTATGTTTATAGCCAAAATAAAAAAATTGAATTGATTTGCAAGCAATAAGTACTAGGAACCAATGTTGTCTTTTATGGTTAAATGTGTAATAAAGAAAGAAAAGAAAAATGTTGTTTGTTTGTATGAGAAATTTAATAACAAGCAGAGTGTAAATATGATAAATATCACAGAATAATACATACGAGAGACCAAAAATCAGGTTAGCCATTTTATTGATTGCATTTCAAGTTACAACCAAAATCCCGTTTTCATACCCCTGCGAGGGTAAGGACCAAAATCAAACATAGAAATCTTTGGTGAGCACCACACACAAGACTCTGATATCAAGAAGAGACAAAGACTATAGATGATGGATTAGACTAGCCCAAAAAACACCATTGCTTGACTCTACAAAACATCCGTAAATAAATGAAACACTAATTCATAATCAAATCAGAATACACAGACTATCAAGACAAAAGGATTAACTTTATGAAGCGTGCTTCTTAGAAATGCTTCTCAGTTCTTAGTCTTGCCACCTTCAGTAAGACCTTGCTATCAACAAAAGGGTTAAGACTCTATGATAACTCATAAATGGATAGAAGTAATTAATCTTCTAAGAGCATACCTTTATCAAAAGTTCTTTTCTAATTCTCTCCTCCCTCTTTGTCCCTTCAATTGATTTCTCTTTTATCTCCTCAAAGTAGTTGTGATAGTTCTCAACTACCTTTAGTTAAGTCATAAATGATTTTTGGTTATCTAGGGACAAATAATAAATAATCATAATAAATAGATAAAGGTAATATAAATAATAACTAATAGGTGGGACCCTAATTTCTTTTAATTATCCTTAATTTTCAATTTCCTTCTCGTTCTTCCATATTATTTTTTAAATAAATCATGCCACCTCATCAAATATACACATGAGCATAAATAGATCAACTTAGAACATCCCTTGTCTCTCCCAAAATGTCATCCGTATAGCATATAAATCACATCCAATAATTAAATTACCCAAACATGTGCATCAAACCCCCCTTAACCTAGACAAATGCTCAAAGAAGTTATGCAACTTGACAAGTTAGGTTTGGATAAGGTCTCAGGGTGTCCTATTGGGCTAACCTCTCTTAAGTTTGGGGTGTTTCCCATATGGGATCCAATCAAAGTCATGTAAGTGTATGAGGTGGAATAGGGTAAGTATTTGGGCATGGTGTGGATGTAATAACATGAAAATGTAAAGTCTTACTTGTGGGTGCCTTTGTAGAGGGCGAGNTCTTCTCTTAGTGGATTCTTCCAATTGATGAGGAATTCAATAATAGTTCTTGGCATGTTTTTCCAGTTGTCAGGGATTCCACTTTTGTTGATCCTATAAAGACAATCTTGTTTCTCCTATGATAATGGTCTATTTTCAAGAACTTTTCCTCAAATGGTATCACAATCGATACCTATATATTATCCTATGACTCCTCTTTCTAACCCCTTTTTAAGCACCACAAACTGAGCTTTTGGTGACAAGTTTATGATAATTTTAAGTCAACACACTTTCTAAAGCCCTCATTTGGGGTTTTGCTTTAATGGCCAACCTTGTGCATATTACACTTTTGTCAATTCTAATATTCCATTGATGAAATTTTTATAGGATATACTTTTATATGTCCTCTTTAGACTGCCATCAATCCCATGTCCCATGCAATTTGGAACTTTCAAGAGAAAGTTACGATGAAATAACCAAAATCTATGTTTTTTTTTTCCCTACTTCAGGGGAACTAACTTGTACACCTTGCCACTTTGTACTGATAGCACTCCAAGATGTGAATCTTGGATGTGTAATATTTGATTTGGCCTTTCTCAATGGCCTTGGTCTCACTTCAAGTGGAACTCTCAATCTCTAGATATGAGTTTTTTGGTAGAACATATGCTTTAAGCAAGGTTTTGACATTGAGAAAAACCTATAATTTTTACATGTTGTACCCTTGAACTTATAGTGCACTAGAATATAAGTTTTTGACTAGATACACTTAGATGTTTCTTCTTTCCAACCCAACAAATCACACATCAATTCAACATTCCAAAAAAAAATAGAGCTAAAATTTCACAATGGTTTGTTTGGAAGATCCCAAACCAAGAATCATTTGTTTTGATACCAAAAGTTGTGATCCAATTAACCCAAATAGTAAAAGAATAGAAATAGAGCGCAATGGCATGCCTTCGAGAATGATAAAAAATGAACGAATAACAACTCTACTTTGAGGGGGCAACCTTTTTGACACCTTATGTTTACAAATAACTCTTTGATGATCCCTAAAATCGATATCCTTTGTGTGTATATAAATGAGACAAAAGGGTACAATTACAAATAACAAGCCTACAACAATAGTATAACAATAACAATGTAATGGCCCAAGACCTAGGGCCTTGAACCCTTCCAACTTGTTATGAGCTGCAATGATTTGCACATATTGAAAGGAAGACTAATGCCTTGCTTAACACAATGCATTGAGCCTACCAAAAAAAGACTCATCCATGTTAGTAAGATCAATGCTCCTTAAAACAAAGGATAGTGCTCCACTTTAAATAAGGATAGTGTTGTGTTTCAAATGAAGCAATGAATTATCCATTTAATACAAAGTGATGAATGCAATAAAACACATTTAATGACCCAAAACCATTCTAATTTTCTCATGATTGTTTTTGGATCACACCTCCCCAATTGGGAGGCTTTTGGTCTCAAAAAGCTTATTGATAGAGAAAATGCAAGCACATAGCCTCCACTTGTTTATCCAAGTCCACTATCCCATATGTTAAAGAAGTTGGTTGCCCTTGACATGTCTTTATCATTCTTTTTGTCGACTTTTGTTTTGCCACATTAGTGTGTGTTTTTCTTCTCTTTTAATGTGCTTTGATGAGGTAGGCCTTTCCACTTTTGATCAAGTGATATTTTTTCCTTTTCGATAAAAGGTTGCATCCCTATTCCATACATAGAGACTACCAAACCTTCACATATATCAAGCAATGTTTCCTCACATTCCACTTTATTTGCAAAATCAATGTTGATGGCAATCAGATCATACACGTTCGGTGATTATCACATTAGATTTCTCTTGTATCCACCCCAATAATTATGGTTGCACTAGATCATAAGCTTCTAGACCAAGCTCATCAATTGAAGTTCAGGAATCAAATTGCATTGAACACCACTATTGAGCAAAGCATTTACCTACCAACTCTTTACTTGAACTTTGATGTGGAATAGTGCACTTCTGTCTAAACTCGCCCTTCATTGTTGCAACGTGGCACAACGTATCGCTTCATCCACATTAGAGTTTGAGTCTATTACAATTTCATTCTCTTCCATCTTCATCATCATCCTTGCTTGTTCTTGGACTTGTCCCATTTTGGATGTATTGCAGATGAAGTTTTCAAAGCTTCTCATTTGTTTGCACATCCACATCACAATGCTTGCAACTTTTATTGGAATCGCCACCCTTATAGGTTGTGGTTGCAATATTCTTGCCTTTGGTTTAGCTATTAACTTCTTGACCCTTTTGAAGTCTAGCTTAATGTAAGAATTCTTCTTGGTCGCCTCATCTATGCTTTTCAAACTTAGTTATTGTAATTGCCTTCAGATATGGCGAAATAGCCCTCCAAGGTACTACTAGTTCAAGGTCTTCCAAAGAGATCCCCAACACGATGGCTTGTTTTCAGAACTTGGAAATGTATGTTTGAACACCTTGTCTTTGTTCTTGCTAGAGGTATTGCCATTTCATGAGTTGTTCCTCCTCATAGCCTATGGGATAGAATGCGATTTTAGTGATTCCTTGAAATTTTCCCATTTTGTTACCATGGGCTTCTTGTCTAGCCTCAATGTTAATTTTTTAATCCTAGCCATAGATAAATTATTTTCCAGTGATTTCCTTGCTAAAACAATTAATTGTAGCTCACTGAATAATTTACACTTGTTGAAATAATTAACAGGAATTAAATAGCATAAGCAAAATGGAAACCAATCTCACAATGACACATGCACAACAAATTTCTACCCTTCAAATATGTTTTTCATTAAATAATGTCCAAGCATACAAGGGCTCCCTCATTGGAAAAATGGCCCACAATGAAAAAATACAATTAGCAGTGAACCTGACAAATTTGCCCCAAAAAACCCTCTACCTGTTGTTGCCCTTGTACGACTTGCTGTATCGTCACATGTACGGCCTGTATGACCATCTATATGGTCTATATAGCCAACGACCTATTGTATGGTGGGATGTCGTGGCCTGTATGATCACCGTATGACTGTATGGTCCCATATGATTGTATGCCCCCTAGATAGCAACATTTCCCTTGTCATGAACGTTGTAGTAATTGATATACCTGATGTTTGGGGAATTTTGCTATCTAGGGAATGGGATGCAACCTTGGGAGGTAGCCTTCAGATGGACTTATCATATGCTACCATCCCTTACCTTGAAGGGGGATCGTCACCCTCTATAGAGAACCTGTCATACGATACCAAGTTGAGTCCCTGTAAAGTCTTGTTGATGAGGTATTTTATTTGGATGAAAAAATGGGGAATTTCTATGCCATCGACCCTACACTCTAGATGGAACAATGTCAAGACATTGGTGGAGTGTGGACTTTAGAATTCGATGGTTCTCACTCTATCTCTGGTTTAGGAGATAGAGTTGTCCTCATAGCGTCCTCCAAGGAGGCCACCTATTTCTCATATAGGCTTGAGTATGATTGTACAAACAATGTTGCTGAGTATGAAGCCTTTGCTCATAGTACTCAACCTAGCCTTTGATAGGAATATAAAATGCATAAAGGTTATTGAAGATTCCTATCTGATTGTTTCCCAAGTAAATCTCAAGTTTGCTATGAAAAATGAAAGATTGAAAAAATACAAGGATTCGGTGCGAGACACCATAATTGTTTTTGATGACTTTTCAATTGAAGTTGTTCCCAGAGAAAAAGAACTATGTCGCGAACACCTTAGCTATCTCTGCATCTACCTTACAACCATGTGAAGGGGTCCTTCAGTACTTGTGCAAAATGGAGGTGGTCTTTAGACCATTAGTTCCTGATAACCTAGAACATTGGCAAGTTTTTGACAATGATTCCCAAATACTTAGATTTCTGCCAAGTAGTAAGGAGTTCTCTGATTCCCAAGTAAATTTCCTAGTGAATTTCACAAACTTGGAGGTTATAGACTTACCTAACTACACTCTCCCAAGAGGGTGTATCGGCTAGGAGTGAATGTTTGACAGACATGACATGTACATGGGAAAACCTATTGTATACCAATCCGATAAAGTTTTTGAGTTTAACATAGGCTCGTGGATTGAGCCAAGGATGGTACATATAGGGAAGGGAACTACTAGGTCTGAGAGAGATGGTATACTAGACCTTACTCGACAGTTCAAGGACATATTTGCTTGGACTTATGATGCCCTGAAAGCTTATAGGGGCGATGCTATTCAGTACACCATCCCTCTCATAGAAGGAACCAAACCATTTAGATAGAAGCTAAGACACATTAACCCTAAGCTAGCACCCCAAATTCAGAAAGAGCTTCAAAATATGGTTGACATTGGGATCATAGTTCCCATTAGGTATTTTTCTTGGATGTCCAACTTAATGGTGGTCCAAAAAAAGAACGAAGGCATTAGACTATGTGTTGACTTTAGGAACCTCAATCAATTATTGCTAAAGGATAACTACCCTCTTTCCAACATGGAACATCTATTACGAGTTACCCATGTTGGAATGATGTCAATGTTGGATGGTTTTTCATGCTATGTCAATGTAAAGAGGGAGGATAAACTTAAGATTGCATTCACCACCCCTTGGGGAACCATTATGTACTTAAGGATGCCTTTAGGCCTCATGAATACATGATATACTTTCCAATGATCAATGGATTTTTCCTTTAGGGTTTTGATAGAGAAAATCATAGAGATATACCTAGATGATTTGACAGTTGTCTCCAAGGAAAGGAATGTGCGTATCTCACACCTTAGAACGATATTTGAATGTTGTACGAAGTATGACATCTCCCTTAATCCTAAGAAATCAATCATCAATATCGAAAAGGAAAGTTGTTAGGACATGTGGTTTCATAAGAAGGTATTTCCATCGATCCCAAAAGGGTTGAATCTATCAAGAACATTTTACCACCCACTAACAAGAAATCCTTGCAATCATTTTTCGGCAAGATCAACTTTATCAGATGATTCATCCCAAACTTTGTTGAGAAGGTTAAGCCAATGAACACTTTGTTAAGAAAGGATGTTTCTTTCAGATGGGATAATGATAGCTTAAGGTCATTCGAGGATATTAAAGAAACAATCACTATGACACTCGTTTTGGTTAGCCCTGATTACTCACGTGACTTTATAATTTTTTCATTTACTTCTCAAGACACTATCGCTGGAGTATTGCTACAAAAGAATAAGGATGACTATGAGAAACCCATCGCCTTCATGAGCAAAACCATTAGGGATGTTGAATTGAATTACTCAATCACTGAGAAGCAAGCCTATGCCCTTGTCAAGTCCCTTAGGCACTTTAGAAGTTATGTCAGATACAACAAGATCAAAGCTTATGTGCCTTACCCCACTGTCCAAGATGTTCTTTAACAACAAGATTGCCTTGGGACTAGGGGAAAGTGGGTGTCGAAAATTCAAGAATACAACTTAGAGATCAAGCCCACTAAGATTATCAAGGGACAAGGCTGAGCCCAAATGTTGTTTGAAAGTAATGAGGAAGCCATACAGATGGGAGAAAATGAGAAAATTAACGTGATAGTGAGTGAGCTAGAACATGATGAATGGTATGTTGACATTATCTACTACTTGAAGAACCTTTCATTCCTCGACCACTTGGTAGATCACAAGAAGAGAGTGTTGAAGCTAAAGGCTATGAAGTACTATTTAACCCAAGATGGCCTAGGTTGGAAGAACCCTGATGGAATCATCCTTAGATATGTAAACAAAGATGAAGCTGATCGATTAATTAAGGAACTTCATTCAAGGTATTGCAGTGGTCACTTCACTGCCGCACCACCACCCTTAAGATATTAAGAGCTAGATATTACTGGTCTACATTGTTCAATGATACCTATCGTTATGTCAGGGTTTGCTAGCCTTGTCAATTCTTCACAGGAAAAAAATGATTGCCTACGTTGCCTTTGAAACCGGTCATTGTTGAAGCTCCTTTTCAACAATGGGGTTTAGACTTCATTGGTGAATTTAAGGGAAACTCCAACAATGTATATCGTTGGGTTTTGACCGCTACACATTATTTTACTAGGTGGGTAGAGGCCATCCAAACGAAGAAGGCGACCGAGGAAGTCGTCATGATTTTTCTCGAGGAAAGGATAATAACATGGTTCGATACCTCTACCAAAATCACTACTGACAATGCCAAGGAATTTAACTCCCTTGTTCTAGCAAACTTTTTCTTCAAGTACGTGATCGTCTTATCTCACTCTTTGAACTACTATCCCCAAGGAAATGGATTGGCATAATCAAGTAATAAGAATTTGATGAATATCATTAAGAATATTGTAGGAGAAAACAAGAAGGCTTGGGGTAGTAAGATCAGGTGTGCTTTATGGGAAGACCATATCACGACTAATACTTCCATAGGAAAGACCCCGATTGAGCTAGTATATGGATTGGAAGCCAAACTACCCATCAACCTCTAGATTCTTGCCCTTCGATTTGCACAACAATATATGAATGACAACGGGGATTTGAAAGGGCGAATCAAAAAATTGATATAACTGGATGAATATAGGGGGAACACTTCGGATCAAATGGCACATAACCAAGAGAAGATCAAGGAAATGTTTGATCACAAAGCGAGACAAAGCAGTTTTAAAGAAGGCGACCATGTACTAATGTGGGACAAGAGAAAGGAGAAACCATGAATGCCCACAAAGTTTGACAGTTTATGGATTAGGCTCTACCAAATTGAGAGAGAGGCTGGTGTTAACTCCTTTATCTTGGCCATGTATGAGGGAGAGAATCTATCGTTACCAGTTAAAGAATACCTTTTGAAACCCTATTTTCTTGAAGGAACCTGACCTTGTAGCATAGATTAGTGTAGGTTAGGTAGGGCATTTGCATCCTGCATTGCATTTGTATATATCTTGCATCATGCATTCATACTAGTATGGTCTTGCACCTTCTCATATATATTGCATTCTCATTTGTATATAATGCATACATGTTAGGAACTTACTTTTGATCGTAATATATTACTTCTTTATCACTTATAGTTTAGTGAAAACTTTTCCTTTCAACATGATTTGGATTTATCACTAACTCTAGTGGATCACATCCACTAGATGATACTTCTAAAGAGTGCTTTTGTTTGAAGTGGGTGCAGGATTGCAGGTCTTGGACAACTAGAGATGCTGAGGTTCTCATGCACTCTACGATGAGCACATGTCCCCATGTTGGAGTAAAATGTTACTCCCCATGCCTATGGGTAACTAGAGGAGATCATGTCTCCTAGCCCACAATGGAGACAAGGATCCCGACCATGATGATGATAAACATGTCAACAGATGGTAGCCAAAGAACCCCCCGCATTAGCCTTTACAACTACAGTTCAACCAAGGATCATCACATCCAAACAACCCGTTGATGAAAATATATGGAAAACCTTATACCAATATTTTCAAATCTTACTTGTCTAAGGTAAGATAGGCAGAATTATAACCCTATGTTTATAGCCAAAATAAAAAAATTGAATTGATTTGCAAGCAATAAGTACTAGGAACCAATGTTGTCTTTTATGGTTAAATGTGTAATAAAGAAAGAAAAGAAAAATGTTGTTTGTTTGTATGAGAAATTTAATAACAAGCAGAGTGTAAATATGATAAATATCACAGAATAATACATACGAGAGACCAAAAATCAGGTTAGCCATTTTATTGATTGCATTTCAAGTTACAACCAAAATCCCGTTTTCATACCCCTGCGAGGGTAAGGACCAAAATCAAACATAGAAATCTTTGGTGAGCACCACACACAAGACTCTGATATCAAGAAGAGACAAAGACTATAGATGATGGATTAGACTAGCCCAAAAAACACCATTGCTTGACTCTACAAAACATCCGTAAATAAATGAAACACTAATTCATAATCAAATCAGAATACACAGACTATCAAGACAAAAGGATTAACTTTATGAAGCGTGCTTCTTAGAAATGCTTCTCAGTTCTTAGTCTTGCCACCTTCAGTAAGACCTTGCTATCAACAAAAGGGTTAAGACTCTATGATAACTCATAAATGGATAGAAGTAATTAATCTTCTAAGAGCATACCTTTATCAAAAGTTCTTTTCTAATTCTCTCCTCCCTCTTTGTCCCTTCAATTGATTTCTCTTTTATCTCCTCAAAGTAGTTGTGATAGTTCTCAACTACCTTTAGTTAAGTCATAAATGATTTTTGGTTATCTAGGGACAAATAATAAATAATCATAATAAATAGATAAAGGTAATATAAATAATAACTAATAGGTGGGACCCTAATTTCTTTTAATTATCCTTAATTTTCAATTTCCTTCTCGTTCTTCCATATTATTTTTTAAATAAATCATGCCACCTCATCAAATATACACATGAGCATAAATAGATCAACTTAGAACATCCCTTGTCTCTCCCAAAATGTCATCCGTATAGCATATAAATCACATCCAATAATTAAATTACCCAAACATGTGCATCAAACCCCCCTTAACCTAGACAAATGCTCAAAGAAGTTATGCAACTTGACAAGTTAGGTTTGGATAAGGTCTCAGGGTGTCCTATTGGGCTAACCTCTCTTAAGTTTGGGGTGTTTCCCATATGGGATCCAATCAAAGTCATGTAAGTGTATGAGGTGGAATAGGGTAAGTATTTGGGCATGGTGTGGATGTAATAACATGAAAATGTAAAGTCTTACTTGTGGGTGCCTTTGTAGAGGGCGAGTTGCACCTTGTCATAAATGCAATTGTTTCCTAGCCCATTCATTGCCTTTTATTCTTAGCTTTATTTCTTTTGATATTTTTCTTTCAAGGGAAAAGTTGAGGGCCATTGTCCTAGCTTGATGAGCAGAGGTGACAACATTATCTACAAACACTTCACAGAAATGAGAAGGTTGGCTTGTGATGATACCCCCTTTCTCTTGGCTATGCCACCAAGAGCCACTACCCTGGTTTGATGGCCAGATAGTGTTGGATCATGTTGTCATTGATGCCAATGGTTTGTCATTGATGCCAATGGTTTGATTACTTGGGAGATTGTTGGATCATATGTCATTGATGTAAATGGTTTGGTTTGA
>JZKD02S0319505.1:302911-314015 GCA_000966675.3 Picea glauca | reverse complement strand
TATCTCCTACCATTTGCTCAGTTTTCTTGATTTATGATATATCCACTTTGGTATTTGACAAGCAACTCGAAGATGCCAAAGTTCATATGATCATAATTTTTTCTTTTCTTTAACATAATCCTTTATCTGTAAAACGAACACACTCTCTTCTTTGCTTGAACATGATCTTCTCAGAGGATATGGCTTATCATAGTGGTAAGTATTTTGCTCCCAAATTTCTTAATTAAGAAAGTATTAATGTAGAAAAAAATTAAAATAGAGATGTGCTCTTTAATAAGATAGCGGTCTAATATTAGTAATGGGAGTAAGGTTTTAATGTTTTTTTTGTTTGGGTTGATAGATAGATTTGACTGACTTGGCTAATACTTATCCACCGCCACGTTCTTGGCCTGTTCCATACTACGCCCAAGATAATGAATGGCTGCAGCTCGTAACGTTACTGAAACCTTGGAAATGCTTACCTGCCTGCATGAAAGGAAGGGCTCTTCACAGCTCCTATAACCAACAGGGAACCGACACGAAAGGAATTGCTGTCAACAACTAGCTCCTTACCTGCCTGGATGGAAGAGAGTTCAAATGTGAACTGCAAAAGAAGTTCAGTTGCAGCATGAATTCCCCATAGGTTGCGGTGAGAATCCCCATAGGTTGTTGCGGTAAAGATTGATGATACATGTTCTTCCTAATGATGGTGAAATGGACAACTCAAGTATAAGCTTATGCATTTTAATATAAGAAAATTCTATCTCTTCATCCTCTATCCTCTAACGTGTATGAAATCTTATTTTGCGTGACACCTAGTAGTTGTAATTCAAGCTTCTTTTCTTCTTGAAGAAACCACTCAGATACACGACAGAGTTGGAAGACAACATCCTTCCAATCACCAATTTATTTTGCGCTGTATCTACCCTTGGGCTGCATGATTGTTCTGGCCCCCGGATGCCGAACTTGCGTATTATTGAAATTTGAATCCTTCTTCATCAAATATTCATACACACTTTTGTGGGTATTACTACAAGTTTAGGGAGTGGCCTCCTTATTGCATCAAGAGAAGCTAGCTGCACCATTCAGTCAGGGTAGGCGTGTGCGTGGGGGTGATGTATCAAAACACTTAATGTGTGTAACGGTGACTTGAATCTAGAGGGTGCATTGGTTGCATCAAAAACCCATCTAAACCCATACCTGATGCGGGATGGTACAAATGGCCAGTGTATCAAATATTGGATCTCAAAATATACAACATGGAACTTGTCAAGCTCGAGGTGCATATCACACCCTGGGTGAGATGGGTCTGTGCTACTAGATAGAGATCACTGCGATTTTAAAAATGGCCTCTATTCTTTGCAGTAACGAGTCTTATGGATTTTCACTTCAAGGATTGCAGATCCATCCTTCCACAACTAGAGTTATGCATAATCTTATTACAATTGGGTGGTGCTATTAATTTTTCATGAATGAGAATGTCCGTTTTCAGATCTTATTATGATTTTGATTTTGAGTTGGAAAAACTCAGGGCTCGAATGATATCTCATTCCCACCTTGGCTTGGGAGGTTGGCACCACTCGCTTTAAAATTTTTAGCATCACAGTCCATCCCATTTTTTCACCCTATTCGTGTCCATGACATTGTGATCTTGTAGATTAATCCAATGCAACCTTCTATGCAATTTCGTTAAGTTGAGTCATTCCAGATCTGATCTCTCCTTGGTTCATGTTTCATGGTAACTGTACACCCAAATACACCTCTTGTAGAAGCATTGTCTCACATCACTATAAATTTAGTCCTTGTAGAACCAATGACTCATTCCAATGATTATCCCTTGCTTGAACAGTGTCTGTGATTGCTTGAATATTAATCTGATTATACACACTAGGTTTGTCTTTCTTAACTGTCTTGCCAGTTTGTAATTCCTCCAGATGCATGCAGTTAGGTATTGCTCATGCGAGTATGGGCCTCAGTAACTTTTACACTTTTCTTTTAGTTATAAGTCCTCAACTAGTTCATGAAAGGTTGCTTGGTCAACTTTGCACCATCACAAAATTTTCAAGAACTGATGAAAAGTTATCCATTAGTTAGGGGATACTTGATGGACAAGTGCATCAAGTGATTCAACTGATGTAGAGGCATAGGCATCTTGATGAATTTCCTTACAGCTAGATGGGAGATCAATCTCTTAGCATTATAGATCAGTCTTAGTATCCAAGTATTGACCGCCACTTACCATTTTACTCTTAAGAAAAAAATTTGGCCGGTGGGGTATGTTTCGTTGAAATAGTAAATTGTTATATATGTATTCACTAATCTTATTCATTTAGTTTAAATGTTTATTTTATCTGAACACAGGTTACTTCTCAATCAAAAAATGAAGGATAAAGATTTCAAACTAGCAATGTATGTGGACAAGTCCCTGAGACTGGTTCCTATTGCTGTGATGCTCCTCTCCTTATGTGCCCTTTCATTTTTTGATTACTAAAGCTTCTGTTGTATTCTCTTTGAAATCCTTAAGTGCATTGACCAACAATAGCGAGTTTTGAATCTGAGTTTTTTAAGGCTCCAACCTCAGAGTTGATGATCTAAAAATGAAGAAGACTTGTATTCTTGAAAATATTTGCAAGTAAAGTTTATGTGTTAAAATGAAAATGGATCAACTTTGCAACACAACTTTAATAGGATTTACTCATTCAAGATGCATATAAACAACAACAAAATCAATGAACAAAAAATACATAACAGAACAAATGATAAAGGAGTTCACCCCTCTCTTGGGCTACATCTCCTGGTCCAGCTTTCAATGGATCATTTGTATTATTTGCTCAAAGTGCTCAAAAATATGCTTTACAATGCTCAAAATGCCAAATAGACTGCTCCAATGGCTTCAGAACGTCCAAAAACCCCTAGCTGGGATTTTTCGACACCTCGTTTGGCCAAAAATTGAAGAAGACAGGCTTCCTGGAAGTCCCCCCTTCAAGCTTGTTGTCTCTGCATCTACAAAACACACCCCCTTTGCTCAACTTAGTCCACACGCATTTTCAAGCGTAAAAACTTGGCATCAGGCGCAACTGCGTGAACCGTGCAAACTGTAGGATGGTTATGGACACACCTAGCCTCTAACCGTCAAGGGCAAGGTCATATGACCCATGTGACCGCGCACTTAAAAATGAGGGCCATAACCGTTTGAACTGTATTCAAACCAACGCATACCCGCGCGCACGTTCAATGGTCATATGACAACAAACATGTGACCACGACTATGTTAAAACATATGCCCGCGCCTGTGGTCATATTACAACACAACATACGATCGGGGCTTAGTTTTAAATGTGCGCGCAAAGGGTTTAAACCATGGCCATATTGCAATACAACATAACCACGGGCTGGGGCTAGGCCCTAGCCCGACCCTCCACCCATACATACAACGTTTCAATTCAAATGTAATATGCACCATATAGTGTTAAGAAACACTATGGTGGCGCGTTGGTTGTTGGTCTTTGCCAAAGCGTTGCATGCGAGTGGAGGTCACGGGGTCGATTCTGGTGGACTCCAAATAAATTTTAAACCAATAAATAGGGGACATGTGGCGGCCATTGATTGGGCCACGCGTCGCCATTCAATTCGCTACAAACAAGCCACATCACCTGCCAACTGTGCAAATAGCTACCTGCCACATGTCGTACGACCTGCCATGTCAGCGTCCGTACGCACTGTACAATGAACACCCCTTTTTTGCCTTTTTGTCATTTTGAACAGAACGCGATATCTCTCGCTCCCGACGTTCGTTTGAACCCAAACGAGTTGCGTTGGGTTCGTAACGACGAGGCCTACGCTCTCGTTTGATTTGAAGCGATTCTGAGCACTTTGAATTTTTGAGCAAAATTTGATCCCCTGATCAGTTGAGGTTTATCTTTCCCTATTTTAAAAAAGACACTAGCTTATGAAGCTTTTGTATGGTATCAATCTTGACTGAGACTTGGTTTGGAAGTTGTTCATTCTCAAAGTGGCTAGAAGCAAATTGTTCTTCTAAATAAAAATAGATTTTCATAACATAAATCTTATTTCATAAGTTATGTTTTTCTCTTATAGCTCCAAAATCTTTTCTTTCATATCATAAATCTCCTATTTCAACTATTCATTGTCTTGTTGCAAGGTTTGGAAAGAGTTATGCAACATAAGTATTTCTTTGACTTTCACTTGAGCCATTCCCTCTGTATTTTTTATAAGCTCTATGCACACTTCTTCCAATTTCTTGACATGGTCCATTGAATTAGTAATTTCTCTTTTAAGCATTACGTCCTCTTCCCATTAGTAGCCATCCTATAATGTAATATACATATAATAATATACTAATATTGTTTATTATATATAATTTATATGATATTATTAGCTAAAATTATAATTAAATATAAATTTATAAATGCCTTGAAAAATTACTGACATATCTTGGGCAATGCCTGCTATATTGGTCTGCAGTGTAGGAAGAGAGTTTTCTTTTATTTTAATTAAGTGAGAGAGAAGCTTCTAGAGAGTATAAGAAAGAAATATCCAAGAAAAATACAAATAATTCAACCAGGCACTCTCACATCATGTATATAAAATCCTTTGTAAGTTTATTTTAGCTACAAAGTGGGGAATTTTCCAAAGTAGACGACAATGTCCTTGCAGAATGAGTTAGAGGTTAGGGGTTGGTGCAAATCTATCCTAATTTTGACAAATTTCTACAAGTTCTGTTAATATTATTAAATTCTTCACCAAATTTCTACAAGTTATGTTATTGTTGTTAAATTCTTCACCGTGGTGATTCACATATGGCTCCTAAAAGAAATGAGAAAATTTCATTTGAATTGATGAGATTTCGGAGCTTAGAGGTTAGCATATATGGAAATTTGAAAAAAATGGACTGTTACAAATTCAGGTTTGAATTTATATATTAACCATAAAAAAAAATTCAAATTATTAACCAGTCAAATATAAAAAGCGATCAAAATGTAAGTTGGAAGAAAAGAGTAGTGATTGTACAGTGGAGTCAAACATTGATAAAACAACATATATAAAGTTACAGAACTCAAACAAGTAGGGAGAGCTTTCACACATGAAAATCAAGGCAATGGCCCTGCTTCTCGTCAGTTCCAGTCCAGCGACAGGATTCCCGAGGTATCGCACAGGATTGCCAGGATAGACGCGACAGGATTTCCATGGATTGCCACAGGATTGCCAAGGTAGACGCATCTCTGGTGGCCTCTTTGGGGCAGCATCTCTGATTCTCCATGGTTCTATATCTCTCTTACAGCCTCCGTACCTTGCATATTACATCATCTCTAAATCTCTCTTACAGTCTCTGCACCTTACATTTTACAACATCTTTAAATCTCTCTTATGACCTATGTACCTTGCATCTTACTACATCTCTAAAGTCTAGTTATGTAGAACACCACTTTTTCATGAATATCGACATCATAGAATCGAGACGAGAGAGTCAAAATCTACCATTCTCAATGAAAAACAAGAACAGAGAAAAATAGCTTGGCCTATGCAACACTCATCATTGTCGTGTAATACACGCATAAAGGGTCCTGCCGTGTCAAGTATTTTGTGTTCTTAATTACGCCGAAAGGCGTACACCTATTGATAATGGGTATATTTAATAGGTTTTTAGTGTTTAATTAGTTTTGTATGGACAAGATTAAATATTAATGGAATATTCTTAGTTGTCCCAATAAATCAATGGTTGAAATTTCAACTACTAACTTCCTCACTATTATAAAGACATCATTTTACATGTTTATTTTTTTACCTTTACTTAATCATATTTAAAATTTACTATGATGACTAAATGATTGCCACGTCTGAGTCATTAGCGTTTCATTTTCTGGACCAGCTGAACAAGCCCAGTGCCTATCGTTCTCCTAATCTGATTGATTGGATTTATGCACAATGCCTATCGAACTCCTGATCTGATCGATTGGATTTCTGCATAGATATTTGCTTTATGAGCTCTATATAGATATCTTCAATTAGCGGAATATGGCCACTGTTGAGGTATATCAATGGATCTCTGGTAATATTGGCGTTGCTATGTTTATGTCTATACTTTTCATCGATCTGTTGTAGTGAGATCTATGAATGCATATATTTCATGTTCAGATTAATTTTAACTATCGGATAATCAATTTGATTGATGGTTCGTTCAAGTTTTTGTGCCCATTGCATTGATTGCAAGCGAAGAATTGATGAAGGCCGTGGATGAAGCTGTGAAAGTTACCGAACCCACGGCTGAAAAGGATACCGAAGAAGAAGCTCCCGCTGAGGAGGTTCCTGCGACCGGGAAAACAGTCGATGAGAGCCCCGCCACCTTTGAGAAATCTGCAGAGAAATTGCTTGTCGCAACCTATGCCATAAATCCTGAAGCAGAATTGGCCTTGCTGAAATCCGAGGAGGAAGCTGCCCAAGTGCCTGATAAAGATGAGCAGGGTAAAGAAGTGTCTGTAGCTGAAGCTCCTGCCGAGGCCGCGGCTATTGAAACAACAACAGAATAAAAGGAAGAAGAATCGTCGGCCAAGGAAGTGTCGAATCGTTTAAATTCGAGTTGTTTCTCTCAATTTTATGCGTTATATGCATGCAAATCCGAGCTGTTCAAATATTGGCTTGTTATTTGTTCAGAAAGTTAAGTCTTTGGACATGAGATGAAGTAACATGTCTACAATTAGGACACATAATTTTACCAGTCCTAAGCCTTTCTGCCACGTTTAATTTTACCAAGAGTAAGTCTTTCATCGTTCACCAACAACGAATTAGCGGCTGTACTAGTTTAATTAAATACAAATCAAAACTAAATCTGTCCACTCCATGTCTTCCATGCCATAGGCCCCGACTAAATTAGCCAACACTTGTCAACCAATTCTACTCAACGTAGCTGCATAATATACTTGAGACCATCTGGCTAACTTGACCTTTTGTCAATCAGGGAAGGGGTCCATCACCTATAGATATGCGTTCTTTCTAGCTTGAAGTTATGGAGAAGGGTGAGCATAGTGAACCTGAAGATGAAAAGAAACCATCCTCAACCTTGAAATTCCATCTGACTCCATCGGACCACGCTAGCTAAAGACAAAGACTGGTTCGTTAACACCATGTTTTGGGTTTATAGTTTGGCACAAGCAAGGAAGAAATAAAGGCATTGTATCCTGAGCCGAGACGACACTAGATATTTCTTAAAGAAGCGTTTCAACGGGCTTTGGGTCTGGAAGAAATGCTTCGGGCTCTTCCTAAAACGATCTGCTATAGAATGTTATAAACCGTTGGATTCACTCGAACCAAGCAGGCTGTAGCAGAATATTTTAGTAGGGATATGTTAGTTAAGAAGTTGTGAGCCATCTCTCTTGTTGGGCTTGAGGCTTTTAAGGAGCCATTCCCCATCTCTTGGGCTTAAGGCTTTTAAGGGCTATTCTTTCATTATTTCCTTGCGAAGAAATATTCTTTCCCAAACCCATCCGTAGCGTAGAGGGGAGAAGGGAGGGGGGCACACAGAGAAGGTACAGACCGGTCTTATCTGCATCCTCCTGCGGTAACGTGCCCAGGTTCAAGTACAATGATGATTTATGCTCTTGATTATTCTGATAATTTTGAGATACACCTCATGCCTTGAACATGAATCTTTTCATAGATTTTTCGTTTATTTCTATTATTAAAAAAATGCACTTATGTAATGCGTACACATTTTGCCTTGATTTCTTTGAAGAAACGAACGAGCATATGCGTATGTGATGGTTTGAAATTCATTACAATGATTAGATATGAGGGAGATTTGATTCTTATCTTTGGCTAAAGATATGTAGTTTAAATGATCTTTTATGTATTTTTTTAATTATGTGTGGAATTATGTATATGTTCATTGATCCGTCCCAAACTCTATGCTGACCTCTCCTTCTCTATTACTATCGATGAGAATCCAATTTGAACTGCTGGAGTTACTTGCTTCAGTGCTTTCTGAATTTGTCTAGGGACGTTCGCCTCAAGCCCGCAGTAATCATCACACCTAGCATCCCAAAGTTTCACGTGATGCAGTGGGAAGGTAAGTTTCCGGGGAAGAAATCCTTTAGCCGAAGAGAAGACATGGGCATCATGAGGCATGTGTGTCTGGAACTACTGTTGTACCTAGAATTGGAACTGTAGGGTCCTTTACCACTATAAGAGCTAGTTCTTTGATGATGAGTGAAACCTTCTGGGAAGGGGTTTTCGAATGATTATTCCTATCAATGGTCAGAGCCATCGGGAACTTTACACATCTCACGCGGAACGCGCACATATCTAAACCCTTTTTGTTCATTATGACAATTTGCATATCTTCCAATTGAAATATCCAGCTCTAGAATCAATGAGCGTTCAGGCCATACAGAGCCAAACGAGAGGACAAGGTCAAGGTCATCCAGACCCTAAGAGGAAGACGAGGTTTTTCATGCTACCACCATTGCCTTCCTATGGAGTACAACACTCTTCGTGGGGAAGCTCTAGAAAATAATTAAGAACTGTCTGCTGAAATCTTGGGATGCAGAACCCCAATTAAGGTCTATGTCAATTAGCTCCTGAATAGAAAGACTGACTGCTAGCTGTAGTCTGTAGAGTAAGGTGGTACTACTTCGCGGAGCCTATCTATTGGGAGCAGGCATGAGAGAGAACCATTGGGTTGGGATGGAAGCTGTCGAACATATAACTGCTCCAATTGCAGCGATAAGGTAGAAAGACCAATCCTTTTAGATCCCTATTCCAGAGTCAATTAGGAAATTTTAATACAAATATAAAAAGAAAAGGTAAAATGGATTTAATTATATTTAAATGGAAGAAACAAAAAGAAAAGAACACACGCAGTCTTCCCAGCTAAGTAATAAGCTAAGGGGGTCTACTAGACATATATTGAAGCTGATAATTCTTTTGTTCATTATCGAACGTCCATCAACGCCAATATAGAGCAGTAGACCTTTACTTTTCAAATTCTATTGAACTCAAGATTTTCCCCAAATTTTATCCAATAACCTTACAGTTAAGAATAAGTTGGACAACAAATAAAATTATCTTTTTACCCGCACCTTAAACTACCAAATCATTATATGATTTATTATTTAATCTCTTTCTTCAGACACCACAGATCTAAATAAATGCCTCTCTACAGTTTTTAAAAAATCCTCCAAAAACTTAATTTGCAGCGTGCGTCTCTCCACGCCTCATGAGAGAACCGACCTTCCAAAACTTACTTTGCAGCGTGCGTCTCTCCACGCCTCATGAGAGAACTGACCTTGTCTCTCCAGCTTGTTAAAAATCGCTTACGATTTTGTAGGTCAGCGTTTCCTTCTTACGTATAATGCTATTTCTAAGTGAAAAGCTTTAAATGTATTTATCCACTTGGAACAGCGAGGGAGGGAAATCCCACACAATATCTAGAGAGTTAAAGGAAGAGTGAATTTCCGTGTAAACAACAAAGGATTGATTCTGACCAGGCGTGGGCGAAGGCGAAGGAGGAGATGGCCTTAAGAGGTGGTGGTCCTTTTCACGACACTTCCCGTGAATCCAGGCTGCTCGTTGGTTGATTAACCAAGGGCTTGCTTACTGATAAAATCAACCCGGAATGGCCCAAGAAACAAGGGCTTCATGGATCGACTGGGTAAAATGCTTCTTCATCTCTTGCCTTTCTAGTAGCTGCCTGGAGACAGTAGTCAGTGCCTAGAAGATACGATCAAACTTTTCCGGTTCTGCGATAGAACTGAACTCTTTCGTTTCTGCGATTCCCGGAATCAAATTCAGCTCTTTAATCATCCGTTCGGCCTGAGGTTATGACGGAGATATGCAGAGGCCCAACAACAGGAGTAGAACAAGGTATAGTTGGAGACGGTGGCCACAAATTGTAAAGGAATTGAAGTGGAGGCGGTGGCTGCAAGTTCTGAGAGAAGTGGAAGCAGAAGCGATGGAGACTGTGGCAGCATGTTATGAAGAAGCAACCTAATGGCGATCAATAAGCAGCCTGCTGCAGAGTCTTTAAGACTCCGCAGCAGGATGGATGGATCATCCATAGGCATCCAATAACGATGATCGCCATGCATATGCTACCCTCACGCATCCTTGCATCCATCCAGCTGCCACCGCGCATCCATGCTCCCATACTTTTCCGACTCCTCTGGTCTCTCACTCAACCAAACGGCGTAATACAAAACGCTGTGAATATTCAACCTCGTGAAAACTCATTTTCCAACGTCGTGAACGCCCCTCCGCGCCCATTTTCGAATTTGAAATTGAAATGAGCTGGAATGAGCTGTACATTAATCTCTCCGTGCCTATTTTCGAATTTGAAATGAGCTGGATTTTTTCATTTTTTCTCCTGATACGAGCTGTGGGAGTCCGGGGTGTCCTCTTGTTCCGTTCCGAAATGGGAAGGAGGTGAAGTTGCAGAGCCAAAATGAGTGAGAAATAGATGAATGGATGCTGGAAGCAGAGATGGATTTTCGCGATTCGGGCACTCTAGAGATACAGGTGTTAGAGATAATGCTTACAACTGTAGTAACTCAACGATCTCTAACAACTGTTGTAAGCATTATCTCTAACAACAGGATCCCAAAAATATAGCTGTGGAAATCAATCATAGTGTACAGTCCAAGCAGTGGCTTACTCTTGGTGGATAGTGTTCGTAGATCTCCAACGGGAAGAGTTGGATTCGTGAGGGGTTTTCTATGATGCTTCTTGGAAACCATGGCGTCGGGAGTCAGAACCTTCATCTTATCTTATCCATGGCCTTATAAATTCAATTCAATCTCGCCACAGGTATGTCGGATCCCGGATCCCATTCAAAGAGATTTTGAGGAAATTTAACTTTTTCCTGTAGAAATTCTTTCTCATTTTGTAGGGTATAATTCCACTCAGGTTAGATTTTGGAAACCACAGCCACCTGTAATTTTGATGGGTATAGGTGTAAAATCAAACTTATTAACTCACTCATTATATTCAGGTTGTCGCTGCAGAAGCAACCGTTGTGTTCCATTCTGAAAGTGCGGGAAATTCTGGAAGGAGCTGCGATGCCAAGAAGCCAGCAAGGAAACGCCCAAGAAAACCTCCAGTGCGTTATAATGAG
>JZKD02S0319505.1:281167-295815 GCA_000966675.3 Picea glauca | reverse complement strand
ATGGCCAGAGAATGAAAATTCGAGGGCATTTTTACACTGAATGTCTATTAGAATGGAGGCCTTTGTCATCTGTCGAAGGCCTATCAGAATTGACCATTGATGGAATCTTATCTTTGTCACGTGTATTTTTCACCGCCTCCAAATTGTGATCTCCCCTTAAGGGCCATTCCTTTCTTTCTCATCAGAGGTTGGCCATCGTAGATCCTGTCTCTAGGGATCAACCCTTGTACAATGAAGATAGAAAAATAGTTGTTACTATGAGTCCATTGAGTCTTTCCAAGTTACGTACACCATAAGGTTTCCCAACTCAAAAATGTACGCCATTCATCCCATATTTGTTAACCCTTGTTCACCCATAAACCCCAAAAAAGGAATCCTCTATTAGAGTTATGTAGTGAATCTGATTTGTAATTTTCGAAGTAGTATGTGAAGCTAATCTTATCCTTTTTTTTTTGTCAACTTCCAGATAGCTCATGAGATAGAGTCAAAGGCTAGGTTCCAGAATGGATTTCTAAGCCTGCTGGTAAGGATGAATCTTCTCAATATTTCCTTTTCTCGGAAATGATGCTCCAATTCATCAAAAATATTATCATTTTACCATCACCCTCAAAGGGATTTAGGGACAAGCAAACTATGAAAGAAAAGGAAAAAAAATAGAGGACTTGTCTCATGCTCAAAATTTTAATCGACCTGTCTGTAGGTTAACATACCAGAAAAAAACTGAGGCTAATGTAGTTTGATGCACTATTTATTTTCTTCTTTTTTGGAAGTTTTTTTGAGAAACATGCCTCAAGTTGAGGTTTCACCACATACCATAGATTGATGCAATATTTATTTTCTTTCTGTTTTGGAAGTTGTTTTGAGAAATGTGTCGCAAGGTGTGGTTTCACCACATAACACAAACTTCTTTATGCTCAGGTGCCAAGTTTGAGGGGTTTTTGTTCTGCCAAAGTTTCATAGGACTTGGCCCTTATCCCTTTTTGACATGCCATTCAGGTGGGAGGCAGACCAGAGCATGAATGGAAACCCCAATAGATGGGATAATTTTTACTTTTAGATTACCTGCCTCTTGGTTAAATTGCATGTAAGACGGTATGCAATATGCATTATTGCTTCATTAATAGAAAATTACAAGCATATTTTGAAACATTAAGAAAATAATGTAGGATTGTATTCATGGTCTCAACAATCGATTTTTAATTATGATATAAATTAAATTTAAGGCTTTTCAAGTGATTCTGTGTGACATGCAGATACTAGGTTGGAATTTTACATTAACTTCCCTATTTTTGTAGGGAAGATACATCTCTTAAGAAAAAATTAGAACAAAACAGAGCTATTTTCTAAGAAAAAATTAGAACAAAACAAGACTGCACCTTTGAAGAAACAAACGGTTCATAGGAACAAGTCTCTAGGTTCCTATCATAATATTTCTAAGAAATTTTAATAATAACTTGAAACTCTTATTCATCAAGCCACCCATAATCGGACTTAAAAGGATGAATAGCTTAGCATTGCATAACTCTAACTAAAGTAATATGATCTTGTGATTCAAGGTTCCACTTATCTCTATCCATGAATGAAACAATTCCATTATTTGTAGGATTTCATCATAAACAAAAAATATATAGAGATCCTTTGAAACTCCCTATCAACCAACCCCCTTGTTTCTCCACATGGGGCTAAGTGAAATGGACTCAATGTCTACTGGTCTAGATGCCTCAATATTATGAATATTATGAATGCAATAATTATCAAACCTATCAACCATGTCAAATTTTTCCCATACTTCCTTTATGTTCACTATGACATTGAGGTCTCCTCCTAAGGTCCATCTTACTTCCCTTATGGGATAAAAAGAAAATAAACTATCCCCAAAATATGGCTTCCCTTCATAAGGGACATACATGTTCATCAAAGTAATATGTAACCTTGATCATTTGATTGCGAATTTCATGCATAAACCTAATTACGCAAGAAACAAAAGAATATTCTAGACAAATACCTATACACTACAAAATTATTAAGCCATCTAATATTCAAATGGAATTCACATCAAATGGAATCCACATCAATTAATTCCAATTCCTTCGAGACTTTTCTAAGGATACTAATTAACAAATCTCCTTTACCCATTGTCTCCTATAACAAAACGATCTCTAGTTTATGTGTTTCAATTAATCGTGATAGTCTTGTTCTCTCTATGATGTCTCCTTAAGTTAGAGCAAATCATAATCATCTTATGATGTCTCCTTAAGTTAGAGCAAATCATAATCATCTTAGTTAAGGGGTTCATCTATTATAATAATCCCTATCATCAAATATTGTTTACATTGTCTCTGAGTAAATCATAATCATTTTAAACCCAAGAGTTGATTTATTATAACAATCTCTATAAATAAATGTTATTCATATTGTTGAATTTCAATAAATACAATATAATATGGAATTTTTGAATTAAAAAATAGGGTTCAAAACAAAAAATGTATTATTGAAATCAAACCAGTTGGAGGGAGACAAAGAAAACTATTTTTTTTTTTGTATTTTGACATATCTTGATAGATTTATTCAAATTTCAAGTGTAGAGATTCAATACAGAATTGAATTCCACATCCAATAAAGAACTACACTAAACCTTCCTTTTGGAATCCCATCCCAAATACTTGACTTAGGTCCAACTTGTTTTTATTATTTTATAATATTTTTGATAGTTTGTTTTATTTTATTTTATTTTTGATTGAGTAATCTTATATTAAATTTATTTTAGTTTTGATTATAATAAAGATTTTTTTTATTGACTAAGTTAATTTTGTATTAAATTTATTTTCATTTTGACTATAATTATGATAAAAGATTTATAAAAAATTTAGGTCAATGGAGTTGTATCATATTTAATCTAGATCCATAAGTGTATTGTGGTATGAAGTTTTTAAAGGTTTTTCTTAATTGAATATAAAATTTTGAAAATGTTTTGAATTTATTTTAATAATTGAAACGAAGTTTTTCACAAAAGTAAATATAAGTTTATTAAATATGCTTATTTAGTATGAAATAACTTTATTTTTTTTATTACATATTTTAAGAAAACTTTATAATTTTTACATAGGAACACAATTCTACCCTATCATATCTTATCTTAAGGAACACAATTCGACCCTGTCATATCTTATCTTAATCCATTAGTAAACATGGAAGAACAAGGTTCATATAAACATGGTAGAACAAGGTTCTTAAGATTTCAATTTAGATGAAAAACTTGAAACAAATAATGTTTTCAATGGATTTCAATAATAGGAGAGAAGTTCACTACAAAATTAATCTATATTTATTTATTATGATTTTCTAAATTACTTACATTGAACTTTAGGGCCTATCGTCTCATTCACAATAGATTACAATTTTGTTGAGCACTGGAAAATTATGATATTCATTTATGTAATGCTGAAATACCTTAACAACTTACATCTACAAATAATTAATGAATACAAATATTAAATAAGGCTATGTGCAATTAGATCCAAAGAATGAAATATATAGTAGTGGAAGACTGAATGTAATCAAGAATCTGAATGGTGTTGTGACACAATGAAATCAATGTCAAAAGGTAACTGGAAATGCAGGACGAAGAATGAATGGTAAATGGTGGGTGCCAAGTTTCAGTATGGTCTGGCTCCAACATAGTTGTCAGGAGGGTAGTAATTGCACATGATAAAGGTGTCACCGATGTTACATTTGATGACTGCACATCCAACTTTAGTTGTTGTTCTCCAAACAATCTATGTAGTGGGTGCAATCTTTCCCGGAGCTGCAATTGTTATTTTCATATTTATACCATTTCTTCTCATCCACCCACGCACCAACAACCTATGTAGCATTCCAACCTCTTCCACTTCTCCAACAAGATCATCAATGTCTATCTGCTGTTGTCGACATTCCACGCTGCAAAATGCAGTGTCTCCTCTGCACAGAAAGGGGAGAATCAAGTATTTATCAAATGAAATCAAACTAGATTCAATTAAACGAAACCCAGATAACTGATCAATCAATTTACCTATACATGTAAATGTCCCGGACATTGCTCAGACGATGGTTATAGAGACGACAAGCCTCCAAGAAATGGGCGGGCTCTATGGGCTTATTTCAACAACAATAACAACTTGTAATTCCAAACCCTATAAGAAAAACAGAGGGATCTCAAATTTGCTCAGATTCAATGATGAAATCTACAGATCCGAGTTGCCACATGCTTGTAGTGCGATTCATAGGTGGAGTCAGAGGACGCTCGCCTAGGGCGATATAAGCGGAAAAGATGCATTAACTCGAAATTTGAATTTGAATTCAAATGAGGTAGAAGGGGGAAAGTTGCATTAACACTGGCTTACCTGCATCCAACAAGCTGCAAATGGAAAACGAAAACCAAAACGGTGCAGACGGGCAAGGGTTGTCGGATATAGGCGCTGATGTGGAGGATATCCTGTTGTGATGGGAATATGCGCATCTAACATGCCAGGAACATCGTATCGAACATGTGGTGATGTGCTTCCATGGCAGGATGGCAGACAATGCGATCTATGCGTATGCGTATGGTGATGGTTACCATAATAGATATCATATGAGTATATCCATGCACTGACAGAGTCTTAATGACTCTGCAGCAGGCTGGATATTGGTCGCCCAACCTAATCATTTGTCAGAATTGTCAAAAAAATTTAAAGCCCTGACATATACTTACACAAAACTTGTAAAAATGCATCTTGGGAATATACATCTTTGCAAAACTTAGACTTAGGTAACATGGAATATGCATCTCCTAAAAACTTAGACTTACGTGGTATAACATGGAAAATATGCATGTGACAAATAAGAGATCAAGTTGGTTGGCCAATAAAATATGCATTTGGGCAATAAGAGATCAAGTTGGTTGGCCAATGGCATTTTCAATAAAATAAATTTAATTAATTAAAAAAAATAACTATTTCATGTATCCTATGTACTCCTTTCCAAAAGAGAGAAATATTTGTGGTCAAAGCCAAAGAAAGAGAGAAATATTTGTGGTCAAAGCCAAAGTAATTGGCAATGGCCTTTCACAAGGAGTAATAAGGGAGTGCTTTAGGAGAAAGCTTTATGGTTAAAATTTTGAATGCATGCAAAGTTTTAGATCTTGATTTTGATGTAAGACATGGTAAAAAAAACAACAACATAGTAGGTAATTCCATTAATCATCGCAAAAACTAATTTTTTTTGTTTGTAATTGATAGATGAAAACAATATTTTAATTTACGTATTTTTTCATTGATAAATTTTTGAAATTTGTAGATGTTCGAATTGGATATTTTTCTAAATTTTAGAGTTTATAATAGGTATATTGCTTAAAGATGTTATTTCAATTAGGAATCATATCATTTTTAACACCATGGTAGGTCATTCCACTAATCATCACAAAAACCACTTTTTTGTTTGTAGATGGTAGATGGAGACAATCATTTAATTTATGTCTCCTTTCCTTGATAAACTTTTGTAGATGCTCGGATTGAATATTTTTCTAAATTTTAGAGTTTGCAACATGTATATTGTTTGAATATGCTATTTCAAGTAGGAATCATATCCTTTTTGGATACTAAAATATTTGGACATGGAAGGGGATCTCCACTTCTGTCATATACTTTGCAAGGTACATAGAAACACCTTGTAACATGCTATGGCATCTGAAAGAAATATCCCAAATTTTCTCACAATGGTGTTATCAATTATGGGAAGACAAGTTATATTTCAGTTACATTTGACATATTGTATGACAAGAGTTTTATCTTCACATGACCCTTTAAATATGCCTTGGTTTTCTTATCAATATGGTCACTTTGTATTCCTGTAGAGTAAGCCGTATAAGTGTATTATTCATAGGTTTCGACATGACATATTTCTTCTCATGAAGTAAAATGTGCAATAATATAATATCCCCACCAATGCCAAGTTACAAATAAATGATTTGTTGATGGTCGAAAAAATTCTACCAACAATAATGAAGGATAATCATCCGATGATAGGTCCCAATTAGACCTACTCTCATTTGGTGTGGTGATTTCTACAGGTATGTGAGCTTGGTTGTCAACAAAAAAGGTTAGATAAAATGTAATATTGATTCGATTAAAAGTATTTAATCTAAAGATTTGATACCTATTATTTATAATAAAGATTTGATAGCTATTATTTATAATAATAATAATATATCTAATTAATATACATCCTAGATATCCGTGACTGAATTTCTTTTATTCAGACACAAGAAGAAAAAATAATTATTGAATCCAGGAATTAGTTCATATAATTCAATAATTATTTGTGTGCATATACATATATTTCTATTTTATATGTAAATAGTTATTTATAACATGTGATATAAGTATTTTTGTATACAATAAATATCTATTACATAAATCACCAATTAACAAAAGGAATTTCTTGGAAAAAAAAATATAAATATACAAGAAGCTCAAATTTTAAAAATGTTGATATCTTCCCTTTCTCTATATTACTAAAACTGATAAGAAATTACACAGATTCAATACAAAATCTTCTGACCCATTTTCCGTTGAAATAATTTCCTTTTAAACTAATTAACTATTACATACATGAGACTTTTAATTACAAGAGTCTTGATTTTCCAACAATAAAATTGTTGGAAAATCTTATAATTATTCTTCATGAGCAATCATATTAACACAAGTTTTCCTTTTTCTAATTTGAGGAATTATTGTGGTATAACAAATTGAAGTTTGTTAGTCATACTACACAAGTTTTCCTTTTTCTAATTTGAGGAATTATTGTTGTATAAAAAATTGAAATTTGTTATATGCATGACTTTGTTTGATTCAAAACATTTATTTGTTCACATCTTCCTTTATTTTCTGTTCTGTTTAATTTTTTTTAAGGATTATTTTTTCTATTTAAAATTTTGCGAAAAGAAAATAAGTAAATCAATATCTATCAATATCTTTGTATTTAAAATAATATCCAAAAACACAATCAAAGTTCATGTATTCAAAAAATGAAAACTAAAAAAATCAACAATGATGATTTATCCTTTTATATTAATACAATTTAATCTAAATATGAGTTAAAACAAATGACACACAAAATTAAAACTAAAAAAATCAACAATGATGACTTATCCATTTGTATTAATACAATTTAATCTAAATATGAGTTGAAACAAATGTAAGAAATACACACTTCTAGTGGTTATACTTTTCAAGAAGGTTACGATATTATAGGGGTTTATACCACATTGGTAAGGTAAAAACTTATCAAGGAATTTGCAATATTTTAGTGACACAAATTTATTTGTGTAAAACAACATACAATATGGACTAGTATCATTTTTACCTTGATCATGAATTGCTAATATAAAATTTCAATTGACCATGAATTGCTAATATAAAATTTCAAAAAGAAAATTCACCTTTTGGAAAACGAGTAGTACACATTGTCTCCTTCTATCAAAACAATAGTATGGGCTCAATCCACATTCTTTCCAAAGATCGATCCATTAGAACATTTAGAACTATTGATATTTGTACCATCAACATGATATTCTTGAACATTGCTTGTTTTGACATGATATTCTTGAACATTGCTTGTTTTGACACTTTGTTGAGAGCGATGTAAATTCATCAATAATGAACTACAAACTATGATATTGTAAACTTTGTTAAAATCTCTAGTAAAAGCCTGGTTTTTTTTAGAAGTATGAAGAGTATCTAATAGGATAGGATAGGAACTTCAATCTTATTTGATATTTTCTTAACCTTTAAGATGGAAGATATAAGTTATGGAAACAACAACAAAGGTGATGCAAACAAACCTATTTCTTTATATTGGTTACAACATGAAATACTAGAATCACATTCTAACCATTTCCCTAGTCAATGCTATATAAATTCCCTAAATATATTAAACAACCAATGATCATAAATATTTACATAGAACACTTATGCCTTCTTTATATCACACAACTTTAAAATGGTTACAAATTTCAAATAAACCACATAAATATATAAAATAGGAGTTATCATATTTTCACATTTATTTCCTTCTGTACAAGATGAATCATTACATACTAGTTTAGTAGCAATGCAACATGTTGTAGGTGACACAAGGGATCCATTCCCATTTTCTAGAGATCATGACCCTAAAATATCAACCATGAATTTCCATGAATCCCAAGATGAAATCCATTTGTTAATGTTTGTATCAAGGAGTGTCCATTCCAATATTTTAGGCATGTGATTTAAAACAGCCTTGTTTTCCAGTACATAAATGATGAACCACATCCATGCATTGACTATAGGAACCATATAAGTTTCACTTTATATTATTCTCTTCATACATGTAGGGAAATAATTTTACATTCTTTCTCACAAGTACTTGAAGTTGAAAGAGATACATTATTGAGTACTTGAAAATTTCCTTCCAACACAATAGGTAGATGGGAGGACAAAACATACAATTCAAACTATGGCCCAAGGATTACTTTCACCCGTCATTTACACATCTCCCTAGAATTTTTGCATCTTACAATTTCTACTAGAGAAACAAGAATTTTAATTCCATTTCCTTTGAAGTCCACCGACATCTCTATATGCCACCCTAAAAATTCTATTATGTGATGAAAATCACAAGTTTACGTCTCATACAATGTGAGGGGTAACACCTATTATTCTAAACCTTGTAATGTAATCCATATTATACTTTTGGGTTGAAGATTCCATTTACAAAGCTTGTGTGGTGGTTTAAAACCCTATGCATGGTCCATGAAACATAAATGCATATTTAATCCCTGAGACATTGGTTTTTGTCCTTGGACCATGGGTAGTGTCTTGAGAACTATATATTTTGCAAAACCTCATAATGGTTCCCATATGACCATGGATAAGGCCTTAAGATCCATCATTGGTGAAAAACATTATCCTAATTGCATATGTATCCCACTTGGTGGCTAAACAATCCCTATAAAAACATGTGTAATGGTTCAAGACCTATGTTTCTTCCATGAGCCCTAGAATCTTCATTTAGGTCATATAGCCCATCTTTTCCTTCCTTAACAATGGTTAATACCCTAAGATCATTCCCTAATATGTAAAACCTTCTATAGGTGCCCATATCTCATTCAAAGGTCATAGATCCTTTTTAGAGGGTCTATGTGGTGCTTTGAGATCAGGTTCATGGACCAAATCCTTAAAATATTTATATTCAGCTCGAAGACCTTTATTTCCTCTTATTACCATGGTCAAGCCCCAAATACCCATCCTTGCTGCACAAAACCTCCTAGCAACACCCATATGAAGCCAAGTGTCCCCTTTAAAGGTCCTCTGTATTTGTTCAAGGACTTGTACCATGGCTCGTGAACCTTTAAAACTTCATTTAGATCCCAAGACCCTTTAGTTTCTCTCATGACCATGGTTAAGGTCTTGAGACCATCCACTGTGTCTAATTATTTCTAATAGTTCTCATATCTCATCACGAGGGCTTCACCTAGGTGACCAATATCTTATCACGTTCATTCAAAAAGTGAGTTTTTAAATTGTGAAAAATAAAGTCAATATATTGTAGGTATTGGGGGTGGGATGCGAGGTATGAGGGGATTTATAGGTATTGGGGGGGGTATGAAAGAGGGTATTTATTAGGGGTTTCTTTTTATTGAAAATATGTATTTGGAGGGGGATCCAACAAAATGATTTTGGGAGGTATTTATTAATATCTACTGAAATTAGGGTTATTCTTTAATATCTCATGAACAAAGGTGATATGTTATAGGTTCACAGAGTGAAGACCCTATGTATCTCATTTAGAGGCCAAAGATTATGAATCCTAGAAGACTAATCTAGAACATATGGCCCTTCATTTTCTTTATTGACCATGGTTGAGGACTCGAGACCTATGCATAGTACATAAAATCTCTTAATGATGCACAGATCCCACTAGAAGGTCAATGGTTTAGGTTTGTATGGTGGTTTTAGAACTGATTCAATGATGAAGGGCTTAGAAGCTTCATTTTGGGATAAAAAATCAACAACCATCTCTTTTATGAAAAACCTCCTAATGATACCCATATCCAACTCAAAGATAAATGTATGTTCAAAAGGGAGTTTTGTGGTGGTTTGAGAAATATTTCATGTTCTGTAAGACCTATAAGATCAAATTATAGATGAAGGACCTTGTTTTCCTTCCCCAATCATGGTCAAGGATATGTAATCTCAACCATTGGAATCTACAATTTTATGAATTTCCAGCTGAATTTTGAACAAAACTTGTCAGAAAAAGTACACTGAAAAGACAAAAAAAGTACAACGATTAGACTAATTGTTAAAAATAGTGTGCACATGTTTTATATGTGTGTGTGTTCTTAGCACATGAGCATTCCCAAAGCATGTATGCATTCTTGCACATGCTTATTTGGCAAACTCCTTGGTGACCTATGTGGGAGTTCATAAAGCACCAAGGCTATTGTAAAAGGAATGAGTGCATGTTCCCACATGAGTGTGTTTCCTAAACTCATTATAAGGCTATTGTAAAAGGAATGAGTGCATGCTACGACATGAGTGCTTTTCCTAAACTCATTAGTTTTTTTTAGACCATCAACTTTGTGCGGACACCAGTCTAACCCAGTGGGGACATCAAGTGAAGCCTTAAAGAGACTCCTGGCTAGGGATTCGACCCTAGAACCTCATTCGAGAAAACAACTACACTCATCTATCTTCCATTTTTTAAATTAATAATGACTTTATGTTTTCTCTAATATTACCCCCCACCCTCCTGCTTGGCTAAGAGAAAACATTAGAAAAACATATAGAAAAATATTATCCCCCACTCCCACCCTCATATGAGAAAACATAATATGTTTTCTCTAATATTACCTCGCACCCCCACCCTCATATATGAAGGAGGGTGGATGGGTGAGGATGAATAGTAATATTAGAGAAAACATATTAGGTGGGGGTTTGGGGGTAATATTAAAGAAAGCATAACATTGTTTTCTCTAATATTATCCCTATGATTTAATTAATTAATATCACATTATTTTTACTCTTTTATTATTCGTTAAAATACTTTTGATATGAAAGTAAGGATGAGAAACAATATTAAAAAAACATAATTGATATGAAGGTGAGGATGAATCTGGGGTAATATTAGAAAAAATATAGAGTAATATTAAAGAAATATGTTTTCTCTAATATTACTCTTATGATTTAATTAATTAATACCACATTATTTATTATTTTTTTTATTCACTGTAATATTTTTGAAAATGAAAAAAAGTTTCATTAATTATTATCTTATGAAAATTTTAATGAAACACCAATTTTTAATCTAACTAATGAGTATTCTTCTTCATCCTTTAGTTAATCTTAGTTACTTTAATTTTATTATTATTATAATAAAAATAATTATGACAAAGGCATTTTAATCTAACTAATGAGTATTCTTCTTCATCCTTTAGTTAATCTTAGTTATTTTAATTTTATTATTATTATAATAAAAATAATTATGACAAAGGCATTTTTAATGTGAAGTTTTGTAGAAAACCTGTCAACTGGTTGACAGGTTTTCTAAAACCACCCTTTTTATCCATCCACCATTCTGTCATCAGTTATGAATCTCTACTTCCAAGTCAGGGAACAGTATCAGGAAAAAAAATTTAAATTTTATCCCTTGATTGATTGACTACAGTATATATCATCTTTAATGTATGGCTGCACAGTGTATATCGCTTTAGTGTATGAATGCACAATGTATATCACTTACGGTTGATTGAGTGCTGCACAGTGTATATCGCTTACGGTTGATTGAGTGGCAGAGTCCGACATCTATTAAAGATATTGCCTTTCTTCATTATCTGAGGTCACCGCCTCTGCTGCACCGCATTCTTCACCTGCCTTCTACCCCGCTGCACAGTCAGTGGATAGAATTAGAATTTGAATCCACTGTTCTATCGACACTCAAAGCTCTGTTTACGGTCGGGGACGAATTAGACGGAAAACAGATACACAAATTGAGATTGAGGTCAGGATGTTCTTCCACGTTCCAAGCTACGGGTTTGATAGGCGAACTTTCCAATCGGTGGTGTTGGAACAAGTCTTTTATCTCCGGCATTGTAGGGTTTTGGAATGCCGGAATTTTGTGGTCAGGAGCAGGCAGAGAGACGCGGGTATTATTGAGTTGACAGAGGGGACGATGGGTCTGGCGGTCGAGTCCCTTGCTTAACAATTTTCTTTTGATGTGGGTGTTCCAGTAGTTCTTTATCCCGTTGACCGTCCGCCCGGGAAATCTCCACACAATAAGAGACCACCTGTACAGTTTCACGGACTGATTAATATCAGTTCGATCCATAACTCGAACTTCAAAAGTGAGATTTTCATGACAGATCCAGGTTTAATATGTCTGTGAAGTGAATGTCAAGGAATCAATAGTAGGAATAAGCACATTATAGAATATCAAAGAACACTAATGTTGGAGGTACATCGTTGTCTCCACTGACCTCATGTTGCCATTTCTCAAAGAACAGTATGGTCAGATGTTGGAGGTAAATTTCTTTCTTCACATTAAAGTGATTAGCATGAGTAAGTCTGGTTTGTGTTTGAAATATTATCAAATTTCCTCACAGTAGAGTTATTAACACGAATCGTCTGTTTTTTTGGGGATATATTACCTATTTCTCGAGAATTCCGCTCACCATAACAGTGACAATGTCTATATAGACAGTTCATGTTTATATGGATATTTCATAGTTGGCTGGTGGTTTTTAAAGATCAGAGATATTTAGTAACTGAAGTTCTACATAAAATCTGCGTTCAGATCATCCTAAATCCTACAGTGTTCACTACAAGTTAAAGTTTATCAAACTTTGGACAGAGCATACCGGAAAATCCCCTGTGATTGAGAAAATCCCTTCGATATTATAGGTTTCTAGTAACTTAGAAAACCAAAAAACATATGTCCATTTTTAGCAGCCTCCGGCAGGGAACAATGTGCAAGAGAGTTTAGTATATATTTCTTCTTCCTAAAATCACTGTCTTTGGCCTCAAAAACCCTAAGAAATATAAAAACCTTAGAAGGGGAAGAATCCCAAGGGAGGCAACTCAATCTGGATTGATCCTTGGGAATTTAATTGCTCAATACCTTACATTGATATGGATTTGATTATGCGTAGTCTATTCTTTTGGGGGTGTATTCCCTGTTCGTGTATGGGATTACATAAAATAAAATAAAAAATTCGAACAAGGTATTTCCTCCAGCGCCGGAACTGATGTTCAGTCATGTCAACTGCAATATGCAGGGAAAGCTGTAGGGATGGTAAAGGAAGAAATCAATATTTATGTTTTGATTTTGAATCTGTAAGAAAAAGTTGGACGAACTATCTTTCTCTCAAAAAAATTATAAACTAATTTAATTATAAATTTAAATTATATATAAAAAAACATATATATTATATGACTATGATGTTAAATGGAATTGTAACTAGCACAGTCACAAGTCATTCGTGGTTGGTGAACGCCGAAATAAATTGTAGAATTCCGTGCATTAAATAACCGACACAGTAAAATGAGGCTGTAATAGCTCCAGGCAAGAAAATCCAGCCCAATAAATAATAGTTAGAGTAAAAATAGTGGCTGGTAAACTTGGTCTCTTTAGAAAATGAAAAGTTAATCAGTCAGAGGTGACAATCAACTAGCTATCATAGTAAATTTTAAATATGATTAAGTAAAAGTAAAAAAATAAACATGTAAACTGATGTCATTATAACAGTGAGGAAGTTAGTGGTTGAAATCACAACCATCAATTTATTGGGACGACTAAGAATATTCCAACAATATTTAATCTTGTCCATACAAAACTGATTAAGTACTAAAAACATATTAAATGTGCCCATTGTCAATAGATGTACTCCTTTCAGCTTAATTAAAAAATAAATTAATTTTTATTATTAAAATATTGTTTGCTATCATACGAAGGATTTTGTTAAATTATCAATATGCAGGGAAAGCTGTAGGGATGGTGAAGGAAGAAATCAATATTTATGTTTTGATTTTGAACCTGTAAGAAAAAGTTGGACGAACTATCTTTAAAAAACTAATTTATAAATTAATTTAATTATAAATTTAAATTATATATATAAAAACATATATATTATACCGTGATGATGTTAAATGGAATTGTAATTAAAAAACAATTGGTTTTTATTATTAAAATAATGTTTACTATCATAAAAGATTTTGTTAAATTATCTTTGTTAAAATTATAATTTTGAATTAAAAAAAATAACTAAAAAAATAATTTAAAAAATTATATGTTTAATATTAAATATATATACCCCGGATGGGGTGACAGACAGATCAATCCGGCCACGTGGAAGGGAGTCGGGACGGGGAGTAAATAGACCCACTGGCCCTCGTCACCTCGCCCATTAACGTTACCATGCACGCACGCCTGAGCATTCAAGGGCCGAGGCCCCTCAAGCAAGCGGTGAGTACCAGCGTTTATCCGTCGAGTTTAATGGTTGAATGGACAGAGGGGGATATGGCCTCAGCCACCGTCTCATTGTTCTTCATTCTCGCCATCAGCTGTGGAAGCCGAACGCCCTGGGGCACCGC
>JZKD02S0319505.1:239772-281117 GCA_000966675.3 Picea glauca | reverse complement strand
TAATATATGTAATTTAATAATTTAAAAGTAAAATATTCTCTTAAAGGAGAGAGAAAGTGTGAAGGTAGCATTTTATTTTGGTGGCCGGGGAGTTTAATCTTTCCCCCAAATTTATTAGCCCTTCTGAAAGGAGACAAAGAAAGGGCCAGGGTAGCATTATATTTTGGTGACGGGGGAGTGCAATCTTTCCCCAAATTTATTATCCCTTTTAAAACTCTTGAAGGAAACAAAGAAGTGCTTAACGACAATTTGTAATGAACACTCACACTCTGCAATACGAATTTCGGGGATACTTGCAGGCATCCCCAAGGAACGGTGGTAGCAAACTACAAAAGGAAACTACTTTAAAACCTATTTATAAAGTAGTGGAATAGGCTACTGCCTATAAGTGTGGCTTAGCTGAAAACAAGAAAGGAAAACTACTTGAGACCTATTTAGAAAATAGTTAGATCTTAAAAAGAAAAATGTTAGACCTTCTTTTGACATTAAGTAAATTGAAAAGCCAAGGAACACTTAAACCTCTCATTCAATCCCGACGGCCTTCACATGATCTACATTAGCAATCGCTAGGGCATCTTCCGCCATTCATATCATGGAGCGCGATCACATATCAAATCAGGCGTAGTCGTAGAACTGTCGGTTGCAGCAACCAACAGTCTATTTACTGGAATCTGTCGACTGTTTTAGGGTTCTTGGTTACTTGAAAACCCTCTCTTTGTTGAAATTGGTAAATTGTTGTGTTGATTAAATAAATTGATATTGGGTTTTGGAATTTCTTTCTTTGT
This sequence comes from Picea glauca, assembly GCA_000966675.3. Taxonomy (NCBI): domain Eukaryota; kingdom Viridiplantae; phylum Streptophyta; class Pinopsida; order Pinales; family Pinaceae; genus Picea; species Picea glauca. Next base: position 280,332 of record JZKD02S0319505.1, on the reverse strand, counting down.
ATTTTTATGATTATAGTTGAACATGCAAGTGTTATACTTTATCCACATACAAAGAATTGTTAATTGATAAGCCAAAAAACCATAGGCAAGCCAGAATTTTCAATTTATAAGTGAAATTATCTGATCATCTCCCTTTTCTTTTTTCATGTAAAGTATACTCTTGTAATGCTGCTGCGATCTCTATTTCTACATCAAATGTTGCTAACATAAGAAGAAAATTACTATGATTTCATGGGATTTCACTAAAATATTTACTTGAGAAAGTGAAAAAAATCATAAGAGAAAATTTGGTTCATTGCAATTTAAAGACCCACTTTGATCACTTATCAAAATGCAAGCCGAGAACTTTTAATTTTTTTTGACAAATAGATTCTATGCTTCCCTTTTATATTTGCTTATCTTGCTACAAATGAATTAGTTAAAAAAATGATATCATAGTTGTATATGTGCAACTTACCCAAGTTCTTTTGTAAACATTGTTTTAGATCACAATAGAATTCTATTAAACTTGATTAAGAAGCACACAACAATTTTGTTTTATGGGGAAATTATGCAAAGATTGATGCATGTGCTTGTTTGTGTGAATGAATGGTTTTTTATCTGAGAGAGCATAATAGCTCTCAAAGGTGTGGTATTTATATTGAGGAGGGGGTGGGCCATAAATTATAAAAAAAGGTTAGTATTGATTTTTTGAAAAAAAAATGCTTATCTACTTATGAGGGTTTGGTTTACTAGTTACCCTTAAATAGTTATTTTTAAGATAAAAATAGATTAAGTATCCTCAAATATTTAAATTGCAACCTAATTTTGCATTGTTAATGATTGGGATTTTCAATTTCATCAATTTAAAATAATCTTACAAAATTTTAAATAAAAAAAATACAAGTTTCCTTTTTATTAATGATTAAACACAATAAGAATAAACTTTTTTGAAATTATAAATCAATTTAAAGTTATGAAGATCCTTAGTTAGTTAAAAACTCTAAAACATTGTGAAAATTGAATAATAATCAACCAACATACTTTAAGTAAAAACTCATTAAAAACATATTAAAAATAATACATGTGAAAATATTTAACCTCTCAACTTTATATATATTTATAAACACATTAAAATCATACTAAAAATAATATATGTGCAGAACTTTTTGAAAATTTTCTTTTATACCTAAAGAATGGAGATAAATATCTTTAACATGGAACTTTTTGAAAATTTTCGTTTATACTTAAAGAATGGAGGTAATAGATGCTTACATTGCCCAAAAAAGAGTTATATGGTTTTTAAATAAATGAATAAGTATATGATATTTCATGATTTATTATTAAATTTCTAAAATTATGAAAATAATGTTATAAAAATGATTTGAAATTTTAATAAAATTTGTAAATATACATTAAGATTTTTTTTATAATTAATTTAAAGATACCATAAAAAGATATATTGTAAACATTCAAATTAGTTTTTTAAGTAAAAATATATATTGTAAACATTCAAATTAGTTTTTTAAATTAAATGTAAGAGAGTTTACATAACCACTATTATAATTAATCTATTTTTTAATTGGCATATATAAAATATTATTGTACTAATAACTTGGCTGCATATATTTTTATGCAAAAGGAATTTATGTTTTTAAGATGGTTGTAAGATCTTTGAATGAATATTTCAAATATATTTATTGTAGAATATTGCAAGATGGTTGTAAGATTTTTGAATAAATGTATAGAATATGACAACATTTCAAATATATTTATTATGTAATATAACTTGGCGATATGTGATATATGTATTTTTAATGCAAATCACATGGGTTGTGTCGATAATGGAAATTTTTGTAACATGTATTAATGAATGAGGAAGTTTTAATTATCACTGATCAAAAACATCCTCAAAATCCATGTAATAACTTTAAAAACTATGGATTTTAAAAGTTGTAAAGTTCTATTTTACTCTGCACCATGTAAAGTTCTATTTTACTTGCACCATCTTTGAAGAGGAGTTAGCCCACTTAAAATGTCAAAATCCACTAGCACCACTTATATCATGTTGTGTTAAAATGCTGAAAATGTGTGATCGTCTTAGTGGAAATGAGATAATTCACCATATATGTAAAGGGAAATGGTGTATTTCACTATAAATATTGCCCATTAAAAAATAAAAAAATGTATAATTGGTCTTAGAAAATGAGGAGAACACCCCTTATCCCAACGATTAACATTGGATGGGATCATGTTTTTTTTTTCCAATTTAGGAAGGGACCCGATTTCCTTTAAGGTAAGGCTCCCTCAATGGTTTGATGTGACAATACTTTCTCTATATAATAGAAATCTAATATTGTTTTGCTTTGTGAGATTGACATGTACAAGAGAAATTAATAGCACAGATTTTCATAAACCATCTTAACATTATTTTGTAAATAGTCCAAATCAAAAAAGAAAATTATATAATTTTGAAACAATAAATCACCATTAAATTAATATTGAAAACTAGTTTTAATTTTTTTTTATTTTGTAGTTCATTAAAGGGCTAGTGCATTTTAAAAATATATTTACTCCAAAATGAGTGCATGTTTTAGATTAATAAAAAAAATACAAGATCTCCAAAATGCATGAACATTTTAGATGAGTATATAAAATTTCCATTTTTCCTAAAAATGTGTGTTTTTGTTTTTCAAATCCCCCTTGCTGATAGGTGAGAACTCCTTCACATCTACTCACGATTTAAGACAAATTGTAGGATATACCACCACAAGGTTCTTCCTATATCTAACAAATTTATTCCTATTTATTCCAAGAGAGAGAAATGAATACCTTATGATTTAGAAGTTGTAGCTATATCGATTGATACATCTCCAAAGATCAAATTCCAACTCCATCTACATACTTTATATACACAAGGAGACAACAACTACCTATCCTTAAACATAGATAATTGTAGGAGTGAAATTTTTCCTATGGAGGAAATTTTAGGGTTTAAATTTTTGAAGGGGTGAATTTTTTATTGAAGTAGTCTTTAAGAAAAATAGAATTTTTAACCTACATATTAAACTAAAAAATATCTATGGTAGATCATTTACCCCTAATAAAATAGAAAGAAAATTGGTGGAAAGAGGAGTTTCCCTCTTGATTTTGTGACCAAATTTCCAATTCGCCTCAATTTTTTAGAATCAATATCTTTTGGTGAGTGAATTGCCTAGATTTCATAAACCATGTTGTTTATTGAATTATTTCTCCTTCATATCTTTGAATCATGGATTTATTGAAACTATTTCATTCACGTCTCTTCGAATCAAGGCTTTATGGCATTGATTTCACCCATTGATTTTTGGTTTCCCCTTGCATTTCCAATTTCTGACATGTATTTCCTTCAAAGTTTTATGGGAATGAGCCTTGGAATTCAACATGATACATGATATCAAATCTAAACTTGTTACTCAATATTGATGTTGAATCCCCAATCAAGACTGTAGAGGCACACTCATTCTTCCAACTCTTGGATTCTTATGAAATTCTTAAGGACATTTGTGAGCTCATCCTAAGTTCGCATTTCTTGTTACCCGAAGATTCCCTTGCTCTATTGTGTGCTTCAAATTAGTCATATGATACCACGTTGGTGTTAGGGACCTAAAATCCCTAGGTAGAATAATATATTTTCCATGTAATAAAGGTCGACATTAGTTTATAATGCCTATTTAATAAATGTGAACAAGTCAATGCAAGAAGACCTAAGAGAATCTTTTGCTTCTAGAAAGATCTTCCTCTAGAATATCCTTTAGAAGATAGAATTAGTATAAATAAGAGTAGGAGGCATGACAAGTTTTTTTCTTAATAATTGTTGTAATAGAGCTCTACTTTGCTGGAGGCCACCCCCTCAAAGAAGCAAGTGATCATTGCTTTCTCGAATAAAGGTATCATTTTTGGTGTTGCGCTTAATATTTTGTTGTTCCATTGATATCTGCTAAATATTCATGTTTCTACATATTATATTACATCTCGTACCTTACAAGTGGTATCAGAGCACTTTCCTTGGAAATAATTGTGGGTTAATTTTTTTCAGGGTAGAGACGTGTTTTGATGTCTTAAAACTACAATGATCCATTGTCCAACACGTACATCCATAGTCGAGGAAGCATACACACATGAAATAAAAGAGGTTTTTAAGCTCAATAAATTTGATGGCTTGGATCCCACGGGTTGGGTCAGTAAAATGGAGTATTATTTTTCTTTGCATGGCATGAATGATGAGTTGGCCAAAATTCATTATGTTGTTCTCTATTTGGATCCTAAATGTTGACAATAGTGGAAATGGTTTAAAAATGCACGCCATGGGTATTTTGTGTCGACCTAGTTTGTTGCAGAGCTCTATGAACTCTTTGACACTGACACCTACTATTTAGGTCATTTGACCAAGTTGAAACAATTGAGAACAATTTAAGACTTTATAACCACGTTTGAGCACTTGGCCTTCATAATGGAGGGCATGCCATATGTCTTCTTCTTGGAATGATTTATTAGAGGCATATAAATGATGAAATTTGAGCCCAAGCCCTCATGGATCTCCCTCAAACTTGGTTGGAAGCTACTAAATGTGCCAAAGAAGAACAACATGTTGTTTTTTCCTAGAACAAAAAAGCCTATTTTCTTCCTCGCCCTCGACCCACCAATCCTGCCCCCTACCACTCCTCTCAAGGCCCATAAATTAATTTGGGCATAAATGGATGAATGCTATTTTAAGGGTCTTTTCTATAATTTTGATGAAAAACATTTTCTCGGGAACAAGTGTAAGGAATAAAGGATTTTATGGCCATTTCAGAGGATGTTGTTGAAGAGGAAGATGAATTTCCCCCTGTTGAAGAGATATCCCCTCAAGATGTTACTTCTCCTACTAACCCACTAGAAGTTTAACTGTTGATTTTACTGCATACCCTTACTAGATGAATCTCTTCTCCCTAAACCCTCAAGCTTATTGGTGATATTAAGCATAGGAAAGTCATCATTGATGTTGACAGTGGAAGCACCCATAATTTTATTCACCACCGCATTGCTCTGGGGAAATCAATTTCTATATTTGTGTCATTAACAATTTTCAAATCATGATAGCCAATGGCGGTTCCATGAAATGTGGTTGGCATTGTGAAAATGTACACCTACAAATTGGGCAGTGCCACATGAAATCTCATATGTTTTCTATTGACATGGACGGTTGTGACATTATGCTTCGTGTTGAATGGTTATGCACTCTGGGCCCCATTCTCATGGATTTTAAGGAATTAACCATGCAATTCCAGCAGGAGGAAAAACAATATAAATTCCAAGGAATCAAAATATGCTCCCCTGAGATCATCAGTTCCCATCAAATGGAAAATATTCTCAAAAAAGATCATTCATGTATTATTTTCCAACTCCATTCCATTCAAGCAATTGAGACACCCTCATACTAACCTCCAATATATCATATCCAAACACCAAGATGTTTTTTCCACACCCTAGGGAATTCCCCCTTCCCGTGGTGTTCATGACCATTCCATTCCTCTTGTCCCAGGAAATCTTCCTCCCAATGCTCGCCCTTATTGTCATTCCTTTTCCTAGAAGAATTAAATTGATAAAATCGTTCAAGAATTGCTCAAAGTGGGTGTTATCCATCTTAGTACCAACCCCTATTCTTATCCCGTGGTCATGGTACTCAAGAAACAAGGTACTTGGCGCATGTGTCCAGACTTTCGTGATCTCAATAAAATCACCATCAAAGACAATTTTCCCATTCATGTCATTGATTATCTCTTAGATGAATCCTGACATCATGTCATTGATTATCTCTTGGATGAATCTAAAGCTGGCCATCTAAAAATGAATTTCGTCATCATTACCGACCCCTGTATGGAGGGCTTCCCAATCCTACTCTTGCTAGTGCACATGCATGCTTTCTATCCACATGCAAATCAGACCCTACACCACCAAAAAAATCATGTTAGCTTTTCATCTGAGAAAATCATATAAAAAAGAACCAATCAAAACCTTTTGCACCAATAGGGAATCTCTCAGGAAAACAATCACGTTAGACAATGCAACTATTTTATGAAAATTCATGTTGTTTAACGCAACTATTATGATTACATTCACATGAAAAAAAACACACATGTCCATAAATTAGTTGCGTTGCTTGACGTGCATGTTATTTTCACAGATGTGTTGATCAACGTAGGAGATATCTTACTATTCACGTCGATGTCGGTGCCATTGAAACTCCATCACTTTAACTCTGTAGTAGAGACTACCATATTATACCCATGTTGATCAGTGCAAGTATATTTTAATCATCCACACTATTTGCCCCTTTTTTCATGAAAAAATGGGCCATACGACCATCCATACAACCCAAAGAAAAAAATTCAAAATTTAAAAAATATCAGGAGGTTAGAACCCCTTACCTAGCTCTCTCGCAATAAAAATATGAAATCCCAAGGCCATGTAATAGAGCTTGATCTCTCACTGGTCAATTACTTCCATGTCAATGCTCGTCACAACAAGTACAAATGAGGTGGCATTATGGGCCCCCACTACCATTTATACACCTAGAACCAAAACTTTTGGTCACTCATATGGGAGCTTAGGAACTCCATTTTTCAAACCATTTGCACCATTGAGATCCTCATTCTCTAGTATCCACAATGGTATGGTTGCATTTAAATTTTACACATCTTCCCCGAGGCCTCATCACAGAGCCCCATGGAATAAGTAAGCTTGATTACCATAAATGTTTTCAATTTTTTGTAAATTTTTCTTTATTATCAGATATTTTTCACTTTGGGTATTTTATTTTTAGATGCAAGTACTCATCAACAACCATATAAAATGTACCATATGTCCATCCCATGGTCCCTTCAGGCATATGATTCAAACTGGCGTATATGCACTCCCTTTGAGAACACTTGCATTTACTATTATCACCCTTTGAAATCTTCCTTTAGGTTTACAACACCTGGTAATACAACACCTTCATACAATCCCATATGAATTTAGGTGTTGACTTTGCTGGTAGTATCTTACTCCACTCACATGATTTGTCTCATATCTTTTTACATCCCCCAGGAACTAAAACACTCATGTTGTTTTATCCCATAGATACATGAAGTCCACAATAGTTCACATATCTGATAATACACCTCATTTTCTCCTCATCATATTGTTGTTCTATTCACCCATGGACTCCATCTTTTTTTCAAGTTTTGAGTTGATTCCATTGAATGCAACTTTACATTTTCATTGTCCAACCATATCTTCTAAGATCAGTTGACCATATTCAAATCAATCCATCATACATTCACCTAACACATAAACCCACCCATAGGGCCCCTAACCTTCGTTTTGTACCCAGTACTTGCCCCCCCATAAGGCCAATACATATTTTCATAGGGGCACCCATTTCTGTGCATGCACATTCAACCCAAACTGTTTCATTTATTTTTTGGATTGTATAAAGTGCCTTTTTATTTTAAACATGTAAAAATACGTAAGTCATCATATTCGATGGCACCATTTTTTACTTGGCGGTAACCCTTTTCACCTTTGGTTGGGGCATTCATTCTAAATAAACTTTGTTTTCACAAACCTATTTCCTTAGCCAAACCTTGAGTATCCCAACACCCTCTATCAATATTTTTGATTTTTTACCCATAAAATACCCATACATGCAGCCTTATCACTCTCATTTACAATTTAGAAATATTTGGCTAGTACCTAACTGTCCCCCATGAGTTTTGATCACTTTTTGTCCCATTATTTGATTTCCACCACTTTTAGTTGTCGCTTCTACTCCAACCATGGGAAGTATTGAGTCCCATGTCCCACTGAGCTCATCTACCTTTACCATACAATCATCACCCTTCCATGTCAATATATGATACCATATTCATCGCAGTCATGACTTTATTCTTATCAACCTCAACATCATTTTTCAGGAATAGTGCAATATCTTAGTTCAGATTCCCATATAAATGATGAAACTTAGAAATGACAGAGAGATTCATCATCGATATCTACTTCCATTGACCCCCATGATATTTGACATCAACACACCTTCATACTAGGGTGGGTCTTACTTCGGGATAGTTGTAGTTTTTAGTACCAGTCGAAGACCTCTGAACTTGATCGGTCATTACAAACCTTTTTTTATTTATGAACACTCATCACAAATGTTCACTCTAGGTTTCATAGAAATTTCTCATTCCATAACCGTCATTTTCATTAATGATGCACCTGAGGGTGATGTAGATATTTACTTCAACAAGTTGTCAGTTACAAGATCATTCCAAGATTCATTTTTGTCATTGTAAAATTATTTTTGGTTTAGACACAAGCATTGGGTATGGCTGCCTCATTTGTACAATTTTTGTTTTTCATGGTAAGGTAATGATTGTACATGTATTCTCTCCCTCTTCTTCCACAGGACCATTCCTCTCTCTCTCTTTCCATACAAGCAATAGTGCACATCATAAAAGAAACAATGTTGTATTTTGAATATACAATTTCTCCTAACCTCACACATCAGGGGGCATCTGTTATCACCTAAAATATTCTCACCAATCAATACAGAGACAATTATCGGAGAAGCCATTAGTTTAATACACCAAAAATGCATACTCACAAGTGTTGATGAATCTCATTCAGAAAAATCAAGAAATTAAGGAAATAAAGCTACAATGACTCAACGTAACTTACCAAAAGACAACTCGCTCCATTAGTGCAATGAAAATGACTTTTCAAGAAAAGACTCGTGCTAACAGTGCATCAATGCAGTTGATCAAAGAAATATTCATTCTATCCACATGACGAAACAATTCCTTGATCGAATTGGTCGCATTTATGGCACCACCTACGTGCGCATCACACCCGTCACAGAGCCGGATCTGCAGTTCAATAAAATGTAACTTAGAGGTCACTCCATCACCTGGAGCATCTTAATTTATATTCTGAGCAAGTTATATTAAAACATCATGAGAGGCTATTCAAACAAGTATCAGTATGCATTCTTAAACAAAGAAACGACTGTTTAAGGTTATGCTATAAAATTGAGATTCCAAAGTATCCATGGTTTCCCTCAATTCCATCCATTACTTCATATATTGAGTTGTATGGTGTATTGAACACCTTTCCATCCAAGAATTCAGTGCACTATTTCATGCCATCATTTGTACGACAGTGAGAAAGCGAGGTTTTTTATAGGAATGAAAATATCCCTCCGAAGGAGGATAAGAGAATATTATTGTATTCTCTACACCTGCATGGATTTATCAATTCAAAGACTGCACTGATTGGTAACCATTTCTTGTTTTCGAATTTCTCATTGCATCTTGGCATTAATGAATTTGTTTACGTGCGATTATTCTTTCTTAATGCTTGTTTACACTGCATGCATATCTAATAACTAATCTTTGGTGTCACTTCATACCTATGGTGGCATATCAGGATGTAGTTTGCTCACATATGTAGTTTATTTAGCCTGAAATAGTCTGTGATATGCTAGTGTTTTTAGTTTGACTATAGGCCCTAATAACAATCCCTAGTGTTACCTTCTAGAATCTTATTTGGTGTAAACCTCCCTAAACAAAAGTTGTGAGATCCTAAGGTAAACTTTGACAAGATACCCACTATCACCTAAATAGCATTTCTTTTCTCTCTTTATACTAGATAAGTTCTATCCTAGAGGGGAATCCATATGGTAAATCAAGCTCAATATGTTGTAAAAAATTGGGAGCAAAGGATCTTAGAAAACATAAATGGATTTGGGAATTTTTTTTTATGGGGTAGAGGTTGAAAGGGAAGACTAGTGTTTTATTTTGTTTTGGCTATGGGGCCATGCACATAAATTTAGAGGGAAGTTCTATGAAATATCTAGGAGCTATTTTTATAGCCAAGGACATGTCAAAACTACCCTATACTTGATGAGCAACTATCACAAATTAGAGGAAGGAAAGGGACTTTATAGCGATATACACATCCAATACAAATACAACTGTGGATTTTCCCAAAAGATTCTAAAATATTCTTTCACTCTTAAAATGTCTAAGGAATGAGTTATTTTCTTTAAACAAATAAACAGAGAAATTGAGTAGGGTCTATCACACATAACATCTTTCAGTGTAGCAAGACCTCTCTTCTATGGCCCTTGAGTTTCCTTTTACAATCCAAAACTTACAATAAAACCACCAATATACAGTAAGAACATTCCACCACACTTTCGACAAAGTTGTACATCCATTCCACAATACTTAGACAAAGATAAAAGGAATTTTATTCCAAAGATTAGGAGCACTTCCAAAACACACCTTACAAATGGAGAGATAAAACATTTATACTTGTTTGAACTCAATTCCTTTTACGATAAAATAGGAATTTTTTTTTAGATTCACAATTTACTCAACAACTTCTCTCAAAATAGCATTAAGTGGTTCAAATCCATTTCTCTACCAAGAAAAATAAATTAAATAATGATTTCTCCTAGCCACCTCCCAAGATAAGTCAAATATGGAATATAATAATGATAGTGGTTACATCAAATGGATTGGATCCTCCAAGGTGGTTTCCTCCTTATCCTTAGCTGACAAATTCCCTTGAGTTATGAATCTCATGAATTAATGTGGAAAATGTTTATAACCACCCCAAAATTGGATTGTACTCAATAATTTTGCAAATAACACTCTTTCAAATTGACCATTTATATAAATCGTGCCATAGTTCATACACCCAAACCACACCATAGGGTGATATCTCCTCATAAATGGGCTCTTTAATTACTTGATTGATGTGCTAAATGCCATTGGTTTCCTTAAGGCCAAAGTGTTCAATCTTCTAGTCAACAAACACCTTTCCATATCAAACACCCTTCTTGAAATTTGTGTCGAGTGGGTACTCCACCCCTTTATGGAGCAATTTAAACCTTTTACCCATATTTATTTAACTTTTCATGAACATGGTGGACCTTCCTAAGTGGAGTGCTCCAATTTATGGAATGTACACACCCTTTGAATATAAATAAATTAAAATCCAAGGTTCTCCTTTCTTGATAGGTCCTTGACCATGATAAAAGAAAATAACCTTCATAAAATAAGGGAGTCCTCTAGGAGAAAGTTTCATGGTTAAAATTTTGAAGGCATGCAAAGTTTTAGATCTTGATTTTGATGTAATACATTGTAAAAAAAAGCACCATGGTATGTAACTCCACTAATCATCGCAAAAACCACTTTTTTGTTTGTAGTTGGTAGTGAAAACAATCCTTTAATTTATGTCTCCTTTCATTGACAAACTTTTGTAGATGCCCATATTGAATATTTTTCTAAATTTTAAAGTTTACAATAGGTATATTTCCTGAATATGTTATTTCAAGTAGGAACCATATCTTTTTTGGATACCAAAATACTTGGACATGGAAGGGGATCTCCACTACTATCATATACTTTGTGAGATACCTAGCAACACTTTGTAACATGCTATGGCATCTGAAAGAAATTTCCCAAATTTTTCCACGATAGTGTTATCATTTATGGGAAGACAAGTTATATATCAACTACATTAGACATATTGTACAACAAGAGTTTTATATTCAATTGAACATTTAAATATGTCTTGGTGTTCTTACTAGTATGGTCGCTTTGTATTCCTACAGAGTAAGCCCCATAAGTGTATTTTTCAGAGGTTCCGACAAGACATATTTATTCTCATGAAGTAAAAGGTGAAATAATACAATAGCCCCACCAATGCCAAATTATAAATAAATGATTTGTTGATGGTCGAAAAAATTCTACAAACAACAATGAAGGAGAATCACCTGTTGCCAAGTCCCAATTAGACCTACTCTTGCTTGGTGTGGTGATTTCCACTGGAATGAGGTCCTTGTTTCCACCAAAAAGGGTTGGATACGATGTAATATCAATTCGATTGAAAGTATCTAATCTAAGGATTTAACACCTATTATATATCATATAATAATAGTTATAATTAATACTATGTCTAATTAATATAAATCAGTTGGAGTTACTTCACACACAACTAGGATTTATTTTTCCTAAGGTTTTCCCTTGTTTATTAGTCATAATTAGTCATTATCCGGTCTCCTATATTTTAGGGGAGAATATTCCACCTGGATAATATTCTCTTTCAGTTGACACTTTAGTTTGACTAGTTGAGTTGAGTTTAGATGCTGCATTGGTTTTGTCACCATGCAACATTGGGATCATCACCATGCTTATTCAACCTTTCCTTGGGATCATCACCAAACTGGCACATTATCCTTAATTCCCTGAGTTAACTCCTCACTACTCTCTTTTCAATCAGTTAACTGAAGACTAGTTGACTAGTTAACTCAACTAGGTGGCATTTCACTCCCGTAACTACCTGAGAGACTATACTAGGTGGAAGTTCACTCCCATAACTACTAGTGTGTGTCTAGATCATCTATACCACCACTATCGTGCATTGGTTCACCTCCAGTGCGCACCCATTGAGCTATACAAAGTATATCATGTGTAAACTATTCATTATTCAAATAGTCAATGATAATTCTTTCATTCTTTCTCTCCTTCTTCTTATTTCTCCAATTATCTCTGTAAATGTGTGTATTATTGTTTATCTATATCTATTATGTGAAGTTTGAACACATTTACATGGTATAATAGGTGACAAACTGCTAAGAAAAAGCTATACCAAATGTTTTTTGCAGGTACAAAAGATTGAAGATAGCGGAAATATGGAATTCCAAAAAGAATTCATTCTTACACCTTACAACTATTTTGCATGGAAGAAGAAAATAACCATACATATCCAAACTAGAGGCTTGTACAGGTTAACCTTGAATAAATATACAGAACCGACATCAGCCATAGAAAAATCCAAATACTTAAATCGCATGGATGAGGCACTCACAACAATTTGCAGTCTTATTTCTCTTGATCTCCTTTTTCATATATCTTCCTGTAAGACTCCCAATGAAGCCTGGACCACCTTGGAAGGGATCTTTGGAAAACAATATGGGATGAGGGGAGACATGCTAGAGGTGGATCTTCTCACATTGGATCCAAAAATCTACGATAATATCAAATATTTCTTTACAAAATTTAAGGATTTACTGTCACAACTCAAAGCTTGCGGGGTTGATAAATCGAAGGAGGAGAAACAAATGGTTCTCACAATTATCTCCAAGCTTGGTCCTGAATTCTCTGTATTCGTATCCACATTCCATACATTCATATTCACCTCTGGAGCCACCTGAAAGATGCCTTCTCTTGAGGGCTTTATCGAATCCTTGACACAAGAGCAAACTAAGCTCATCAACATGGGCACAATCAAAGGCCCAAGGGCGCATGCAATCACTGTGCATGATGACAACCACAAATATCAGAAATCTAAAGATAAAGATAAACGAAAAACTCATGCACACCTGAAGAAGGAAGGGTACAAAAAAATCTTCACTGATGCCTCTGAATCCAAAGGGGAAAAGGGAAAAAAAGGGGAGAAATGCACACTTGCAACTTTTGTTACTTTCTTTTCTTGATGATTTAATTTCTCACATACTTTGGATTTCTTCCTCAAATCACCCCTCTAATTTATTATGTTATCTCACACACTTATTGTTGTCCATTATGTTCTAATTCGTCATACCACCTCACAAATTTTACCTCCAATTCACTCTCTCATTGTGTCTTCAATTCATGTAATTGATCTGGTTCTGCTACCCTCCAATTAACATTGCATTTTCTGTTTAAATATTGTGTTTTAGGGTTTTAGATTTCCGTTGCATGTTACATTATTACTATATGTGAAGTTTGATTGCCATCTTCATTATACACGAGTTGTGATATATATGTGATCTGGATTTATGTAGGAACACAATGAAATACATAAATACACATAAACACAGAGATGCAGTGGAAATAAGACTTCATTTCATTAATAAAAACTGACTGAAAAATGTTTACAGACATAATGGAAATAAACTAGCTAGGGCGTTGGTAGCTTATCTCTGAGAAGAGATGTGGCGGCTACTGGCCTCTGAACTGCCTGTTACAATGAGGCTCGAAGGCCTATATATTACTGAGAAACAATGGAAAACCCTAAACATCAAAAAACCTAACCCTAGGAGATGAAACACCAGAATATGGGCCCCATTGGGGTAAATTGGTACATCAATTTCCCGGGGTCGTAACTTTGGCATACTATCTCCGTTTGACGCACATGATACATCGTTAGAAAGATCTATCCGAGGAATACATTGCTGATAGCGAATATCGAGTCCGAAACGAACTCATATTCACCTAAAGCATTCATGCCAAAAAAACATCGTTTAGGGCCTCAAAACAGCTCCGGAAGTTCAGGACCCGAAGAATTGCTAAAAATAGTAAATTGTGCTACAATTAAGGAAATAGAAAAACTGAAAGAAACAATGATGTGGGTCCAAGTGGAATAGGCGGGTGGCCACCAATATCCACCTGGATCAATATGCGAATATATGTATTAATTATAATGATTTATGAGATACTGTTGCATCCTTTTCCAAATTATGTTATATTGATATCTCGTTTCATAATGCATATGCAAAGTGATATATGACGTTTGGTGCTTATTGATGGTGTGATGTTATATACATTATTTGGTGTGAGATTATATGTTATAATAATAGTGATGTTATATGTGTCATTTGGTTAGTGTGATGTCATATACGTTGGTTGTAATATCATTGTAATGTTATATTATAACTACACTTCATTGTTGTTATAATATAATATATGTTGTTATCATATTGCTACCTTTTTAATAGTTATCTTTTGTCATCATAAAATGTTATATTATGTAGTGGTGTTGTATTAATATATTGTGTTAATTATTTTGATTAGTATATTGTTGTGGGTTAATATGTTATTGTGTTAATTATTTTCATTAGTATATTGTTGTGGTTTAACATGTTATTGTGTTATGAGTGTTATACTCTAATGTGTATGTTTTGTTTCATAACCATTGTATCAAGTATCCTTGTCAAGTTGATAAGTATTGTTATGTTATACATATTGTGAGATAAATATGGATGCGGTGTTAAATGGATTATCCATGAGAAACAATTCCATTTTTATACAAAGAACGAAATTAATCATGTACTAACATATTCATTTTTGTACATAAAACAAAATTAATCCCATACTTACACATTAACTTTGCTTTCATTTTCGGGTGTATCTTTTCCTGAGGACAAGTCTCTGAAGCATGTTTCCTTTAAGTATTTAGGTTACATCATTGTGTCAATATAGGATTAATTAGGAGTTTGGTGGATTTTTCTCTTAAAACTGGTAAATTCCACTTTAGGTTAGTAGCACACATACATGAGGGTTTGAGTAACATCATCCAACTGACTGATTTGAATTCTAGTTTGGGTAAATCCTACATTTACTTTCAGATTTACCTGCTTGTCTTTTAATCTAGTTTGTTTTAATTTGGTTTTCCCGTAGTTCCGTTTCTTTCCCACACCTGATATCATTTCTTGTACTTTGGATTCCTGCACTTTGATACTTTTCTTTCATTCATTCCATTTTGAAGTGTGTTTGTCGGCTTTAGAATAAGTTAGACTAGGATCCAATCCTACACATATTGTGGCTACACCTTGAAGCCTACGATCTTCGATTGATAATTTAATGTTGGTAAATTAATGCATATCTTTATCCCAACAACTATTAGTATTCTCTACACCTCCATGGTGTTATCAATTCAAAGACTACATCCATTGGCAACCATTTCCCGTTTTTCAATTTCTCATTGCATATTTCCATTAATGCATCTATTTACATGTGATTATTCTTTCTTAACACTTGTTTACACTTCATACATATATAATAACTAACATGTGGTGTCACTTCTTTCCTACGGTGACATATTGGGATGTAGTTTTCCCACACCTATGGCCTATTCAGCCTGAAAGAGATGGTGACTCCACTACGGTTATAATCTCAAATTCTCTCATTTAAGGATGCAAGAGCCCTCTTTCTCATATATTTGGTTTGCATGTTATCAAACCAGCCTTCCTGGACATTCAATTTGATTTTTTAGGTCCTCAATGCTCCAAAAAACAACCCATTTTATTTTTTACATAATTTTGCAGGCTCCATGCGACTTTCACATAAACAATCACACTAAGGTGCACCATTAGTGTTATAACTCCTTTATATCTTCGCACTATTAGAATTGGTTAGTGCACATGTTGTTTATAAAACCCACACTGATCAACATTTTCTCCCAAGTCAAGGGTGGTTATGTTGAGCACTCAACACACCCTAAAAAGCCTTATCAATTTTTTTACTTTTTGGGTACCACTTGATCTTCTGCAATGTCTGATTCGATTTCATTTTGAGAAATTCTTTTTATTTTCTTATTTTCATGACTCTCATCACTTATTTAGGTTTTCTTGAACTTATGAAACCCCGTGACTGAAATACCTTAACACCTAAATTAAGAATCGACAACCAAACACTGCACCCAATGTGCTCAGGTTCGACATCAGAAAGAATTCAAAGAAGAAAGAGGAACCACTCGGAAAACCACAGTCACCGAGCATCAATATTCATCAGCATCGACAGAAGGAAGTTTTTAGTTTGCGCTATTTTTTTTTCATAAAGATATTGCCTATAGTCGATTCCCCTTCAACATCGCTAAAATACGGGGAGGACAGACATTAATGAAGAACAAAAAGATATCGTCGATAGTCGATGCTTGACGCGCTTGATTGGAATCGAGGAAAACCCAAAAGGATCACAACAAACATTTTGACCATGATAAAGTTATCCCCGATGCATTTTCGACATCAATACCTTTTTGAGGGAGTCGATCCGAGGGCGTTTTGGTAGGCTTATCTCCAATCACTGATTCTTGACACTTTTCGGCATCAACAAGATAGGATTTGGTTTTAGAATGAATAGATTAAGGAAAGTCCTAACTCCAAATAATACGAGCAAATTAAGTCATGGGTCTCCAATGCCACATGTATTTACCAGGTAAGAGGGTTGTACGGTCTAGTTCTATCCTGAGTCATTCTTGGTTCCCTAGGTCTGAGTCACACCTCCGAGTCAACTTTGCCACATCATCATGGTACGGTAAGATCAATCAACGTCGAATATTTTTTAGGAGGATATCAATGAAAAATTTCATAGAACAACCCCAATCCCTGATCCACCCGCTGAAAGAGCGACATGACATGACGTTTTCGGCATTAGATACGACTGGATTTTGGGCATTTAAGGAGCTAATTAATATTCGATCCTGCATTAGTTGCTATCTCGTGTGCCAATCAAAATAGCATGTTTGAAATCACCGATAGACCACATCACCACCCTTGCTTCCACCATCAACCCACGATGAATTTAAGTTCTAAATATTCGGTGACAAATTTATTGAATTTTCACTCATAACCCGAATTGAATGGTTGATGCGACACGGTAAGATCTTTCCTGTTTAAAATCTCTTGAACCATTGTGAAAAAACCCATTCCGTGCGTAAGATATTTTTTGAGAATATGAAGAAGAAAAAATAGAAATGTGAAGGTAGTATCGACCCTGTGTTTATCAAAAAACAAGGTTTTAACAAGCTTCAGAGGTATGTATCCAAGTCTGACAATTCGCTAGCTATAATTTATATATGTTTGTCTGGTTTTTACATAGTCTCTAAAACTTTTTTTAAGTTGCAGGAAAAATTCCATCGAGAAATCCAACCACCAGATGCTCACCGAGAGAACCAAAGATAAAAGAACCAGAGACAGGCGAAGGTTCTTCTCCAGGAACCGCGAGGCAATTGGAGTATGTCCCTAGGCCAGAGCCTATTGTCAAGACAAAAACAAAGAAAGTTTTTCTCCAGCCTCCAACCTTTGGCGATATAGAGGTGAGTACCATATCCAAGGTAGTTCTTCCACAATGGGGGGATCTCTTCAACATGATTAGCATAGAAGAATACTCGGAATATGTCCCAGATAGCGAACCAAACGTAAGGACTCTCAATGACCAGGTGTTCCCCAACATCTGACGGTCATATCTACACATGGTGGTGAGAATAACCCCTGTTTTCCCCTTCATAGAGGTCCTAAAGTGGCTCATCGACCACATGGATGGGAAAAAATTCTTGATTAACGATGAGAATGGTGGGTGTGTCAGATTTTTTCTCTCGATAGAGGTCTAGAAATACTACAAGCTCAGGGACTCGATGGAGCGGCTCAACACGGAATTCGTGGTGAAGTTCTATGAACTCCATGACACCAGCCGATTGATGGCCTCGTGGTGGAGGGAATACAATAAATTCACCAATTAGAGTAATGGATGGTACAAAACAATCAACCTGAGAGATCCATACATCTATTTGATGGCTCTAATCTGCCAGTTATACAGAGAGAATGATTTCCCCAAGTTTCAGAAGCATGGATTCCATTGGCATACATAGTTTCAATCACTGGGTGAAACTTAAACTGGGGAGAAATAATGTCCAAGAAACTAATCACCTATGTGCAACAAGCTGAGACGCCGACGGAAGGGGAAGCACCAACTTTTTACATGGCTTCATAACTGCTCGATGTCATGTGCACTAGGAACGTCTTCGTCGAAATGAATATGAGCTGGCATGTTGCAGAGCTCCCGGTCCACGTCTACTTCAGTGTGATATGGGAAAACAAGTATAAGAAATCTTACTCCCTCATCTATAATGAATTCATCACCCATATTTATTTTATTCTTTTAAATAAGGAATGCTCAAGGATATTGGTGGTAAGCAAGAAAATGATATCCAAGGTGGCCCATTGGTATTTGGACGAACATGCCACCCACATCAAGGTGTTCGGGACCACTAGAGCACCACATCTCCTACCAGATCATGTCCTAGACTGGCTCGTCATAGGAGAAATATGTTATCATACCATCTTGCAAGGCTACAACACCACCCTGGTCAAAGATAAGAAATGATCTTTCATACCCTATAGTTTCCATGTAGGGTTCTATTTGGTAAAGGATACCTCTCAAGACAAACAAGAAGGGTTGATCCAACTCGAATTCACATTCCCGATAGGTCAATTCTGCAAGAACGATCCAAAGGGTCTGGTCCTACAATATGCTTCACATGTGTCATCCTACTAGCCGTATGCTCATGATAAGTTCAAAGACGAAGTCTTCATAGAGAACGCCCAGGATTGGGATGAGGTGGTGCAAATAATGGTCAACCTGAAAATGACTAGGTTCAAGGCCAGGAGCATGGATGAACATGCATAAACAATAGAGAAATCGTCTCAAGAGGCCCTCAGAGCCAGGGAAGAAATCATAGCAACAGAGGAAACATAGGTGCAGAGTAGGGGATTGTCTTTGACACCAAAGGCACAAGAAAGGAGATTGCTACTAATGGAACATGCACATAGAGTAATTGATCAGCTGCAGAACAATCCAGACCTTGTAGAAATGACAAGGGTCCCTGCCGACAACCCAATTGAAAGTCAGGTAGGTCCAAGTGACCCAGAGCCAATACAAATTGAAGAGATCACCTGGCTAGATAGCCCTAAAGTTTCAACACCACATGCTAGATCACTAGAGGATGTTTTGGCTCAGCTTGAGATAGTGAGGACATCAGGGAGAGAAAGTGCACCAAACCCCTTACACGACTTAATAACGATCTATGATGATGAGGATAATTTGGAGGTGTCCATGGTGACTTCGATATAGATTATAGAGGAAACAAAACCTGAGAAAGAATCTTCGCCATCTCTCGATGCTCAAGTTCAAAGCCTTCCACAGAGTGACCAAGAGGTCGAAAGTGTCTTAGAAACTGAGCTACTCGATGCACCAAGAACCCAAGTGGACAGCCCAAAGGATGAGTTAGGGTCGGGTGAAGAAAAATAATAAATTTCAGAGAAGGAAATCGACATCTCAACAACCGATTATCAAGTAAGTATCGATCCTTTCCCTGATTCGTCAAACTGGGCCAACACCTTACCTATCGATGAGAAACAACCATAATTCGAATGTTCGGGACATACAAAATAAGTTCGAGAACCCAACCTTGAACATATTTAGATCGTCGGGAGCATGGGAAACACGCTTACTTGAGGAGAGCAACAAATCCCCGAACCCGTGGGTGAGGTTGCCGATATACAAGCCATTGTCTATGACTGAAAGAGGAAATCCATCATGAAGAGAACCACCAAGAAGAGGAGTCTTACTCTGGACAACTCCATCCTCATCACCACATAGGAAAAATTGATTAGCATGGAGCATGCCAAGACGCACGAGCTTATCGATGCATGGATGGAAATCACATATGCCATAATCTATAGAGAGAGGTAGGATGAAGAGGAGTTGGCCGCTGCGCTGAAGGATTTGGAGCATCTATGGCATTTGGAAAAATATTATCAAGACTCCACACAGGCCACGATGTTCTTGAGAAGCGAATTCTAGGATGCCTACAATAAATTCATGAATGAGTGACACCTCTTCACTGTAGGGATAACCGATTTCCAAGAAGAAAAACTTATGGCGCTGGAAACGTGCAAGGATATGGAAATATGGTATGAGAAAGCACACCAAGTGGTGGAAAGGATCGATTACATCATCACATTTCAACGAGGCCGAGATGCTGAAGAGCACGACATGCTGGTACTAAGGGATAGCAACATCAACCACATAAAGAAGTCGGCTGAATACTGGGTGAAAATGGCCCAAGAAACTCATCAGGAAATCCAAGAGAAATGGGCCAAGTGAAAAAGGAGATGGACCAAGATCAATTGGGCGATGAGATACATCAGCCTCCCAGAATTCGGCACACCCGATGACTTTGTCGACTTGCATGACATAGTCAAAATACATGCCAAACAATACTCACAGTGGGTTCCGGAGATAGAAAAGGTGGTGAACATGGCGCCAAGACAAGTACAACAGTTCATGGAGAACCCGATCAAGGCTTAGACAATGTTACAACAATTAAGTGATAAAGTAGTCAAGTATCGGGCACAAGCAATGGAGATTAAGGATATCCTTTCGACCCCGATGGACCAACACATATTCCTGTATGCCAACACATGTGAGGAACTCTTAGTCAAATGGTCAGAGTATGAGAAGACTCATCCACTCAAGTGAAACCATTTGATGACTCTTAGGAGACTGAGATATGAAAGCACCATGTGCTGATGTTTTATTTTACTTAGCTTGCACTTTTGATAGTTATTTTTAGTTAATGATATGTTATAAATAAGAGGATCGACCTGTTAGAAGGGGCCGATGGTTTTGGAAAAGACTCTCATTTTTAGAATTATAAAGAACTATTTTGGAGCTACCTTAATTGAGAAGTCTTGTTTAGGACCCGAGACAATTTTTTGTTTCCATCAAAATTTTGTGTGATTGGATCATAAGGAGGAATTATGTCTGACTTTATCTCATGAATGGATGTTGTAATGAGTAAGAGTTTATGATTCTGTTGATAAGTTATCTTATGAAATATCTTTATAACTCTTGCCTCTAATGATGTAAACAAATCATTGTGTTAATATGTGATTGGTGATCAGAGCTAAGGAAACTATTTTTCATGCCATCATTTTAGTGCATGTATTTTCTCTTTTGATAAACTGTATCTCAGTGAGTAATTGAAATGCCAACAAGTTGATGTATTAGTACTAGGCTTGTCATAGGTGTAAGAATCATTGTCTTCATGCTTGAGCATAAGGGTTATCCCAAGCTCAGCCTTCTTCAGTAGTTAAATAATTTCCCCTTTGTTACCCAACTAGTTTATACCATCATTTATCTTGTATCGGTCCCACCTATAAGAGAAAATCCAAAAAAAAGAACGTTCAAATTGAAGGAGAAGATTTCATAGGAAGACATCTTGTTAATCACTACGTAAAGCCCATCGATTAATTGGCCGGATTGTAATATCTGGAGAACCATTCCACCATTAAATGATGCAGAGTCTAATTGGGCCTTGGTGGCGGGTTTGGTTCCTACTGTTGAGTTAAAGGGATTTAGGACCCCTCAACAGGTCTTTATCCCCCTTTCCCTATTAGGGTTTGGTCTTTAATTTCTTTCACTTTGTAAGTTGGAGACCTCTTCTTTCGATTTCATTATTGCAAGGGTAATTATCTCATCTAGTTTAATTAGGGCATATAAAATGAAACATCATTTTGAATATCGTACCGCATGGATGGCTAGTTAGGCATTTGAATTTTCAATCAAAGTTATATCAACAGTAAGTTTCTATTTAGTTTTTTCTTTTAGGTCCAAGAAAACCTCTTACCCACTTCCTAGTATACTCTTCACCTCACACTCCCTCAAGTGATATTGGTGAACTAGAATAGGTTGTATAACTCATTGTTTCATCTCCCTCGCATCAAACAAACATAGGACATAAATCAAAGTACTAAGTAAGCAACCCATACATGTGCACATCTTGTCTTTGGGTTTCCATGCTTGTTTTTTGCAAGTCACATCAATATTTAGATGAGTCCAAAGCCATCATGGAACCTCATTATTTTATTTACAATATAGGAGATAAACTATTGTAAGGACCCCAAATTTCCACATCATCATGCAATATTGGATAGTTTCATTCTTTTTTCGCAAGAAAACACTTAGGAAGTTTAAAGAAATTGAAAGGACCCCACATTTACACATATTTTGCAACTTAGGTATCAATTTTCCAATTTCACAAAGATTGTACAAATTTTGTGGTTGAAATAAAAAATAAATGACCCCATGACGTCCACATGATATAAACATAACCATTGTTTTTTTGGTTCGCATTCACTTCTTGCACACAACACTTTCACACATCCATAGGTGTTCACAATTTTGTTTGAGTCTTAGTATGCTCTTCTCACCATGTCCATAAGCGATCTCAGAGAATCAGAAGAGACTTACATGTTCTAAACATACCCTATTTCACACCCTTAAGAAATGAGGTTGGTCCATGAACCCAATCTCAAAATAATTTAAAAACACAACTCTAAGAACTCACTAAAATCCTCCATAGGAGGTCACAAAACAATATTTTAGTATAAGTTAGGATTTCGAGGGAAGGTATCCAAAAAACCTCCCATTATCTCTTTTTTCATTATTTTAAAACTTAGTAGTTGACCGTTTACAGAACTTAAAATCCTCCAATTCAAGTATTCTTACACCATAACGTAGGGAGATACATGTGAAGCAACGAGTGCCAAGGTTTGGTTGTTCCACACATTCCTTCTTGAGCCACCTATATCTTGTAAGGTTACCCACCCTGTGGCAACTTTTTGAGGCCAAGAGTCCCCTACTGCACTTGAATGAGGTAACTTAGTGGCTTAAAACTAAGATTTTCTATAGAGGTGGCGATTGTGGGATGCAACCGCATCTAAATAATATTTTGTGTGGTTATTATTAAATATCACAAGTTATTTTAGGATATTCTCCCTTTACCCCTCATTATTATTGATTTTTCGTACCTTCATTGGTTCCTCTTCTGATGGGTTCATGCCCCATTATTGAGTGCTATTGGAAGGCCCAATGTTATTTTGAGAGGAAGGACAAGAAGTATATAACACATGTTCATTTTTTTTATCATTCCCAACATGGATAATACACCAACCTACCTAACCAAAATTTTACTTTTTAGTTGTATATATATGTGTGTGTCATGTTCATTTATTTCTTAGACATATGTAGGTTTTAGTTCTAGGTTAAAGAAATCCATATTCAATTGAAAAAAACCTTGTTATTAATTTCTCTTAGATTTACCACAGTCACACACTCGGTTGCTAGTCCAGAATCATAGGAGATCCATTAAGTATTTGACTTTCTAGATGCTTGCAAGGTCTCCCCCCAGTGTTGGGAGGTATTCCTGGTTTTACCACATCTATGTTAAAACCTCTTCACTCACAAGTGAGTGAAAAAATTATCGGTTCTTCCTTTCTTGGTACCACATTGTTTGACATACATAGTCAAAACAACCCATTCGATAGTCCTTCCTCCTTAGGGATTGGCTCTGTACCATCACACACCATGGAAATACAATAGAACTTGTCATACCTAGCTTCGTTAAATCAACCATATTTGAGAAAACTTACCAATGACCCAATTTTACAAAATCTCACGTGGCCAAATATGCCCACCAAACTTCCATCGGATATTCCTAAGTTTGAAAGAAAATCAGGCGAAGACCCCGCTAACCATGTCATGACCTTTCACCTTTGGTGGTCATCCTATAAAATCACAAACATTTCTTCTTGCCTATGACTATTTTAAATAACCTTGACTATTAAATCCATGAAATGGTATGTAGAAGAAACCTTAGGATCCAATGTGATCTTCACATCTTTAGCCAATGATTTCTTATCCTTCTTTTAGATACCAACACATCATGACATGGGATTAGAAATACTCTTGTATTTCCATCAAACCACTTCCACTCACATCACAAATCATATCTAGGAATGGTTTCAACAATGAGGCCTATATAAAATTGAAACCACTCCATATTTATGCCTAGATTGGTTCCTCAAATATTTGGTACCACTCATTACCAAAGATGTGGCCACCACAATTCCACAAATTGAAGAAGAGGAAATCACCAAGGTCAAAGACTCCGACTTGATTTTTTCATAATCAAGGTATATCTACATGGTATTGTCCCCCTCCATAGAAGATGGATCAATACCCTAACATGGGACAAGAAAAATCAGGTAATACCGCAACCCGTAATATTATCCTCACATCAGAGGAGGAGATCCTTCTCCAAACTCATAGTCGTTAGTACAACATGCCTTTTGAATCCACTTCGACCATGTAATATGCACCCTAATTTCCAATCAATCTCTTATTGGTGATCCCATGCCACAGTAGTGACCCTAACCGAAAGGTACAAAGAGCACCTTTGTGCCACACTGTTCATAACCCATATGCCAGAGAAGCACACAACTATGAAATTATTGATGAATTTCCCCAGTCCCCTATGACGATGTCAGTCCTTGAGGTTTTATAAACCTGCCCTTCACAATAGAGGGAATTTTTATCTACATTGGGAGAATTTAGTCCTTCATACTCTTGCCTCAATAATTTTTATTTAGACAACTCAGAGCCCTGACTTCCTTCATTGGTGGAAATCCAAATACTTGTCACAATTAGAAACATCATTGTTTATAGGTGCATTGTAGATGAAGGTGCATCCACATGCATAATGTCCAAACACGTTTGGAAAATGATAGGATCCCTTGAGCTTATCCCTTCTGTTATCACTCTTTGAGCTTATTATGGACATCCCTCTCAACTTGAAGGGATTCTTCAAAAATTTCCCATTGAACTCACAAGTAAAACAGTCTTGATCGACATTGAGGTCAACGATTCCCATTTAGACTATAATATCCCGCTCGGTCATAATTACATGTATGCCATGAAGGTTCCTCAGTGTTTTATACCCTAATTCCCCCCACAATGGAAAGTTCGTCATAGTGGATCAACTCACACATTATGAACCTCTCCCTTCCCCAGATATGGACAATATCCTTCCCCTCATCTAGGCACATTCAGGAATATTACTAATCGTAGAGATAGGTCAAAGAATGTTTCAGGACCCATCACTCTTGGGAACTTATCAGGGTGACCCACCCCTTTTTCACCCTCAGATTCGACCTAGGTCTATGTAATCACTTTTTTCACAATAGAACAAAATGATCTGTCCTCTCCTGTAACCCCTATCCCTCAACCCATCTATAAGACACCCACACCTAATTTTTCTCTTGAGGCTCCCACCATGAATTCCAACCCATCGTAATGGTACACTCTCCCTCCAACTCTCACTCAAATACCTGTCTACTATCCACCACAAGGAGTAACGAAATATCATGTAGTCATCACCCTTACCCTTCTTAACATGGTAATAACAATTCCTATTTGGTATCTTGACCTACCATTGATGGTACCAATATCCATACCATCTCTTCCCACTCAACCAAATACATTTCCCATGGAGACTATGGGCTAACCTCCCTTACCTCAACCATCCAGGGACCAATATTCCCCCTCATGGGATAAGAAGAATAAACTTGGGGGAAATAATCAAGCCACTGCTCAAGGTAAACTTCCATGTGTTCTCTATGCAACACCAAGCCATCCCACCCACTTATGTCTTACCCTTCTAGAGCTCATAAACCTTATCCAGATTCCTGGGAAGCACCGCTATTACCCACCCAAATAGGCATGTCCACTACACCTACTACAAAATTGACCACCACATGAAAGAAAACCTTGCATACCAACTTTTCATGTCCCATATGATCACAATATAGCCATTACATGCATCAATTTATCACTCTACTCTGGGAAACCTTGGTCACAGTTTGACACACATCCTTGCCTAAACCAAATATAGTAGTACCACCACCAACCATACTAAAATAGGCTGATTCTCCTAACATATGCCACATTTTCACCATGATCAATGAAGGTCAGACCTACCCCTGTATGCTTTGCGGTCAAATGGACCATTTCACCTATCGGGGTCCGTTAATCATTGCACAATGCATCGACAGAATAAACACCATTAACAATTCTATGGTAGAAATACCCATAAGCATTTTCACCACATCTCAAGACATACCTCACCCACTCATTCAGGAGCATGATGTAATACCTCTTTCGCCCAAGGCTTTCCAAAACCATTATCACCAGAGACGTCCCCTCCGATACCACCAAATTTACCATCAAGCCCTTGAAAAGAGATTCTTCCTCCTCTCAGGGAGCTAAATACTCACACAACTATGCATATCTATTACCTTTCTTCCCATGAATAACCACTTCCTTTGGTTGAACCAATCATCCTTGTTGATGATAGTATAATTATTCCACAAGTGTCAGTGACTTGCACTCTCTCACCAATTTTTGATTCTTCAAATGTGATGTTCACTTTGAGCACAATATCTAGAATCAATATGGGGCTCACCCATACATATCACACATCACCTATGGTGCCTTCAGCTCCAACAATCCACCAGTAGTGGGTGTTTTTGGTGGTCCACCTCCAACCAACATTACCCCACTAGTAGGTGGTCTCAAATGTCCTATAAAGGCCGCAGTAGGAAACATAGCTCGTCACACGATAGAACACCACTCTGAATTCTCTCCCACACATAACTTCAGGACTTGTTCATCTTGGGCCTCAATCTAGTATGCCTTAGACACACCCCGCAACACTCGGTCCAAGAATCCACGTAGATAATCAATATGCCTCTACATATCTAGGTCAACCCTTGGCGAGTCATGTGATGGCCTTTCCCCAACATCATCTCGACATCAATGTGACCCAACTTTATCTTATCCCTCAAAGTCCTATGTTGTACGCTCATGGAAAATGACCGCCTCACATTCTTGTGGTTCAACATATTCAATAAAAAACATGGTTATCCATCAACATTATGTCACAAAAAATCACATAAATCATATACAAATACAAACAAATGAAATATGTTCACCTCGTTGATTCCAATCCTCCCCAAGAGGAAGGATCATATTAGGATCATGCCGATAATCCATGCTGACATATGGGTACTCTAGAATGTCTTAGGGGGGTTGCAACCAAAACCCCTACTACCTCTCAGTAAAGTAGCACCCTATAGAACCACCACCTTGTCGCACTAGGATCCTATACCACCACCTCAAGTGAAACCATGTCACTGGTAAAGGGCCCAAAATCAATTTTGGTCACAGGAGTACGACATGTTCTAGGAAAAAAACTGCAAAGGATTGAACGATAAGAAACATATCCACCCTTTCCTCCACCACAACAACCTAGCTATGATGCCATGCACTCTCTCATAAAGGATACCCAAGAAAATTCCTTACCATTGAGCACTCGCTCCATAATCCCCATGTGTGATCCAACCAATGTTGGGGTGCTAGGGATCCATAAATCCTTATGACCAATGAAGCAATTACTCGAGTAAGAAAGTAAATGATCTGGTTCATTTAGAATACCCCACCTGCAACAACATCCTAGGCAATGCAATGGTAGGCAACTAACTGATGTACCATCGCCCCTCTTACCATTCGAAGCTATACCTAAGGGGAAATTCCCTTAATGGAGAGTTTGGTTAGGACACAAATTTTAGTCTTTGCTGACAACCTCACATCTTGGCCACAAACCAAAAATAGATGGCAACCCTCATGCCACATCTCAACTATAAAGTTTCAAATATCCTCATGAGATCACATCAAAGCACAATAACATAATTTCAACAAGCCAAAGTTGTCCATTTGAAAACAAATCTTGACATCACTACCCACCTCTATATGGAGGGCCTCCCAATCATTCTCTTTATAGTGCATATGAATGCTTCCTATCCACATGCAAATCACACCTTGCACTACCTAAAAATTCATGTTAGCTTGTTATCTAAGAAAAACATATAAAAGAGCACCAATCAAAACCTTGTGCACCAATAATGTGTTTTTCAAGAAAACAAGTGTTCTAGTCAATGCAACTGTTTTCTGAAAAGTCATGTTGTTCAACACAACTATTCTGATTACATTCACATAGAAAATAATGCTCTTGTCCATCGATCAATTGCATTGTTCGATGTTCATGTTCTTCTCATAGATGTTTTGATCAATGCAAGAGATATTCTATCAGTCGCACCGATGTCGGTGCCATTGAAACTCCATCACCCACATTGTGCAGTAGGGACGAATATATTATACCCATGTTAATCAATGCAGGTGTATTTTGATCTTCCACACTATTTTTCCCTTTTTCATGAAAAGGGGGCCATATGACCATCCTTACAACTTGAAGAAAAAAAATCAAAATTGAAAAAATATCAGGAGGTTAGAACCCCTTACCTGGATCTCTTGCAACAACAATATCATATTTGAAGGCCATGTAATATATCTTGATCTCTCACTATTCATTCATATCCATGTCAACGCTTGTCACAACAAGTACAAATGAGGTGGCATTGTGCCCCCCCTAGTACCATTTATACGCGTGGAACCAAAACTTTTGGTCACGGAGCTCAGGAACTCCATTTTTCAAACCATTTTCACCATTAGGATCATCATTCTATAATATCCATAATGGTATGGTCTCATTTACATTTTACACATATTCCTCAGGGACTCATCACAGAGCCCCAGAGAATAAGTATGCTTTATTACCACACATTTTTTCAATTTTCCGTAAAGTGTTCTTTATTATCATATATTTTTCACTTTGGGTATTTGATTTTTAGATGTAAGTACTCATCAACAACCTCATAGCATGTACCATATGGCCATCCCATGTTCCCTTTTGGTATATGATTCAAATTGGCATATAGGAACTCCCTCTGAGAACACTTGCATTTACCAATATCACCCTTTGACATATTCTTTTTGGTTTCCAACACTCGGTAATACAACACCTTCACCCAATCCCATATGCATTTAGGTGTTGAATTTGCTAATAGTTTCTTACTTCGTCCACATGAGTTGTCTCATATATTTTTACATCTGCTAGGCACTAAAAAACTCATGTTGTTTTATCCCATAGATACAGGGAGTCCACAATAGTTCACATATTTGAGAAGACACCTCATTTTTCTCTTCATCATATTGTTGGCCTATTCACCCATGGACTCCCGCCTTTTTTCAATTTTTGAGTTGATTCTATTGAATGCATGTTTTCATTTTCATTGGCCCCCCATATCTTCCAAGATCACTTGACGATTTGTAGATCAATCCCTCATCCATTCACCTAACACATAAACCCACCCATGGGGCCTCCACCCCTCATTTTGTACTGAGTACTTGCGCCCCCATAAGACCAATCGATATTTTCATAGAGGAACCCGCTTTTGTGCATGCACATTCAACCCAAACTATTTCATTTTTTTTTTGGATTGTATAAAGTGCCTTTTTATTTTTATCATGTAAAAATATGTAGGCCATCATATCCGATGGAACCATTGTTCACTTGGTGTTAACCCTTGTCACCTTTGGTTGGGGCATTCATTCTAAACAAAAATTTTCTACAAAAACCTATTTCCTTGGAGAAACTTTGAGTATCCCAACACCCTCTATCAATATTCCTGAGTTTTTACCCATCAAAAATGTATATATGCAGCTTCATCACTCTCAACTACAATTCAACAATATCTGGCTAGTACCTGACTGTCCCCCTGACTTTAGACCACTTTTGACCCATTGAATATTTGATTGCCGCCACTTTTAATTTTTGCTTCTACCCAAACCAAGGGAAGTATTGAGTCCCATGTCCCATTGATCTCTTCTACCTTTACCATAAAATCATCACCCTTCAATGTCAATATATGATACCATATTCATCAATATATTTCAAGGAGCACTCCACCCTTTACAGTCATGAATTTATTAATGTTGACCTCAACATTAGTTTATAGGAATAGTGCAGTATCTTGGTTCTCATTCCCATATAAATGATGACACTTAGAGATGAAAGAGAGAGACATCATCACTCTCTACTTTCATTGACACCCCTAATATTTGACATCAACAAAGATTCATACCAGGGTGGGTCCTACTTTGTGATAGTTGCAGTTTTTAGTACCAAATGGAGACCTATGAACATGATCGGTCATTACAAAACGTTTTTGATTTATGAACACTCATAAAAAATGTTCACTCTTGGTTTCAAATCTAGTTATCATTTGATAACTGTCATTTTTCATTAATGATTCCCCTAAGGGTGTTAGGAACCAAATATCAAGATAACATAGAAAAACATTAGAATAAGTACTCAACACCTTGAAAAAGAGAGAATTTCAGATAATAAACATCTTCAAGGGGGAAACCTCCTTATACACCACATACATTTCCAAATACCATATGATTCCAAATGAAAAGGTCTCCTTGGTATATATAGGAGACTAGGAGGTACAATTACAACTAATGGACCCGAGACAACATAAATAAAATAACATTACTAATGTAATATTCCCTAATTAATGGGTAATGTGCCACTATTTAGGTCTTAACATGCCCCTCCCCTTCAGACAAGTCTTGTCAGAAACGCTTGAGTAATTATGGATGCTTCTGTATAAAAGACTTGTCTTACCAAGTGGAATCTGCAACATGTAGTTTCCTTCATTTAATGAGATACTTTGAAATGGATGTATTCCTAAGTTGGAGAATTCTTTTGTTAGTGATAGCTTTAGGCTCTAATATGATTTTCCCTTCCTCGTCAAGTTCTGGAAATATAGTTTGAACTAGGATCTTGTCACATATAACCTTCTTTAAGCATGAAACATAGAAAATTGGGTGTACTCGTGAATATGTAGGCAACTCCAATTTGTATTCCATAGTACCAATCTTTTGCAACACCTTATAAGGGCCATAGTACTTTGGTGATAATTTATTATCTTTCTTGGCTTGCTTGAGCGACATATTTTTGTATGGTTGTAGCCTTAAAAACACCCAATCCCCTACTTCAAAACTTCTTTCACTACAATGTTGTTTTGCTTGTTGTTTCATGCAATTTTGTGCCATGGTTAGGTTTTCCTTTCAGATTTGGAGAACTTGTTGTTGATGCTCGATGTAATATTTCATTGTTTGAACCTTAGATTTTTCTTTTAGAGAAGAAGTGATGGAAGGAGGATGATATCCATAGAGTGCCATAAATTGTGTCATTTTTGTTGTAGTATGAAAGGAAGTGTTATACCACCATTCTTCCAAGGGTAACCATTTGAACCATTGTGTTTGTTTATCAGAGACAAAGCAACGAAGGTATTTTTCCAAACATTTATTCACTATCTCAGTTTGTCCATCAGATTGAGGATGATAGGATGAGCTACGAGCCAATTGAGTACCCAAAAAAGAAAATAATTATGTCCAAAAATGTCCAGTGAAGATGGGATCTCTGTCACTTACAATAATCTTTGGGATTCCATGTAGATTTTGAAATATCTCCATGAATGTAGTGGAAACTGTATTGGCTTTGAAGGGATGAGAGAGTGCACAAAAGTGTCTGTACTTGTATAGTCTATAAACAATCACCATGATGACACTCTTTCCTTCAGACTTTGGTAACCCTGTGATGAAATCCATGGAAACATCCTCCAAATGCTGACTTGGGATGGACAATGGTTGTAAAAGACCTGGGGTATTAATTATTTCCACCTTGTTTTGTTGGAAAACCAAACATTCTTCCACAAACCTTTGAACACCAGCTTTAAGGCCATCCCCCAAAAATTAATTTTTGACCCTATGGTAGGTTTTCAAAAATCTTGAGTTCCCTCATATTGGAGAGGTGTGCAATTCCAATAATACCTTTTGTTTGAGTTGGGAGTTGTTACATAAATATAAGCGATCTTTGTACCATAGTGAATCAATTTTCCATGTAAATGTATCTGATGCACTGGAATCCTGCTACAACCTTTGAATGAGAGTCCACACGTTTTCTTCATTCTTCCATTCATCCCTTGCTTCTATTATCCAATTGGGTTGGATGATAAAGATAACATAGAGAAAGGCCTCAACATCTTCATCCTTTCTTGAGAGTTCATCTGCCACAACATTTTTCTTCCCTTTTTTATAGATGATTTTAAAATCATAACCCAATATCTTTGTCATCCATTTTTGGTTTTATTTTTAAGACAACTTTTGTTCCAAGAAGTATTTAAGACTATCATGATCTATTTTTACCTTGAAGTTCCTACCTATTAGGTGAGGGCACCATTTCTTTAATGCATGTAGTATTTCCATCATTTCCTTCTCATAAATGGGTTTGTGTAAGT
Source organism: Picea glauca (assembly GCA_000966675.3). Lineage (NCBI taxonomy): Eukaryota > Viridiplantae > Streptophyta > Pinopsida > Pinales > Pinaceae > Picea > Picea glauca. The sequence continues at coordinate 247,574 of JZKD02S0319505.1, read as the reverse complement.
AATTTCCCTTGAGTGACCGACTTTCAAAAGAAATGGTCCTTCCTTCTTGCATTGGAACAACACCAATTCCATTTCCCAAGGCATCACATTCCACAACAAAGGTTTTTGTAAAGTATAGTGTGGTCAAGACATGAGCTTTGCACATCGCCTCTTTAATTTGTTCAAAATCCTAAGTTTCCTCTGTAGTCCTAAAAATGTATTTTTCTTAGTTAATGTCATTAAAGGTGTTGTTATTCTTCCATAGTTCCGAACAAACTTGCGGTAGTAACCTATCAAACTAAAAAATCCTCTAAGATTATTCAATGTTTTGGGAATCGACCAGTCCATCATGGACTTAATCATATTAGGGTCTACCTTGACACCTTCATGACATACAATATGACCCAAATACTCTACCTCATTTACCCCAAAGAAACATTTGGATGGTTTGGCATATAATTGTTTCTCCTTTCGTAGTTTTAACACCTTGTCAACATGTCACACATGATCCTCCCAAAACTTGCTATATATTATTATATCGTCAAAAAATACTAACACAAATTTTCGAAGAAAGGGCTTGAAAATGGAATTCATCAACCCTTGGAATGTGGAAGGTGCATTTGTAAGGCCAAAAGGCATGACCAGAAATTCATAATGGCCTTCATGAGTTCATAATGTTGTTTTTGAGATATCCGCTTCCTTCATTCTAATCTAATGATACCCTGAATGGATATCCAACTTTGTAAAATAGATTGCTCCATGTAGTTCATCTAACAATTCATCAATGATGGGAATGGGAAACTTATATTTAATAGTGATCTTTTTTATCTCTCTATAATCTGGACACATATGCCATGAGCCATCTTCCTTGAGTACCATTACCACCGGTGCAGAGTAAGAACTTTGGTTAGGTCTAATAATGCCAGCTTCTAACATTTCTTCAACCATACCATCAATTTCACTCTTCTGGGCATAAGAGTATCTATAAGGCCTGATGTTAGGAGGAACACTCCCATGAATTAGGTGAATAGCATGATCATGATTTCGAGTGGGTGGAATAGCTTTGGGAATATCTTCAAATAATTTGGAATTCTTATCAATGATCCCTTGGAGATATAGGGTAATAAATGGCTTAGATGTGTGAACATCTAGTGAGCATTGTTGTGCAATTAAACCCTGATGCCCATTTTTTCAATAATTTTTTCATGCCATTAGAGCTTATCACCTTATTGGGTTTCCCTGTGATACCCCTTAACTCAATTTCTTTTCTTCCAATGAAAATTTCATGAAAAGTTCTTGAAAATTAAAATCCACTTTAACTAATTATTGTAACCATTGGATTCCTAGTACGAAATAAACACCACCCATAGGTATAGAAATCATTGGACTATTCATTACATATTCCCCCATAGTAAGATTGATCTTATTGCATTTTTCTCAGCAATTGATAATTCCTCCATCTGCAATCATTACTTGAAAATCTAGCGCTGGATATACAAAGCAATTGAGAGCTTTGGCTAATTTATAGTGAATGAAATTATGAGTACTACCAGAATCAATTAGGACTATTACCTTTTTCTTTTAGATATATCCTTCGATCTTGAGGGTTTGATGAGTGCTAATTCCAGCCAATGCATTACATGATATTGCGGGAGTCAACTCTCCAGAATAAATCTCTTCTATGTTTTCATCTTGAGATGGTTCTTGTTCTCATTCTTGTCCTTCTTCCACTTAACAATCTATTTAGAATAATTTCTTCTCACCATAGTTATGTCCCTTACTGCACTTGTTGCCAGAATTAAAACATAACCCTTTTTCTTTTCTTTCCTCCAATTGTTGAAGTGTCAACCTTGTACATTGAGGTGTTTTATAAGAAGGAACATTATTCACTCGATAGATGTTAGGAGTGGTCCTTCTAGTATCCATAGCCATATCTTTACTTTCAACATTTCTTGCCACCCTGAATGCATTCTCCAATGATTTGGGTTCCCAAAGGCGAACCTCGTGTTGAATGTTATCCTTTAAAGTTCCTATGAATACATCAATCAGGTGCTCATCTAGAATATCTGTTACCTTTATATTCAATCTTTGGAAGTTCTCAATGTGCTCTACAATTGAACCCTTTTGCTTGAGATTTATCAATTGGCTAAAGAAGGTATTTCTCTGTGTATCCTCATAGTGTGCTATCATTTCTTCCATGAAAATTGTCCAAGTGATGAGTGATTTGCAAGAATAAAGCCATTGATACCACACAAATTGATTGGGTTCTAAATGTAAAGAAGCAATTTGTACCTTTTGTGTATGTGGCACATCATGTAGATCAAATAATTCCTCCATCTGAAGTATCCATGTGATTGGATCCTTTCCATCAAACTTCCTCATATCGATCTTATGAAAGTGGTTTGTCTTCAACCCAAAGTTGGAGTTTATCCATTATTGATTCATCTTCCTTGTGTCCTTATCATGAATTTCATGTGATACATTTTCACTTTTAGGTGCCCTCTTTATTAGAAATTTTTTCAATCCTTTGATGATCTCCATTTTTAAGCCCTCCATCTTAGTATCCATTATTTACTCCAACTTAGCTTCAGTTGAATCCATCATCCTTTGTAGTTTATCTTTTGTTATTGTCTTCTTTCGTAAATCATTTATGTCTCTGTTCATTTCTTCACCTTTATCAAGAGTCCAAGTAGGAATGTCTCGAGGTTTAATTGTTGTATAAGTTCCCTTTTTTGGTGGCATGTTGGCCAAGTATCACTTTTAAACCTTGATTTCGAGGTGGTTCTACTAGACGATATTTATTCTACTGTATATCCAAAATTTCAGACCTTATGGGTCTGAAAATTTATTTTTATAGTTATCTGATGTGTCTTCTCTAAAATTCCACAAGTCCGATCAAAATTGGATGTGCCAAGTGGAAGTCATGGTAACTACCCCACACCTTGCTGATTTTTTTCCCTTCTAGGAGAGCGTACTTGTAAAGCATGCCAAGATCATAATATATGATATTTGATTCTAAAACTTGTAACAAAAATACTATATATTGTCCATTGTTCAATGCAACTTGTCTCACTTAATTTGGATACTCACTAAAGAAGATATCATTGTTTTACCCAGAAGACTTGTTTGAGACTAGTTAATATGACTAGTCAGATACCCTATCTTTCACAGGGTGTATCTACAAAAGTAGGACGACCTAGACACTTAAATTTTTATCACAAATACCTTAATAATTTATATGAATATCCTCTAGATTCCAGGGTCTGAAATGTTACACAAATTTTTTTATAGTGCAAATTCTAAGATGAATAACTTTAGGATGATTTCAGGACCCTATCTTACATAGGCTATATCTTCGAAAGTATAAGGCCTCAGAAGATGAAATTTTTAACCCACATACCTTGATCTCTCTACTAAATACAATACAAGGTTTTCCTTCTGAAACGATGTAGAAATTTTTTTAAAGAGAACATTCCAAGGTGTCTCAGGTGTAGCAATGAAACCCCAAGACCTTTTGCTCTGATACCAAATGTTAAGAACCAAATATCAATATAGCATAGAAAAACCTCAGAATAAGTACTCAACTCCTTGAAAAAGAGATAATTTTAGACAATAATCCTCTTCGAGGGGGAAACCTCCTTATACACCCCATAAATTTCCAAATACCAGATGATTCCAAATGAAAAGGTCTCCTTGGTATATATAGGAGACTAGGAGGTACAATTACAACTAATGGACCCGATCCTACATAAATAAAATAAAATTACTAATGTAATATTCCCTAATTAAGGGGTAATGTGCCACTATTTAGGGCTTAACATAGGGAAATGCAGATATCCACTTCAACAAGTTTTCAGATACAATATCATTCCAAGATTCCTGTTTGTCATTGTGAAATTTCTTTTGTTTCAAACGCAAGCATGGGGCATGGTCACCTCATTTGCACAAAATTATTTTTTCCATGGTAAGGTAATAATTGTATATTTAGTCTACCCCTCTTCCTCCGAAGGACCTTTCTTCTCATTTACTCAACAACTCTATCTCTCTATACAAACAAAAATGCACACCATAAAAGAAACAATGTTTTATTTCAGCTATAAATTTCTACTAACCACACACATTAGGGGGAATTTGTTATCATCCAAAAAATGAGTATTGTTATAGTATTATTCTTCATCCCTTAGCTAACTAATAATGAGTATTCTTCTTCATCCCTTAGTTAACTAATGAGTATTCTTCTTCATTGTTTAGTTAATCTTGGTTACTTTAATTTTATAATTATTATAATAAAAATAATATATTATAATTAAAACCTTAAAAGTGGATGAATGAATACGTAGTTATGTTAATGCTATAATAATAAGAAAATTATAAATAAATATTTGGAACAATGAAAGGTCGACCATTTTCATAAACAACAGGTGAGTGGACGATGATTATGTATATAACTACATAAACCATAGCCACCCTCTCATTCTATGTTTGCAAACATGACCTGAGAATTAACCCGAGACATGAAACTCTTGACTTGAGAATTAAGCCGAGACCTAAAATTCTTATATTGTTACATACAATCAAGTTATATAAAAATCAAAATTTTTTGGTCACTAAAAATGGAGTCCTCAACTTGGTGGTTTGAATTGCCCAACGATATGAAAGAAGAGGCGTTGTCATGTTTTCCAACAGAAATATTATGTAGATATCGTGGTCTGTGTAAAGAATGGAATACCCTCATTTTATGCACAAAATTCATAACTAATGATTGGCTTGCGACACCTCCCAACAGGAAACCCTGGCTTGTTTTCTGCCAGGACCCTAAATTATTTAGTTGTATGGATTACAGATTCTTCACAAACACCTAAAAATATTCTCCTTTGACTTATTAAAGATTGGATACGAATTATTTATCCATGGATCGACCGCAGGCCTTTTCTTAACATCCAAAGTGGATTTCCAACTTGAAAAGTAAAGACATATATTCTTATTTCTTACCTGAAATGATGGATACATATCACACGATTGAATAAAAATGAGTTTTTCCACCTACACTGTTTGACAAGGTGTATGACTTCAAAAATTTCCTTAATGGATACATCGAGGAGGGAAAAAATGCACTAGTCAGACATCTTAATGTCCAATACTTCCAATTTATTGTACTCAATGATGTTCCAGTACTAAGGTACACATAATCCATTAGAGATATTGAGTGGTCAAAACCAATTGAGTTGTGGAATGTTGATGAGAAAGGTCGACTTAAATTTCCCACTGGGAAGCCATATTTCTTAGGTCCCAAAGAGAATGATGTATATTTAAAATAACTAAAGGAAGGAATAACATCATACACAAAAATGTGGAAATACACTATCGACAATGATGATTCACCAATTGTTAGAGAGGAATGGAAAAAGAAAGTAGATTATTGGGAAAGCGTTATTGGTACATTAGATGAAATCTACAATTATCAAACAATAGTGGAAGGAAGTGATTAATCTTCTAAGGATTTCTGGCCCAAGACAAGGCAAATTGTCAATACTAGCCGTAATTCACTCTATGTAATCTCAAGTATTATGGATGGGTATTTTGATAATGTGATAGATGAATCAATATATGTTGGACCCAAGTGCAACAAGCCAAAGACAACATTCAATCCTATGATTGATGTTGAAAAATGAAATATGTTTCTAGTTAGATAAGGAAACGAGGATGAAGGAGAGATGATTTGGATGAAAAAATCCACCTTGGATATCTTACAATATGATCAAAGTGAGACTCTTCATGTAAAGGTTGATTGGTGGAATCCTAGTTTAGGGAAATACACAAGAAAAATATTAGAACAATATTGGGTACCAAATCCTGATGACAAAGAACTTGAATATATTCTAATTAATACCATTGTTTGGGCATGGATTCCAAAGAAATAACATTGGAGGAAGACCAAGATAAACAAATGTGGTTTAGAAGTTGTACTTGATCTACTCGAGGCGATACCATGAGATCATGTGGAGATGATTCATGAATATAATTTTGTCATTTGAAGGATCTAATAATATACATGAAGATACACTTTTTCAATGTTTATTGTATATCAAATATTCTTTTCATATTATTTTTTGAGGATTTTTATATTATTTAATACATATGTACAAATTTTGGCTCAATTTCAATGTATTCATGTGACAATGATTTATGTAAATTACATGACACCTTTCAATATTTAAATTTTCAATGCTTTGTTTAGATCAAACTAATTTCTCACTATATCAACCTTGCATAATCAAATCCAATAATGCACTTAAAAACATTTTATAGATTTGGTAATTTAAAACTATAATGAAGTAGATAATTAGTATTAGTTTCAATATAAAACGTTTAAAAACTTCCTGAATAAATACTAGACTCTTGCAATATAGTCTCAAGTGAGTTTTCCCTAATATTCGTTATATTTGATATAAATCAAATTGAACTACTCTGTTGCATTCTAATTCATAGTAATTTGATTTTGATAGTTAAACAACTTGCAAACTTTAAAGTGGTGTGAACATTATACTCAACAAAAATAAAATAGTTACTTAGTATCAATTATCAAAATGGCTAATAATAGTAACAAACACAATTACTATGTCGTTAAACAAATTTATAGGTAAGAAATTTCTTACACAAACTATTATTCATGAGTCAATTTTTGATAAACTTTTCTTTAATATAGAGATACAAATATTAATGATAATAAAAATTATGTAAAGACTCTAAGTTTTAGAGGAATATTAATATGTTCTTTTCAATATAATATGTTCAAACACTTCATGAATAAACATTGAGCACTTGCAATATTTAGTTCATTCACTTTTCTGTGTCCTCTCTAGTAGTTGAAAAAAATCAAATTGTACTACCTTGTTGCTATTCTAATTCCTAATTGATTTTGATTGTTAAAAAAATTAATAATAAACATTGAACACATTATTAAGATCAATGTCATGTAAGAAATTTCTAGTATATTAATTTATTGTTGATGAAGTAAACCTCTATAGGTTAGATTTTAATACAAAAATACAAATAATAATACAAATAATTTTTGTTGCTATTCTAATTCATAATTTATTTTGATCAATTCAAGGGTAAACCTAGACTTAATAATGAAATATTTTCTCTTTAGGACTTTAAAAAGGGGCCAACTTCCTATAATAAAATATAGTACTTTGAATACAATATTAACATCAATGTCATTAAATAACTTTATAGGTAAGAAATTTATCAAAAACTTAAAAATAAACATTGAACACATTATTAAGATCAATTTCATTAAATAATTTTTTAGGTAGGAAATTTCTCATATATTAATCTACTATTGATGAAGTAAACCTCAATAGGTTACTTAGTTTTGATACAAAAATACAAATAATAGTAGAAATAAATTTATTAATCAATTCAATTCAAGGGTAAACCTAGACTTAATAATGAAATATTTTCTCTTGTGGACTTTAAAATGACACCAACTTCCTAAAATAAAATATATTTCAAAAAATATTAGGTACTATGAAAATAATTAAAAATGTTATAGTAATGAACACATTAGTATTATGTCATTAAAGAGCTTTATAGGTCACTTCAAAATGATGTCATGTGAAGAACCAAATCTCAATATAGCATAGAAAAACCTCAGAAAAAGTACTCAATGCCTTGAAAAAGAGATAATTTCATATAAGAAGCTTCTTTGAGGGGGAAACCTCATTTTACCCCACTTAAATGTTCAAGTACAAGATGATTCCAAATGAAAATGTCTCCTTGGTATATATAGGAGACTAGGAGGTATAATTACAACTAAT
>JZKD02S0319505.1:215122-239442 GCA_000966675.3 Picea glauca | reverse complement strand
CATGGATGGGGGGGTATTGTGAGTAATTAGGATAAGGAATTATGAATTGTTGTTGAGTCACAATCATGTGAGGGTTACCTCTCCAATTCTGTTTCGAAGGCTGAGTTTGAGTTTGTTGTTGTGGTCAAGTGGGTTGCCATGGAATTTGAGTGTTCCACTGTTCTTGATAAGCATTATAAGGTTCAAAACATGATGAAAAGGGATCTTGGGACATACCTTGGGCTCTTGACTGCCACGGTCTCTTTAGTGCAGCTTGAAAACAAGGTTCTACAACCTCCTTATTTTCTTTATGTATGGCTTTAAGTATGGGTAGCGAGGGTAAATTATCTGTCTCACGATCCTCCACACATATTGCGAAAACCTGCACATTATCCAATGGGAATTATTTAAATGGATGCTTATTTCAACAACGAGGATGAAAAAAATACACACCAACCTTCTCTTCTTCTTGTTTTTTCTTAACTTGAAACATATCTATCTCAGAACTAAGAGTACCAAGAATTTATGTTTTAAAATTTTCCAATAAATTTCCTAATTCTATCCTTGATACTCCACCTCCTGCAGTATATTTTGTAACTTTTGGCAAAACATCTCTTATTCCCTTACCATATTTTTCTCGACTCCTAGAATATCTCCTACACAAATCACAAATGTAAGCAAATGGAAATTGAGAGATATCGTTTGTACCCATCATATTTAACACACCAATACATTCTTCTTATATCCCTTTTATAAATATAGTCCTTATGGTATCATTATTTAATGTACTCTGCTTGGTGTTCCGGAGGTTGTAAATAAACCTTTCCACGTAGTCTTCAAGGCTCTCTTCCTATGATTGTTGCATCTTAAAGATGTGATTGCAGGAGTCTCTAGTCCTACAGTACTCTTGATATTTTCTTAAGAAAATACTTTTCATGCCTTCCCAATATCAGATAGAGTAATATTCAATCCCCATGAACCATCTTAGAGTGGAGTATTTTAAGGTTGCTGGAAACAATTTTAATTTTTGTGCATCATCAACATAATTATAGGCTTGTGTTTTAGTGTACTAGAGAGGAAAAACGTTTTTTTTTTTTACAGAAAATACCACTTGCAAATAGGTGAGCACTCCCTCAGATCTACCCGTGATCTAAGAAAGATTGTAGGATAGACCACCCCAAGGTTCTCATTAGATCTAACAAATTTATTCCTATTTATGCTAAGAGAGAGAAATGCATACCTTGTGATTTAGTAGTTGCCTTTACGTATACCGATTGATACATCTCCAAAGATCAAACTCCATCTACCCGCTTTATGCTAAGAGAGAGAAATGCATACCTTGTGATTTAGTAGTTGTCTTTATGTATACCGATTGATACATATCCAAAGATCAAACTCCATCTACCTGCTTTATATACACAAGGAGACAACAACTACCTATCCTTAATCATAGATAATTTTAGGAGTGAAATTTTTCCTATGGGCGAATTTTTAGGGTTTATATTTTTGAAAATGTGAATTTTTTATTTAAGTAGTCTTTAAGAAAAATAGAATTTTTAGCCCACATATTAAACTAATAAATATCTATGGTATATCATTCACCCCAAATAAAATAGAAAGAAAATAAGTGGAAAGAGGATTTACTCTCCTGATTTCATGACCAAATTTCCAATTTTCCTCGAGTTTTAAGAATCAATATTTTTTTGTGAGTGAATTTCCTGGATTTCCTAAACCATGGTGTTTTGGAATTTTTTCTCCTACATATCCTTGAATCATATATTTATGGAAACTATTTCATTCACTTCTCCTCGAATCAAGGCTTTATGGTATCGATTTCACCCATTGATTTTCGGTTTCCCCTTGCATTTCAAATTTCTCACATGTATTTCCTTCAAAGTTTTATGGGAATGAGCCTTGACATTCAAAATGCTACATGATATGAAATCTATACTTGTTACTCAACCCTGATGTTGAATCCTCGATCAAGACTGTAGAGGCACACTCATTCTTCCAACTCTTGGGTTCTTACAAAATTTTGAAGGACATTTGTGAGCTCATCATAAGTTCACATTTCGTGTTAACTAGAGATGCCCTAGCTTTGTCATGTGCTTCAAATCAGTTACAATATATGAGGTTGGTGTTAGGGAACTAACCTCCCTAACCCCTCACGTAGGTAGAATAATATACTTTCCATGTAATAAAGGTTGACATTAGTTTATAAGGCCTATTTAATAAATGTGAACAAGTCAATGTAAGAAGACCTAAGACTATCTTCTGCTTCTAGAAAGATCTTCCTCTAGAATATTATTTAGAAGATAGAATTAGTATAAATAAGAGTAGGAGGCATGAAGAATTTTTGTCTTGAGAATTATGGTAATAGAGCTCTACTCTCTTAGAGGTCGACCTCTTGAAGAGGCAAGTGGACACATCTTTCTGGAATAAAGGTATCATTTTTGGTGTTTCTCTTCTCAATATTATCTTGTTCAATTGATATCTACTAAATATTCATGTTTCTGCATATTATAGTACATATCCTACCTTACAAGTGGTATCAGAGAACTTTTCTTGGCACTCCGTAGGAATTTGAACTCAAATTGTTTGCAGGAATGCTTAGCTGGGAACGGAAAAAGGCTATAGTGGAAGAGACAACTTTCAAAATGAAAAGGATGCTTACTTAGCAAGGTGCTAGTGGATCAACTGTGTCTATTTTGATATGATTCTGTGTGGGATCAGCTGCAACTAGGTAAACATAAACCGTAATAGCTACATGGAAATGAAACATCTAGGTTCTTCAATATCTTGACCTAACGGTAGAGGTATTGGCCCTTAGGTCTAGGCCTCCGACTCGGTATCAATCTATATTTGGAGTACTTCTCTAAGATTGAACTCTATGATTGCATACGAAACTAGGGACTCTACCTTTTCGCGTGAAACTACTGCCTTTTCTCTAATTGTGGGTTATTTTTTTTCCAGGGTAGAGACGTGTTTTGACATCTTAAAACTACAATGATCTGTTGTTCAACACATAAATCCATAGTCGAGGAAACATACACGCATGAAATAAAAAGAGGTTATTAAGATCACATTGTTGGACACCCTTGTAACCCATGTCGGTACCCTTTCGAGTGCTAGTGCATTAGACAACACCTGTATACGAACTAGCCTAGGTATGCTGAAACTCGTTATAGATCAACCTATCAGTCGAATGAATGCTATAGTGCCACCGAGAAGAATACTCGATAAGATAATCTCTCGTACCTGGGTAATTGGGTAGTATAGCTAAGGGTACGATCTAGTCTCCTTAGTTGGTTCCCTCAGATATTGGGTCGAGTACTATTTTTCAACCCCACACATATATTAGAGATTTATAGCATAGGGAAAATCCTTGTCTATGGGAACCTTGAAAAACACTAACCCTTGGGACCGAAATAGAACAAACAAGGAACATACAAGATCTATTGTTTTGCAACCTTGCCTCCTACCTTCTCGTTGCGAAATTACTACACATTTCTTCATGTTAAGAATTTGGGCATCTCGCCACTACAGTATTATTTAGATCGGAGAATAACTCTGTGTCATTTGAGACCTATCCCATTATATTTATCTCCTAGCATTGACCACAGTGGTACCTCTCATTTTTAAGCATTTTTTTCAAGTGGACCCCTTCCCAACAACCTTATTTGCAACCTATCCCACCCATTTCCCCTTACATGAACCTCTCCTATCCAAATGGTCGACACTCACAACTAATACCCACAAGCTTCCATCAACCAAAACAAGGAGAACATCCAACACATGACTTCTGATATTGCTTCCATCAATTCCAGATTTGCACAATTCCAGGACCAAGTCTAGCAAAAAATTGACACCATGGATGTCAAATTCATACGCGAATTTGACACCCTCAAATATATTGTCAACCAGTTGTTGAATGGCTCCCATGGCCCTTCCTCCTCATAAAAACCATCCCCCGTAGATGGTGTTGACTCCTCCCGTTCTATGTTCTTTCAATCCAACTCCTTTCATCATGACCCCCATCTTCCTAGAGTTGATCTCAATAAATTTGATGGCTTAGATCCCACGGGCTGGGTTAGTCAAATGAAGTATTATTTTTCTTTGCATGGAATTACTGATGAGTTGTCCAAATTTCATTATGTTGTTCTCTATTTGGATCCTGAAGGTTGACAATGATGAGAATGGTGTAAAAATGCACGACACGGGTATGTTACATGGACCCAATTTGTTGCAGATATTTATGAACTCTTTGACACTGACACCCACTATTTAGTTCGTTTGACCAAGTTGGAACAACTAGGAACAATGTAAGACTTTATAACCACCTTTGAGCACTTGGCCTTCAAAATGGAGGGCATGACAAATGCCTTCTTCTGTGACTGCTTTATTAGTGGCCTAAATGATGAAATCTGAGCCCAAGTCCTCATGGCTCTCCCTCAGATTTAGTTGGAAGCTACTAAATGTTTCAAAGAAACACAACAAGTTGTTTTTTCAACAAAAAACATTGTTTTCTTCCTCTCTCTCGACCCACCAAGCCTGCCCCCATGCCACTCCTCTCAAGGTCCACAAATTAACTTGGGCACAAAAGTTTAAGGAATAAAATCTTTTTATGATCATTTCAGAGGATGTTGTTCAAGAAGAAATCGAAGTTCCCCCTGTTGAAGAGCTACCCCTCCATATGCTACTACTTCACTTACTGACCCACCCGAAGTTGAACCGTTTATTTCACTACATGCCCTTACTGGATGAATCTCTGTTCCGTAAACCCTCTAGCTAATTGGTGAAATTAAGCATAGGAAAGTCATAATCGTTGTTTGGAACAATGAAAGGTACGCAATTTTCATAACAACAAAGTGGGTGGTTTATAAATAAAGAAAATTATAAATAAATATTTGAACAATGAAAGGTCCGCAATTTTCATAACGACCAAGTGGTTGGTTTTTGTATACAACGACATAAACCATAGCCATCCTCTCATTCTCTGTTTGCAGACATGACCTGAGAATTAACCTGAGACCTGAAATTCTTGACCTGAGAATTAACTTGAGACCCGAAATTCTTATATTGTTACATACAGTCAAGTTATATAAAAATCAAAATTTTCTAGTCACTAAAAATGGAGTGCTCAACTTGGTGGTCTGAATTGCCCGACGATCTGAAAGAGGAGGCGTTGTCATGTTTGCCAGCAGAAAGCTTATGTTAATATCGCGGTCTGTGTAAAGAATGGAATGCCCTCATTTCATCCACAAAATTCATAACTAATGATTGGCTCGCGGCACCTCCCAACAGGAAACCCTGGCTTGCTTTCTGCCAGAACCCGAACTTATTTAGTTGTATGGCTTACAGCTTCTTCACAAACACCTGGAAAAGATTCTCCTTTGACTTCTTAAGGAATGGATACGAATTATTGATCCACGGATCGGCCGCAAGCCTTTTCTTAACGTCGAAAGTGGATTTACAACTTCGCAGTTTTATATCCGCCCACACAGTCTCCAATCCTCTTACAGTAAAGTCATTAGAACTTCCGAGAATAAACACAGTTACTACTATTAAGGTTATGACCATCGTGGCAGGGGAGGGCCACGGCCGCAATGGAGAGACATATAAAGTGATAGCGCTGGCACAGTCGCAGATTGCAGAGAGAGTAGAAATATATGATTCGTCTTTGAAGCCGTGGACTACAGCGGGACACCTACCACGGAATTTGTGGTTTTTACGGGCGAGGATTGTTATTTCTGAGGATTTCTTGTACTGTCATGGTATCGAAGTAGATTCTTTCACGCGCTGCATTGTAGCTTTCAGCGTCCAAAACGGGACATCCATTTTCGTGCCGTTGCCGTTACATTTACAGGGTGAGTCTTCTAACAACAGGCGGGATGTCCTGTTCACTTGTGGTTCACGAGTCCTTCTAGGTACAAGCAAACCGGATGTTATTATTATATGGGAGTTAGAGAAGCCTAGAATCGGTTTAAACAACTTAGAGGTTAGAGAGATTGCAAGGATGCCACCATCTGTGGAAGATTTTAAGAGAAAGGAAGGCTCCAGTTTTGTAAGTTTCAAGTTTGGTTTGGAGGGAATGAGAAATATGGTGTACATAAAAAAATGCTAATGAGGTGATTGTTTATAATTTAAGTACAAATATATGGAAATGGCTTCCTAGACTTTCAAACTTTCAAACATAGGTCTTAGCTTGGATTTTGTTCCAGATATTTTTACTTTTGAACCTAGACTAGATATGGAGGTCTGATAAATTAATGATTTTCTTGTTTACAAGAATTATTTCCTACCATTTGTTCTAGCTATTTTTACTTTTGAACTTAGACTAGATATGAAGGTTTGATAAATCAATGATTTTCTTGTTTACAACAATTATTTCCTACCATTTCTTTTAGCTATTTTTACTTTTGAACCTAGACCAGATACTAAGGTTTGATAAATCAGTGATTTTCTTGTTTACAACAAAAATGATATGTTTAAACATATCATTGGATTAAATTGTTTTTTCATATTATTGATTAGTTTTATCTATTCTTTTCAATAAAATTTATATGTATAAAGTTTCAAATTTATCAAGATATTAAAAGTTTATATATTATATGTAAATTATAGTGATATTTAATTTAAATTATAGTTAAATCCTCTAGCCACGAACCTTGCTTTGTATTTATCAATGCTTCCAACCACCTCATGCTTAATTTTATATATCCATTTTGAAGTCACCACAAACTTCCCTTCGACTTGGCCCTATTTCCCACACATTGTTCTTCATGATGGATTTTTGGTCTTGGGTTTCTTACGTTCCTTTAAGGCACCACTTGGAGCTTTATGTCCTTTTGCTTCATGCAAGGTGGATGTGAGCCAAGTTGGTCTCTTTCTGATCTTTGGGGAAGAAAGTGGCTTCTCAAGTTCAAGTGCTTTTTCTTGTTCCTCATTAAGATGTTCAGGAGAGCATGTACTTTCCTTGGGTTCTCCATGTTCCTCTTCCTCGCTCGAGTCCATGGAATCTTCTATGGATTTTCGGTAAGCAATATTCTCATCAAAAGTTACATCTTGGCTTACTTCAACCTTTTTCTGACCTGGAACATATATTCTGTAAACTTTTGATGATTTGTTATATCCAACAAAAATACTCTTTTTCCTAAAGGTGCCAAAACCAAATATTCTAAGGTGTTCCACACATGGTTTCTTTCGAGAGAATGCTTCTTTTGGAGTCTTGTCTTTCAATATTCGGTGAGGACTTTTATTTTATACATATATAGTTGCCATCATTGCTTCATCACATAGAAATATGGATAAGTTTTGATCATTCAACATAGTTTTGACAGTTTCTTCGATTATGTTCTTCTTTTCTTCTATGCCATTCTATTGAGGATTATGACGATCAATGAGCTCCCTCTATTCCAACAACTTTACAGAAATAAAATAGATCCTTGGAGGTATATTCTCCTCCATTATCAGACCTTAGTGTCTTTATCTTCTTTCCTATGAAGTTTTCAACTCTTCCTTAAATTCCTAAAATTTTTCAAACACTTCATATTTTGTTTTCAACAGGTAAATCCAAGTTTTATATGATAATTCATCAACAAATATCACATATTAATAGAGAGAACCTCCTAGTGACTTTAACAACATAGGTCCACATACATATGAGTGTATGAGATTTAAGATTTCCTTGGATTGTTCTCACTTCTTGGGAATTCCCTCTTCACATTCTTCCTAAGTGCACAACCTCTGTATACTCCTTCATGTGTTGGTTGCAATTATGATACCCCATCCACCATCTGATTAAGGGATGGTAATGTTTGATAGTGAATGTGTGCAGACCTTCTATGCCATAGTTTGCTAGGATTAACTTCTTCATGAACAAGAACTTGGGTGCTTTTTCCTAACATCTTGTAGAGTCTTCCATCAGGAATGTTGATAACTCTAGCATTATCTATGATAGATCCCTTGGACCAAAGAAGTACTTTTCCATCCACAAAATTTATCCTTTCACCTTTATCTTATAGACATGAAATGGAGATTAAGTTTTTCTTCAAACTAGGTACACATAGGACATTGTTAAGATGGACATTGTTGCCTGATTCCAATTCGATAGAGGCCTTTCCAATTCCCTTGAGTGCATAGGTATTGTTGTCTCCAAGTTCCACTCTATGAGAGGCATTCTTTTGCTTTATGGTTGAGAGATTTTCCCATTCACCTGTCATGTGCCTAGAAGAACCACTGTAAATCAACCACGTTTCATCTTCTCCTTTAATAGATCCTGCAAGGGATGAATAGTAGAAGAAATATGTTTCGTCATGCATATCAATAGCCATCACATTATGTTTTCCCTTTCTTTTCTTTGAAATTTCAAGATAATTCCTCTTGTAGTGGCCATACATATGGAAACCCAAGAATTGCACTTTTGATATATCTTTATGATTGGAGTTCCTTACTGAATTCTTGTTTTGGAACCCAAACATTTTCTTACCTCGAGTCTTCCTGAACCTTGTTGTATAGGCTTGAGCATCTTTGTCTTTCTGGCTTCTTTCCTTTGATGCAATTCTTGATTTTTCTTGGGTGCAACAAGTCCATATTTCTTGAAAGGAAGGGAAGTCCTTCCTTGTTTTCATGCTTGAGCAAATGCATCCCAAGTTTTAGGTAGACCATTAAGTGAAATGATCACAATTTCTATGTGATGGATTGTTTCATCAATTGCTTGTAGTTGATCTCTTAATTGGGAGATCCTCATGAAGTATGAGGCTATAGTATCATCCTTAGTCATTTTGGTGTTGCAGAGTTCATTATTCAAACTCATTACTTGACCAATATTTTGTATTGAGAATAGCTTGATTAAGGTATCATACCTCTTCATGGATGAATCAATATTTGATATGTATGGAATCAAATGATCCTTGATTTAATCCACAATGATGCTCATGTCATTTATATCATTCTCCTTGAACTTCCTCTTTTCTGCAATGATCTAGTTGTCTTTTTCTTGTTGTGGATTTATCTTAGGTTCCACGATATTCCCTTTCATGATATCCAAGACTTTGTTCTTCACAAGGATAAGGTCTATCCTTGTCTTCTATGCTATGAAGTTAGAATCTCCCTCTAGCTTGTTCTTAGACTTCATTCCGGTAAACATTGTTGTACGATTTAAAGAGAGGTTTCTTGATAAAAAGGTGTTTCTAGATCTCTTCTTTAGAAAAGCACTGACATTCTAGATCCTTTCAACAAAGCTTTGATACCATGTTGTTTTTTCAAGTATAATAAATAATAACACTTTTATTCTTATTTACACTTTTACTTTATCATTAAGCCATTACACTTCAAAAATTCAATGAAACAAATACAGTGCAATAGTAGAACAATAGAACAACAAAGATCACATGAAGACATAATGGTTTCTCCCGATCACCTCCAAGTCAAACACTAGACAGAATAAAGTTGTCCCAATAGCTTTATCATTTAATAGCAACAATAGAAAAGATTGGCACATGTGAACTAGGATAGAGAGAACCATCACACGTGTGAACAATGGAAAGAGAGAAAGGGCGGATCATATACATCACCAAGAAGCTCACTAAAGATGCCCAAGAACCTTCCTTTCCTTTCTTCCTTTCGTGAGAGAAAAAAAGATGTGTTGATTGTGTAAGATGAGTCAAATCATCACTTATTTAAATTGGAGAATAATTGGAGAAGTGACCTTTCAAGAGGAACTTTTTCTTCATCTCAGTTTTTAACTTTTACAAATAATTCTTTTTCTTTTTCTTTACACAAATAATAATTTCCTTTTTAACTTAAAAAAATACATTATGAAAACCATAATTACAATTTCAACAACCCCTCCTACCATTGAATACTATATTTACACAAATAATAATTTCCTTTTTAACTTAAAAAAATACATTATGAAAACCATAATTACAATTTCAACAACCCCTCCTACCATTGAATACTATAAGTACTATAAGGGGAAATTCCCTTGATGGAAAGTCCTATTAGAAAGTAAATTTCAGTCTCCATTGACAACATAAACCAAAAATAGTTAGTAGTCCTCATGCCACATCTCAACTATAAACTTTAGAATATCCTCATGGAATCACATCAAAGCACAATCAAATAATTTCAGCAAGCCAAAGTTGTCCATATTTACACACCTCTATATGGAGGGCCTCCCAATCCCTCTAATGAGCATTTTTCTTCCTCCTTATGTCAACTAACGAGTAATTTTCTTCCTCTTTTAGTTAATCTTGGTGACTCTAATTTTATTATTATTATAATAAATATAATATATTATAATTAAGACAATAAAAGTGCATGAATGAATACGAGGTTTCACTATGTAGTTATGTTAATGCTATAATAATAAGAAAACTATAAATAATTAGGAAAAATGAAAGGTCAGCAATTTTCGACCAAGTGGGTGGTTTATGTATACAACGACATAAACCATACCCATCCTCTCATTCTCTGTTTGCTGTTTGCAGACATGACCTGAAAATTAACCCGAGACCTGAAATTCTTATATTGTTACAGACAGTCCAAGTTATAAAAAAATCAGAATTTTCTGGTCACTAAAAATGGAGTGTTCAACTTGGTGGTCTGAATTGTCTGGCGATCTGAAGGAAGAGGCGTTGTCATGTTTGCCAGCAGAAAGATTATCTAGATATCGCAGTGTGTGTAAAGAATGGAATGCCATCTTTTCATCCACAAAATTCATCACTAAGGATTGGCTTGCGGCACCTCCCAACAGGAAACCCTGGCTTGTTTTCTTCCAGGACCCGAACTTGTTTAGTTGTATGGCTTACAACTTCTTCACAAACACCTGGAAAAGATTCTCCTTTGACTTCTTAAAGAATGGATACGAATTATGGATCCACGGATCGGCCGCAGGCCTTTTCTTAACGTCCAAAGTGGATTTACAACTTCGCCCACGCAGTTTTATATCCGCCCACACAGTCTCCAATCCTCTTACAGGAAAGTCATTAGAACTTCCAAGAATAAGCACATTTACTACTATTAAGGCCATGACCATCGTGGCAGTGGAGGGCCAAGGCCACAATGGAGAGACATATAAAGTGATAGCGCTGGCACAGTCGGCTGACCCAGAGAGAGTAGAAATATACGATTCGTGTCTGAAGTCGTGGACTACGGCGGGACACCTACCACGGAATTTGATGTTATTCCGGGCGAGGATTGTTATTTCCGAGGATTTCCTGTACTGTCATGGTATCGAAGTAGATTCTTCCAGGAGCGGCATTGTAGCTTTCAGCGTCCAAAACGGGACATCCATTTTCATGCCGTTGCCGTTTCAGTTACAGGATGATTCTGATAACAACAGGTGCGATGTCCTGGTCGTGTTCACTTGTGGTTCACGAGTGCTTCTAGGTACAACCAAACCCGATGTTRTTATTATATGGGAGATTGAGAAGCCTAGGTTGGGTTCAAACAACTCRGAGATTAGAGAGATTGCAAGGATGCCACCAYMTGTTTTGGAAGATTTGAAGAGAAAGGAAGGCTCCAGTTTTTCAAGTTTCAAGTTTGGTTTCGATGGAATGAGAGACATGGTGTACATCAGAAATGTTAATGAGGTGCTTGCTTATAATTTAAGTACAAATATATGGAAATGGCTTCCCAGACGTCTAAACATAGCTTCCAGCTTGGATTTTATTCCAGATATTTTTACTTTTGAACCTAGACCAGATATGAAGGTTTGATAAATTGTTTACAACAATTATTTCTTACCATTTGTTAGCTATCATTTAAATATTTTAAAAATTATTTCTTACAATTTGTTAGCTATCATTTAAATATTTTAAATATATGATTAGTTTAAATTGTTTTTTCATATCATTGACTAGTTTTGTCTATTATTTTCAATAAAATTTATATTTATAAAGATTCAAATTTATCAAGTTATTAAAAGTTTATATATTATATATATTTTATTTGTCAGTATAAGATTAAAATAGTTATTTGATTTTGCAAGTATTTAATTTTTTTTTAAGTAATATTTAATATTTAGATGAGTAATTTACAATTTTCAAAAAAAATTATAAAGATTAAAATAGTTATTTGATTTTGCAAGTATTTAAATCTTTTTAATAATATTTAATATTTAGATGAGTAATTTTCAATTTTCAAAAAAAATAATTATAGTTAAATTAGTTATTCAATTGTACAATTAAAGTTTTATTTTACTCTCCACCATCTTTGAAGAGCACTTAGCCCAAGATCACCTCTTGGTGGGGCATGTGATGTCATTTCCCCTACATCATCTAGATGTTAGCGTGATCCAAATTTAGCCTGGGCCTCAAAGGCCTCTGTCACATGCTCACAAACAACGGTCGCCTCGCGTCCTCGCGGTCAAACATATTCAATAAAAAACATGGTTACCCATTAACACTATGTCACAAAAAATCACATAAAGCATATATACATACAAACAAATGAAATATGCTTACCTCGTTGATCCTAGTCCTCCCTAGGAGTAAAGATCATATCAAGATCATGCCAATAATCCATGTCGGCATATGAGTACTCCAAAATGACTTGGGGGGTTTGCAACCAAAACCCCTAATACATATCACTAAAGTAGTGCCCTACAGAAAAGAAAAATCTCCACCCCTTCCTCCATGAAAACAACCTAGCTATGCTACTATGCACTCTCTCATCAAGGATTTCCAAGAAAATGCTTGACCATCGAGCACTCACACCACAATCCCCATGTGTGCTACAAAGATGCATTAGGGTGCTAAGGATCCATAAATCCTTATGACCAGTGAGGCCACTACACAAGTAAGCAAGTAAATAATATGGTTCATTCATAATGCCCCACCTGCAACAACATCCTCGACAATGCAATGGAAGGAAGCTAGCTTATGAGTCACCACCCCTCTTACCATTCAAGGATATACCTAAGGGGTAATTCCCTTGATGGAGTTTCTGGTTATGAAGTAAATTTTAGTCTCCACTAACAACCTCACATTTTGGTCGTAAACCACAAAGAGTTAGCAATCCTCATGCCACATCTCAACTAGAAAGTTTATAATATCCTCATGGGATCACATCAAAGCACAATCAAATAATTTCAACAAGACAAAGTTGTCCATCTAAAGAAATAATATCGACATCATTACCCACCTCTAGATGGAGGGCCTCCCAATCCCGCTCTTTCTAGTGCACAAGAATGCTTCATATCCACATGAAAATCACACCCTGCACCACCCAATAATTCATGTTAGCTTGTCATCTAAGAAGAACATATAAAAGAGCACCAATCAAAACCTTGTACCCCAATAGTGTGTGTGTTAGGAAAACTAACATTTTAGATAGTGCAACTATTTTTCAAAAAGTCATGCTATTCAATGTGACTATTCTGATTACATTCAGATGGACAACAATGCACCTATCCATAGATCAATTGCATTGTTCGATGTGCATGTTCTTATCATAGATGTGTTGATAAGCATAAGAGATATCATACGAGTCGCGCCGATCAGTGCATGTAGGGATGACCATATTATACCCATGCCAATTAGTGGATGTATATTTTGATCCTCCACACTACTTGTCCCTTTTTCATGAAAGGGGGCCATACGACCATCCATACAACCTAAAGAAAAAAATTCAAAATTAAAAAAATATCACTAGGTTAGAACCTCTTACTTGGATCTCTCACACCAACAATATGATATCCCAAGGCCATGTAATAGAGCTTGATCTCTCACTAGTCAGTCAGATCCATGTCAACTTTTGTCACAACAAGTACAAATGAGGTGGCATTGTGACCACCCACTACCATTTATACGCATGGAACCCAAATTTTTGGTCACTGATACAGGAGCTCAAGAACTCCATTTTCAAACTGTTTGCACCATTAGGATCCTCATTCTCTAGTCTACATAATGGTATTGTCTCATTTACATTTTACACATATTCCTCAATTCTTCATTATAGAGAACTAGGTAATAGTATGCTTGCTTACCATACATTTTTTCAAGTTTATGTAAAGTGTTCTTTATTATCAGATATTTTTCACTTTGCGTATTTGATTTTTAAATGCAAGTACTCATCAACAACCTCATAGCATGTACCATATGGCCATTCCATAGTCACTTCAGGTATATGATTCAAACTGACATATAGGCACTCTCTCTGAGAACACTTGGATTTACCAATATCACCCTTTGACATCTACTTTTAGGTTTCCAACACCCGATAATACAACAACTTCACCCAATCCCATATGCATTTAGGTGTTGACTTTTTTGGTAGTTTATTACTCCACCCACATGAGTTGTCTCATATATTTTTACATTCCCCAGGCACTAAAACACTCATGTTGTTTTATCCCATAGATAAAGGGACTCCACAGTAGTTCACATATCTAAGAATACACCTCATTTTTCTCCTCATCATATTGTTGGCCTATTCACCCATGGACTCCCGCCTTTTTTCAAGTTTTGAGTTAATTCTATTGAATGCACCTTTGCATTTTTGTTGGCCCTCCATCTCTTCCAAGATCACTTGACCATCTGTAAATCAATCCCTCATCCATTCACCTAACACATAAACCCACCCATGGGGCCTCCACCCTTCATTTTGTACGCAGTACTTACGCCCCCATAAGACCAATCCATCTTTTCATAGGGGCACTCATTTCTATGCATTCACATTCAACCCAAACTATTTCATTTATTTTTGGATTGTATAAAGTGCCTTTTTATTTTCATCATGTAAAAATACGTAGGCCATCGTATACGATGGAACTATTTTTCACTTTGATCCGTCAGATCTTTTAATGACTATGGTTGAGTTTTAATTTTGCATATGTTAATTAACCATTTGAGAAACTTAATGAAAGAATGAGGAAAGAAGAGGAATTATGACAGCCATATACACATATGCAGATCTGAAATTAAATAATAGACATCAAACCATAAAACGAGGGATTGATAATGGAGTTTGGCACAACGTTGCCTACGTCTTCGGGCCTTTGTCTCTGTGGGGGAGGCTTCTTTATTTCTGTTCAAAAGCTCAAAAGTACATCACAGCAGTGCCAATTGGCTACAAGACTGATCTGGTCATGTTCTTCCAGATCTCTAGAACCCTGCAAAGAAAACGGAACACAAAATGGACGTCCAGAGCTCCCAGAAATGACTCGCAAGCGTATGCTCCTCAATAGCTTCCCTGCATAAAAATGGCTTTCGCCTGGCTTCTCTTCAGCATAACTCTACGTTGATTGTCCTTCCATGGCCTCAAACAAGATTGGTTTATATAGATCTAAAGTTGGTTATCCATCCCCAACTTCCTCCCAAAATTTGGGCTCCAAAAATGCCCAATATCTCCCAATAATGGAGAAAATCCATTAAAATAGGCTTAAAATCATTTAAAAATCCCAAAACATTGGCAAAAAACCCACTTCTGTATAATAATAGGGGATTATCCCCTAGGGATGGGCGCGCACCCCCTTATTCTCGGTCATATGGGCTTAATATGGCCAAGTGCCAGCCTAAAGGGCTGAGTGCTGGCCCATAACCCGAAACATGTGGTCATTTAGCGTATTACAATGGGACCAAGTCCCGAAACAAATGGTGGAAGACCCCTGGTCCTGTGGGATCCGCCCAGGATCTGAGGGCTGGACCCTATCCATTACTCCCGCGCTCCTGGTCGTTTGTTTCTATGGTAGAGCATATGAATAGTCCACATTGAAACCATGGGCTGGGGCTAAGCCCCAGCCCTTTCCGCTGCCAACGAAACCTTAAGTTTAATTCAAATACATTATTTACCATTTACATAATAAGAACCAACATGGGCCGGGTGGTTAGCCCGGTCCTGCCAGTCCGTTGCGCGGAGGAGAGGTCGGGGGTTCGACCCCGGTGGAGACCATGTAATTTTGCACAAACCTCGAACCAACCACAGGGTTCCATGTGGAAACCCATGACTGGGCCACGTGGCACATCAAAAACCAACGAAACACCACCAAGTGTCAAATGTCGGATGTTCCACGTCACCTGCCACGTTCCCTGCCACCGTACCTGCCCAGTCACCTGTTGACGTCATCCCATGCCACGTGTCACCCTTATAGTGGTGACACGTGTCACCCATAGATTGGTCCAGTTGTCTACCGTATGCCACATCACCTGCCACGTGTCATCTCCAAGAGATTCCACATCATCTGTACGACCGTACGTCCTGTATAGTCATCCTGCCACGTGGCATTGTACGGACTGTACAGTCATCCCCTTTTTTTTGCCTGTTTGGGTTTTTGGACAGAATGTGATAACTTCCGCATACGAAGCCCGTTTGATGAAGTAAATATATGGAAAGAATCAGGAAGACGAGACGGATGCAATGGCACTAGTTTCGTCGTATTCCAATCACTTTCATTTTTGAGCCTTTTTGAGCCCTGTCAGGCTTCTGGATCTGATTCTGGATCACACTTGGTGGTAACCCTTGTCACGTTTGGTTGGGGCTTTCACTCTAAACAAAATTTGTGTGCAAAAACCTATTTCCTTGGAAAAACCTTGAGTATCCCAACACCCTTTGTCAATATTCTCGAGTTCTTATCCATCAGACATCCATATATGCAACCTCATCACTCTCACCTGCAATTCAACAATATCTTGCTAGTACTTGACCGTCCCCTTGAATTGAGACCAATTTTTGTCCCATTTAATATTTGATTTATGTCACTTTTAATTGTCGCTTCTACTCCAACCAAGGGAAGTATTGAGTCCCATGTCCCATTGAGATCGTCTACCTTTACCAGAAAATCATCACCCTTCCATGTCAATATCTGATACTATATTCATTAGTATATTTCAAGGAGCACTCCACCCCTTGCAATGATGACTTTATTCCTGTCGACCTCAACATTAGCTTCTGAGAATAGTGAAATATCTTGGTTCTCATTCCCATATAAATGATGAAACTCTAACATGACATAGAGATTCATCATCACTCTCTACTTTTTTTGAGCCCCCTAATATTCGACATCAA
The DNA here is from genome assembly GCA_000966675.3 of Picea glauca. Lineage (NCBI taxonomy): Eukaryota > Viridiplantae > Streptophyta > Pinopsida > Pinales > Pinaceae > Picea > Picea glauca. The sequence goes on along the minus strand of JZKD02S0319505.1, from coordinate 222,453 downwards.
CACACCTTCATACAAGGGTGGGTCTTACTTTGCTATAGTTTGATTTTTTAGTACCATTCGAAGACCTTTGAACATGATTAGTCATTTCAAAACTTTTTTTATTTATGAACACTCATCACAAATGTTCACTAGAGGTTTTAGAGAAAGTTATCAATCCATAACTGTCATTTTTCATTAATGATGCCCCCGAGGTTGATGCATATATCCACTTCAACAAGTTGTCAGTTAAAAGATCATTCCAAGATTCATGTTTTTTATTGTAAAATTACTTTTGTTTAGACACGAGCATGGGGTATGATCGCCTCATTTGTACAAAATTAATTTTTTCGTGGTAAGGTAACGATTGTACATGTAGTCTTGCTCTCTTCCTCCAAAGGAGTTTTCTTCTCATTTCCTCAACAAATCTCTCTCTCTCTCTCTCTCTCTCTCTCTACACACACACACACACACACACACACACAAGAAGTAGTGTACACGAGAAAAGAAACAATGTTGTATTTTGGCTATACAATTTCTCATAACCTTACACATTAGGGGGAATCTATTATCACCTAAAAAATGTTTTCCAAGCAATACAAGAAAGCTCCAGCTACTCAACACAACTTAACAAAATACAACTCACTCCATTACTGAAATCAACATGACTTTACAAGAAAATACTCATTCTAGCAGTGCATCAATGTGGTTGGTCAAAGAAAGATTTATGATATCCACATGACGAGGAAATTCCTCGATTTAATGGTGTCTCCTACATGTGTGTCACACTAGTCACAGAGTCGACTCTATAGTCTGAAAAAAATTAACTTAGAGGTCACTCCACCACCTGGAGCATTTCAATTCACACTCTAAGAAAGTTATATTAAATCATGGTGAGAGTATATTTAAACAAGTTTGGGTACACATTCAAAGATAGAGAAACAATAGTTTAAGGTTATGATATAAAATTGAGATGCCAAATCATCCATGCTTTTTCTAAATTCCATCCATTACTTCATATCTTGAGTTTTATGGTTCATTGAATGCCTTTCCATCCAATACTTTAGTGCACTATTTCATGCCATTATTTGTACCAAAGAGAGAAGGAGAGGTTCTTGCTAGGAATCAAAAGATCCCTCCCAAGGAGGATAAGGGGATACTATTGTATCTTTTACACCTGCATGGTGTTATCAATTCGAAGACTGCATCCATTGGTAACCATTTCGTGTTTTTCAATTTCTCATTTCATCTTGCCATTAATGCATTTGTTTACATGTGATTATTCTTGCTTAATGCTTGTTTACACTACATGCATATCTAATAACTAATATGTGGTGTCACTTCCTTTATGTTGGCCCTTGGTCATGTATTAAGGAAGAAAGCAAAGATTAAGGAAGAAGAAAGAAAAAGTATGAAGTGTGAGGAAGGCACACAAACCAAGGAAGGGTCAAAGTGGTTAAAGAAGCATAAAAGAAGGAATAAAGTAAAGGAAAGTAGGTCGTTGAAAGATAAGATCAAGGAAGACAAAGCAGTAAATAAAATACATCGTGGACAAGTCAGCAAGTGGAAGAAGATAGTAATGGGTGATTTGGAGCACCTCGTGGAGAAGAATGAAGAACAGGTCGGAAAAGTCCTTAAAATGAGGGTTATGTGGACCTAGGGTTTTGGCACCTCAGATTTGTTCCATGGTTTTCTAAGAGTCATGGAATGTATAAATAGAGTTCTAGAAGAGTTGATATGAGAATTAGATAGTGGTGTTGAGATGTAGTAGTGTTATGTTTTAGGGAATTCTTGTACTTTGGGTCTTCAGCTGGGTGAAAAGATTGACTCTGTAGTTGGGTGTACAGGGATAGGAAATAAAGGAGAAGAGAGAGAGAAGGATCTGCAACTGAGTGCACAGATAGAATTTTATATCTTCATGTATTCTATCAACAAACACAGTTTTGTGGATGTAGCGCTTGGGAGAGGGTGAACCACGTAAAATCTTGTTGTTCCATGTGGTTGATGCTTTGTTATTTACTACCTTTTACACTGTTATTTTTCTTATCGGAGATAAGAAGATATAACTTACTTCATGAACTTAAGCATAATATCGTAAGAATATCTAGGCTGTTTTGCGTTGTTGTTTTGGAATCATCTTGCATTTCCTTTGGTTGTAGACACCTGTGTCATGCAACCCTCCTATTGTTACTTCGAGTGAGACTTCATCTGCTTCATAGGTGTTTCCATAAGGGCCAATAATTAGGGTTTGTTGGTTCGTTGTTAGAGTTGAACCTTGGGTCTTCCCTTGTGCCAACAAATGATTCTGTTGTGGGGACTGAGATATTCTTGAGGTAATGTCAAGGTGGTTTCCATCGAAGAAAAAAATTCATAATTGGATAGAAGACCAAGAAAGGGACTTCACCGAATCTCAGAACAAGAACCCTAGAATTAATACAAAAGACTGACTCGGAAGGTACATCTTTACTAATGTGCACTAGATTTTATTTGCAGGATTTCATCATGAGTTGTACGAGTGGTTGTCCAGACTAGCAGACACTCAGTTTGAAATCATATCTAGACCACCTGTGGTTTGGACATCGAAACTGATTAAGAATGTCAAGAAAGTTGATAGCGTTGTGTCAAGGGAAATGGATCTCTTTTTTGATATCACCATTAGAGGGTACATTACTGAATTTGCTATTGAGAGAGTGGAATCATATAGTCAAGCAGAGAGGTATTTCTTCAAGGAACCTAAAGGAAAGTTTCTATACTTTTTTAAGTTGAAGATTAAGATGTTATTGCATGAGAAAAATATCTTGAAGATACAGTAATCAATTGTATTTTAAAGCTAATTTTCAAGAATTCAGACAATGACAATGACACATAGGCTAGACACATGCGCATTGGGAGATTATTCAGAAAAATCCCTCTTGCGAATCTATTTAAGTAGAGTTACAGGTCATTAGCACAAGACAAAGGATTCTACAGTGGAAAAGAATCAGAACGATCAGACGAGGAGTATTCAGAGTTCGTAAGGGCATAGGAAGTAGAGACTGAAGAACATCGTTGAGAAGAACCATGAACTTCTGGTACTGCGCCTACTATCGAAGTAAGTATTGCTACTCCTCCTGTTGTTTTAGAAGCACCAAGTAATCAGAGTAACCAGAGTAATTAGAGCACTCAGGTTACTTTCACAAGAAGTTTAGTACATACATAGTCGAGAAACCAAGGAAAATCAATGGCAGATGAAATTAGGTTACCTATTTTCAGAGGAGATGGATCGAAGGATCCTGACCAACACTGGTTCTTATGTGAAGCTGTATGGAGCATTAAGCAAGTCACCGACGAATATGTTAAGAGAGATCAATTTAGTACTACCTTGAAGGACCATGCACTGAGCTAGTATATGAAGTTTGTTACAACATTAGTACAACCTAGAGCGTTGAATGACATTAAGACTATGTTGAGAGAAGAGTTCAAGAAGCCTAAGTCAGATTCATAGTTCATTACAAAGTTGAAGAAAATCAAGAAGAATGTGACTGAACCTGTTTGAGAATTTGAACAGAGGTTTAAAACCTTGACATGCCATCTAAGTTTTCAAATTCTAGACGAACAACATAAGGAATGGTTCATCACTTCCCTCCTGCCATAGATTAGAGTTCCTCTGATGCAACAGAAGGTCGCTTCGCAGGCTGAAGCATTAGAGTTTCCATGAAACTAGAAGCAACTCCTATAGGAGAATCCAATCCACGTATGAGTCATATTTTGAATCAATTAACTAGTTTATGTTTAGAGGTTGAATACATGAAAAAAAATAGAGGAAAATATAAAAGAGAAGACATCTGGTGTATCAGATGTAAAGTAGAGGTCCATGAAAAAGAGAATTGTCCTTTATTTAGTGAATAATTGGCCTCTAGATCTCCTAACCCTTTGAAGAAGGCTAGTTTACCATGGTGTGAGGTATGTAGAACTAGACATTTCCTTGGTGAATGTTATTATATGCATAAATATGTCCAAACACCCACCAATATTTATTGTACATTCTATAAATTTGTGGGGCATGATGAGAAGGACTATAGGTCTTATGACCTCATGTATGAAAGGTCAAGGGATGCATATAGAATTCAAGGATAATTACAGCCAGATGGGAATGTTACACATTTCAATACCCAAGGAAGAGGAATTTTTTCCCCTCACGGTGGGTTCATATGAAGAGGACGAGGAGGAGGCACGGGTCAAGGTAGAGGTCAAATTATTTGCTATAACTGCGCCCAACGAGGTAATTTGGTACGGAATTGTCAGAACCCTTGTACTACTTGCAACTATTGTAATTCATTTGACCATGTCATTGAAGGCTATCAAGTATTGTTAGCTAAAGTTCAGGAAAGACGAGGTGGAAACCAACAAATCTAGAAAATATCAGCTGAACCTCACGGTGAGGAACCCAGAGTCACTTTTATTACTAGAGGACGCGTTGCCACAGAAGAATATAGGGTGACTCCTGTAAAGACATCATATGGATCATGGATCAGAAAAGCTTGAGAGAAGGCGCCATTTTTTGATCCAAGGAAAAAAATCATACTTTTGAAGAAGCAAGAAGAGAATTTGTAGGTGAACATGCTTCTTCATATAGGTCATAATCAGAAGTAAGGGAATGTGACATTCCTCTAGCATTTGATTAGTCTGCCCCACCTAGACAAGGAAAAGAGGTAATCAATCTTGTGGACTTCTTGTATACTTGTATTAATTTGATTAAAGATGAAAGAGATGTGCAGGAACTACAACACTTGATAATACAATATGAAATTGGAAGAGTAGATCCTCTGGTGAGTAGAGCTATGAATCAAGTATCTAGAAAAAGTAGGACAAGTAAGGAACTTCACCTTAGTGCTCATATTGGAGACTACAACATGGACTATCTGGTCCTCAACCTCAGATCAATATAAATTTTATGACGAAGCGGACTTGGGCATTGATGGGAAAACCTAAATCGATTCACTCTCCTATTAGGTTCAGGAAAACCTAAATCCTAGATAGCATCATCCTAACACATGACCTTAGCCACTCTCTCCATTCCTCCAAGAATCCCAAAATTCTCATCAAATTAGACCTCTCCAAAGCCTTTGACAACCTGAACTGGAAATACATTCTCAACATTCTAGCTAGATTTGGTTTTAGCGAAATATGGATACAATGGATTCACTCTTTTCTATCCTTTACATTCTTTTCTATATTTTTTAATGGCTCCCCCTCCCCAAGCTTATCCCCTTCTATAGGTATCCATTAGGGAGACCCCCTCTCACCCTTCCTTTTTATCCTGATGGAAGAAGGCTTGGAAAGAGATATCAAGGCAAAAGTGGAGATAGGAAACTGGAAAGGAATTTCTCTCCATGGTGAAGAATCCCCAGCTTCACATCAATAATTTTTGGACTACAACATGCTAATGTCCTCTCCAACTATGAAATAATACCTAACAATCAATAAATTCATCCATGAATTTTTTGAAGCCTATGGTATGTGCGTCAATGAAGAAAATTCCAACATCTTCTTCTTCAACACCCCCAACCAATCTAGCGTCACCTAACAGGTCTCCCATGGTTCCAACCTATCAATATTCCTCCCAATTACCTAGGAGTTCCCTTCACAGAAAACTCCCAAAAGAAAAAAAATATGGGAGGACCTGCTAGACAAGATGGAAAAAAAACTGGGAAAATGGTATTTTCGTTCTCTCAACGTAGCCAACTGACTCACCCTACTCAAACCATTCCTTCAATAAATTCCTATATAATGTCTCTCGGTGATATAATCCCCAAAATAAATTCTCGGAGCGATGAGAAATCTCTAAAGAGACTTCCTATGGGGTACTTCAAAAAAGAAGAAGAAATGGGCTCTAGTGGTGTGAGAAATTGCCTGTCTTCCAAAAATGAAAGGTGGCCTAGGATTGAGAGATATAGAAACCCTCAACCAAACCCTAGGGGATAATATATTGTGGCACTGATTGATTAACCCCCATTCCCAATGGGACAACCTTTAGAAAATCAAATACGTGCAAAATAAAAAAACCAGGTAGATCATCGGAATGAACAATGCATCCCCCCCTTGCCCCGAGTTCATGCCTATGGAACCTATCCTGGAAAATTGAAACTTAATTCAAGATAATTTCTTCTCGGAAATAAACAATGGAATTGATGTTCTATTCTGGGAGGACTCTTGGAAACAACTCCTGAGAATGGATAACCAACCCTCTCTTCTCAAACTCCAAGTTAGAATGACAACCCAGAATAAGACCACAGTTGCTCATGACTAGGCAGAAGAAACAATTCCCAATCGATGGAGGAATTGAATCCCCTTCGAAGGATGCAGTGGAGAAATAAGTAACATTATTATAGAGGATTTTCTATAGAAACTAAACAAAAGGAAAATCCACATCTTTGAAAAACAAGACACACTAACTGTATATTTTTACCTTGTACTATATTTTACTGCAAATATATTTTCAATAAAAGAAAAAATATATATAATGGAAAATACACACATTACACATACATTTTTCCCGTGGAAACTTAAACCGAGAAAACCAACAGATTCCATATTCATTCATAGTGATACATCGTTTACAATACAATATACATATAGTAGCCAGTAGCATCCAAAACCCTAACCCAATGACATGGATTAGTCAACAACACTAATTCCTTAACTTAAAATAGAAAACCATCGACAAAAACCATGTGCCTAAAAACCACCCAACAATGGACATGAAAATCGAGGCGAAAAAAAAAGAGTAAAAAATGCGACACGTTTCTGAAGGAATTTTTTTTTTCTCGGGGGCGTTGTCCTCGAAGGGGGTGTTGATACCGAGAGGGGGGTGAATCGGTATCAAGTACAATTTAAAAACCTTTTTCAACTTATACTTAAACCATTCAATTATATCCAATGAGCAATGAACAATAGGATAAGAGTTACACCAATACACCACAATACACCATGAACAATATATGAGAAATAATCAATAGTTTTTGTTCAAGGGAAGTAATGACTTCCAAAGGTAGCTACATCTTCCAAATGTAGAGGGAGGAATAAACCTCCAAGTGGAAGATACAATCCTTCAATATCAAGAGAGAGTTGAACTCTCCATCCTTGCCCCTTCCTTCCACCCAAGAATATATGAGAGATAATAAAACTTTACACTAAATCATCACCATCAACCAATCATCACATAGAACCTGATAATGCTTCTTGAGAGTTCTTCAATTTCTGCAATTCTTCAATTCTTGGAGTACTCTGATCCTATAGATAATATTACTCAATGTATTCTCTAAAACTCCTCCAATTTTCACTCCTTAAATCCTCCCCAAAAAGAGGTTATAGAA
>JZKD02S0319505.1:185249-199064 GCA_000966675.3 Picea glauca | reverse complement strand
TTGAAAATGGAATTCATCAACCCTTGGAATGTGGAAGGTGCATTTGTAAGGCCAAAAGGCATGACCAAAAATTCATAATGGCCTTCATGAGTTCTAAATGTTGTTTTTGGGATATATGCTTCCTTCATTCTAATCTGATAATACCCGAAATGAAGATACAAATTTGTGAAATAGATTGCTCCATGCAGTTCGTCTAATAATTCATCAATGATGGGAATGGGAAACTTATCTTTAATAGTGATCTTTTTGAACTCTCTATAATATGGACACATACGCCATGAACCATCTTTCTTGAGTACCATTACCACCAGTGCAGAGTAAGAACTTTGGCTAGGTCTAATAATGCCAGCTTCTAACATTTCTTCAACCATATGCTCAATTTCACTCTTTTGGGCATAAGGGTATCTGTAAGGCCTGATGTTAGGAGGAACACTCCCAAGAATTAGGTGAATAGCATGATCATGATTTCAAGTGGGTGGAATACCTTTGGGAATATATTCAAATACTTTGGAATGCTTACCAATGATCCCTTGGAGATCTAGGGGAATAAATGGATTAGATGTGTGAACATCTAGTGAGCATAGTTGTGCAATTAAAACCTGATGCCCATTTTTCAATAATTTTGTCATTCCATTAGAGCTTATCACCTTACTGGGTTTCCTTGTGATACCCCTTAACTCAATTTATTTTCCTTCCAAGGAAAATTTCATGAAAAGTTCTTGAAAATTAAAATCCATTGTTCATAATGATTGTAACCATTGTATTCCTAGTATAACATCAACACCACCCATAGGTATAGAAATCATTGGACTCTTCCTTACATATTCCCCCATAGTAAGATTGATATTATTTCATTTTCCTGAGCAATTGATAGTTCCTTCACCTGCAATGATTACTTGAAAATTTGACGTTGGATATACAAAGCAATTGAGAGCTTTGGCTAATTTATAGTGAATGAAATTATGAGTACTACTAGAATCAATTAGGACTATTACTTTTTTATTTTTGATATATCTTTCGATCTTGAGGGTTTGAGGAGTGACAATTCCATCCAATGCATTACATGATATCATGGGAGTCAACTCTCCAGAAGAAATATCTTCTATGTTTTCATCTTGAGATGGTTTTTGTTCTCATTCTTCTTCCTCTTCACAATCTATCTAGAATAATTTCTTCTCACCACACTTATGTCCCTTATTGTACTTGTTGTCGTAATTAAAGCATAAACATTTTTCTTTCCTTTCCTCCAATTGTTGAGGTGTCAACCTTGTACATCAAGGTGTTTTAGAAGAAGGAACATTATTCTCTCGATAGATGTTAGGAGTCAAGACATAGAGAAGATGGCATTTTGATGTCATTTTGGACACTTCGAGTTCCTGGTTATGCCATTTGGGCTAACCAATGCCCCTGCTACATTCCAGTCGTGCATGAACCATATATTCAGGGATCAGTTAAGAAATTCAGTCTTGGTTTTCTTCGACGAAATCTTGATCTATAGCCGGTCATGGAAAGAGCATATGAGGCACCTGGATGAGGTATTGAGCATCATGGAGGCACAATCATTATATGCCAAAGAGTCCAAGTGCGAGTTCGATATGACATAACTACTTTACTTAGGCCACATCATTAGTGCACAGGGGGTATATGTGCACCAAGAGAAGATCAGGGCCATTCTGGATTGGCCAACGCCCAAGAACGTGACAAAATTGAGGAGCTTCTTTGGGCCATGCAGCTATTACAGGCGGTTTGTCCGGGGTTTTTCTCATCTTGGAGCACTGCTGACAGATCTTAACAAGCATGGGGCCTTCATATGGACCAAGAAATCACAGGAAGCCTTTGATCACATGAATGAAGTCATGGGAAATTGTCCAGTGTTGGAACTACCAGACTTCACCTTACCATTTGTACTAGAGTATGACGCATCCGACGAAGGGATCAATGTAGTTTTGATGCAGAGAGGACACCCCATTGTATTCGAGAGCTAGAAGTTTAGTCAACCTAAGAGGTTGTACTCCATTTATGACAAATAAATATTGGCAATCATGCACGCCTTGACAAAGTTCAAACAATATTTGGTGGGCAACAAATTTGTGGTCAAGACCGATCACAACAGTTTGAAGTATTTCCTTGAGCAGAAGGACCTCAGTGAGCGCCAACAAAAATGGGTGATGAAGGTAAATTCATTCAACTTTGACATAGAGTATGTCAAGGGGAAGAAGAACATTGTGGCCGATGCACTATCAAGGAGACCTATGACATGTTCTTTGATGGAGATTTCAGCAGATTGGAAATCCCACTTGTTAGTGGAATATTCCAAGAACAAGTTCGCTTGTGAGGTAATGGATGGGAAGATACAAGATGAATGGTATAGGGTCATTGACGATGTCATATTTTACAAGGATAGAGTCTACTTGGTGCCAGATTTAGGGCTTAAGAAGATGATCCTAACCGCAGTTCATGATTCACCTCTAGCACGCCATCAGGGGTTTTCAAAACCTACAGATAGATCAAAGAGAGGTTCTCATGGAAGGGCCTCAAACAAGACGTTATGAGACACGTCGGTGAGTGTGTGACTTTCCAGTAGAACAAGTAAGAGCATGCTCTTCCAGTAGGGCTACTTCAGCCACTCCCCATTCCAGAGCATAAATGGGAGAGTATATCTATGGAATTCATCACAAGTCTACCCAAGGTCTAGTGTAAGGAATGTATCTATGTAGTGGTCGACAGATTGACCAAGTTTTCTCACTTCTACGCCATACTGACAGAGTACATCGCAATTTAGGTAGCCAAGCTTTTCTCCAGGGAGGTCTTCAGACTTCATGGGTTTCCGAAAAACATCGTCAGTGACATGGACAGTCGGTTCATAGGGACATTTTGGAGAGAATTGTTTCGGTTGGTGGGGACAGAGTTGAAACCTAGCACCAGCTATCACCCTCAGATAGATGGGCAAACTGAGATTGTCAACAAGTGGGTTGAAGGATATTTGAGGAACTATGTAGGAGGACAACATAGAACGTGGGTAAAGTGGTTACATTTAGGAGAACATTGCTACAACACCACCTTCCACATGTCCATTGGTATGACAACCTTCCGATCATTGTATGGATATGATGCTCCCACTTTGGTAGACTTGGTCCTCGGGGAGAACAGAGCTCCCAAGGCCAAGGATTGGATCATAAAGAGTCAGGAGATTCTCAAGTTGTTGAAAGAGAACCTGCAGACGACGCAAAACCGACAGAAGATAAGTGTGGACAAGCACAGGATAGAGCGCAACTTTGAGGTTGGAGATTTGGTTTTCTTGAGACTCCAACCCTACAGACAGTCATCTCTGAAGAAGAGTGGGGCCGAGAAGCTCAAGCCCAAATTTTATGGTCCTTATAGGATCATGCACCGAGTAGGAGAGGTTGCTTACGAGCTAGAGCTTCCAGAGGGGAGCAAGATTCATAACTTGTTCCACATGTCTTTCCTCAAAAAGGTAGTGGGACAATTCATTAACACATTAGAGGAGCTTCCCCCGTTGGATGAGGAGGGATAGTTGGAGTTAGTTCTGGAGGAAGTTTTGGAGTTTCGGGAGCGAAAACTGAGGAGTGGGGTCATTAGAGAGTGTTTGATCAGATGGAGAGGTCTTCCAGTAGAGGACGCTACTTGGGAGAGAGAGAATGTGTTGCAACACCCTAGACTAGTATTTCTTGAGGACAAGCAATTTCGAGAAGGGAGGACTATAATGTCCCTTTCCAAATAGGATCTCCATAGAGGAGGCTTAATGGTATAAACCACCCCGTTAGACTATAGCCAGGGCCAAAGAGGGGTAAACAGGGTTACTAGAGGCTAGTCCAGTCATAGGTGTTATATTCAGAAAGTGACATTGAACTAAAAAGGGTTAAAAGAACTTTTAAGTCATTATGAGCTAAAAATAGAAGTCAACAATGAATTAGGGTTTCAGCAGTGATTTAGGGTTTTGGAAGTCAACAATGAATTAGGGTTTCGACATGATTTAGGGTTTTGGAAAGCTATAAAGGAAGGGTCAGCGTCCTAATTCATCATTATGCAGATTATGACTTGTCATTGAGGAGAAGAAGCACATCTCAGGAGAGATAGTTCAGTGTATTCCAAGAGGAAGACACCAATTGGCTGATTTCGGTGTTGAAAGACACACCCTAGTCACCGAGAAGATCATCCAGGTCTTCCATCATTCTTCATGGATTCCACGGTGCTCCCATATTCAGGGTATTATCTTTTAGTTTCTTATTTGTATTCTGGCTAAGATCCTTTTGTCTTTTGATCTAGCCGAGTGTTGTTATTTATTCATCCACAATTTCTTATTTGTATTCCGGCTAAGATCCTTTGTCTATTGATCTAGTTGAGTATTGTCAGTTTATTCAGCCGCATTCGGCCATTTTTTAATCCACAGAGATATCATAATACAAAATTTTCATTCCTTTGTCGCTTTTATTATTTGTATGATCATTTATATGCTGTAAACCTTTGATCCTACACACACATTAGCAACGTTTCCTAGACTAGCCAAGTCAGTAAAATTACAATCTCCGAGAGTATAAGGCCTCAGTAGCTGAAATTTTTACCCCACATACCTTGATCTGTCTATTAAATAAAACACAAGGGTTTCCTTTTGAAATGATGTAGAAAAAATTTTATAGAGAAAATTTCAAGGTGTCTCAGGTGTAGCAGTGAAACCCCAAGACCTTGAGCTTTGATACCAAATGTTGGGAACGAAATATCAAGATAGCATAGAAAAACATCAGAATAAGTACTCAACACCTTGAAAAAGAGATAATTTCAGATAATAAGCCTCTTCGAGGGGGAAACCTCCTTATACACCCCATAAATTTCCAAATACCAGATGATCAAAAATGAAAAGGTCTCCTTGGTATATATAGGAGACTAGGAGGTACACTTACAACTAATGGACCCAAGTCGATACAAATAAAATAACATTACTAATGTAATATTCCCTAATTAAATGGTAATGTGCCACTATTTAGGGATTAACAGAGGGCAATGCAAATCCATTTCAACAAGTTGTCAGTTACAAGATCATTCCAAGATTCATGTTTGTCATTGTGAAATCACTTTTGTTTCAGACACGAGCATGGGGCATGGTCGCCTCATTTGCACAAAATTATTTTTTCCATCGTAAGGTAATGATTGTACAATTATTCTCCCCCTCTTCCTCCAAAGGACCTTTCTTTTCATTTCCTCTCTCACTCTCTCGCATTCTCTCTCTATACAAGTAGAAATGCACACCATAAAAGAAACGATGTTTTATTTCGGCTATACAATTTATCCTAACCTCACATATTAGGGGGCATTTGTTATCACCTAAAAAATGATCTCTAAGCAATACAAGAAATCACCAGAGAAGTCATCAGTTTAATACACAAAAAATGCATACTCACAAGTGTTGATGAATCTCACTCAGAAAAATCAAGAAATTAAGGAAATAAAGCTACACTTACTCAACACAACTTACCAAAGCTCCATTAGTGATATCAAAACCAATTTACAAGAAAAGACTCATGCTAACAGTGCATCAACGTGGTTGGTCAAATAAAGATTCATGTTATTTGCATAACAACACAATTCCTCGATCGAATCAGCCGCATTCATGGCGTCTCATACATGCCCATCACACTAGTCACAAATTCGTCTCTATAGTATGATAAAACTTAACTTAGAGGTCACTCCACTACTTAGATCATCTCAATTCACACTCTGAAAAAGTTATATTAAAGCATGGTGCAAGGCTATTTAAACAAGTCTCGGTACACATTCAAAGATAGAGAAACGACGGTGTAAGGTTATTCTATAAAATTGAGATGCCAAAGCATCCATGCTTTCCCTCAATTCCATCCATTACTTCATATCTTGAGTTGTATGGTGTATTGAATGCCTTTCCATATAATAATTTAGTTCACTATTTCATGCCATCATTTGTACTAAAGAGAGAAAGAGAGGTTGTTGCTAGGAATGAAAAGAGCCCTCCCAAGGAGAATAAGGGGATACTATTGTAATTTCTACACCTTTGTGGTGTTATCAATTCGAAGATTGCATCCATTGGTAACCATTTCATGTTTTTCAATTTCTCATTGCATCTTTCCATTAATGTATTTGTTTACATGTGATTATTCTTTCTTAATGCTTGTTTACATTGCATGCATATCTAATAACTAATCTGTGGTGTCACTTCTTGCGTATGGTGACATACCGAGCTATAGTTTACTCACACCTGTGGTTTATTCAACCCGAAATAGTCCCTAATATGCAGTTTTTTTTAGTTTGACTATAGGCCCTAATAACAATCCCTAGTGTTACCTTCTAGATTCTTATTTGGTGTAAACGTCCCTAACAAAATTTGTGAGATCCTAAGGGAAAATTTGACAAACTACCCACTATCACCTAAATAGCCTTTCCTTTCTCTCTTTATACTATATAAGCTCTATCCTGGGGGGAATCCATATGGTAAACCAAGCTTAAGATGTTGTAAAAATGTTGGAGCAAAGGATCTTAGAAAACATAAATGGATTTCAATTTTTATTTTTTTTAGTGGAGGTTGAAAGGGAAGACTAGTGTTTTATTTTGTTTGGTCTATGGGGCCATGCACATAACTTTAGAGGGAATTTCTATGAAATATCTATAATATTTTTTTATAGTCAAGGACATGTCAGAACTACCCCATATTTGATGAGTAACTATCAAAAACTAGATGAAGGAAAGGGACTTTGTAGCGAGATCCACATCCAATACAAATACACAGGTGGATTTTCCCAAAAGATTCTAAACTATGCATTCACTCTCAATATGTCTAAGGCAGGTGGATTTTCCCAAAAGATTCTAAACTATGCATTCACTCTCAATATGTCTTAGGAATGAGTTCTTTTATTTAAATAAAAAAATTAAGGAGTAGGTTCTATCGTACATAAACTCTTCCAGTAGCAATACCTCCTTTCTATGGCCCTTGAGTTTCCTTTGACAATCCAAAACCTACAACAAAACCGTCAATATATAGTAAGAACATTCCACCACAAAGATAAAATAAATTCCATTCCAAATATCAAGAGCACTTCCAAATCACACCTTACAAATGGAGAGAAAAACCTCTTATATAGATTTGAACTCAACTCCTTTTATAATAAAATATGATTATTTTTAAATCCTCAATTTACTTAACAACTTCTCTCAAAATAGCATTAAGTGGTTCAAATTCATTTCTCCTCCAATAAATAAATAAATAAAATAATGATTTCTCATAGCCACCTCCCAAGACAAGTCTAATAAAAAATATAGTAATGAGAGTGGTTACATGAAATGGATCCTCCAAAGTGAATGCCTCATTATTCTTAGTTAACAAATTCCCTTTAGTTATGAATATCATTAATGTGCAAAGTGGTTATAACCACCCGAAAATTGGATTGTACTCAATAATTTTGCAAATAACACTCTTTAAACTACCGTTTAACCAAATCGTGCCATAATTCATGCACCCAAACCACAACATAGGGTGATCTCTCCTCATAAATGGGCTCTTTAATGGCTTGAATGGTGTGCTAAATGCCATTGGTTTCCTTAAGGCCAAGGTGTTCACTCTTCTAGTTAACAAACGCTTGCCATGTCAAACACCCTCCTCGTCGAAATTTGTGTTGAGTGGGTACACCACCCCTTTATGGAGAATTTTAAACCTTTTACCCATATTTATTTAATTTTTCATGAACATGGTGGGGCTTCTTAAGTCGAGTGCTCCAATTTATTCAATGTACACACCCTTTGATTAGAAATAAATTAAAAGCTAAGGTTTTTTCTTGAAAAGTTCTTGAACATAATAAAATAAAACAATTTTCGGAAAACAGAATAAAACAATTTTAGGAAAGGAAAACAAGTGTTGTATGACAGTTTAATCCTTACTAGCAAGCTTTAAAATGAAAAATATATGAGAAATAGTATATTCAAATATAAATATAAGTGTTGTTGATCTAATTAATTCCAGAAAAACTACAATTAGAACTTCAAAATAAAAAAGATCCAACTGACAATTAAAACTTCAAAATAAAAAAGATCCAACTGCAGCAGCCAAACCCTAAAAATGCTTTGGAAACTCTGAGAAAAAGAGGAAGGAAGCTATATAAGTATCAGTATCAAGGTAGACCGAGGTTTTTTTTTCTTTTAGCAAATCAAAGTTCAGAGAGACTTTTTCTTCCAAAAGCAATCGAGTTTAATCAATCTAGTGATCAAGGAAAAAGAAAACATGGAAAAACCATAACTTGTTACCACCCCGAGCTTAGTGTTATGTTCAACGGTTTTGATGTTACAAATGCTCGCTCGACATTCACTCTTACGCTTGGTTTTATCACTCAGCTGCTCTCTGTCTGTCTCTGTAATTCTTCCAAGAAGTCCCTCTGTGTCCGTCTTTGTAATTCTCCCAAGCAGTCCCTCTGTAGTCTGAAGGATTTAATTAGAAGAAGATCTTTCATGATGGACAAGGCCATGGGGATCTAATTAAAATAAGATCCTTACTTCATGATGAGCACGACCATGGTGGAACAATGGTATTAAATTGAAGTCCAGTTTACTTGGAATACAACATCCTTCCAATCACCAATTTCTTTTTCGCTGTCCAGGGAGAGCTCCTAGGATAGCCATTTGGAGGCTATTGTTATGGATTTATGCATGTATTATTTACGTATCTCCTACCCTTTGCTCAGTTTTCTTGATTTATGATATATCCACTTTGGTATTTGACAAGCAACTCGAAGATGCCAAAGTTCATACGATCATAATTTTTTCTTTTCTTTAACACAATCCTTTACCTGTAAAACGAACACACTCTCTTCTTTGCTTGAACACGATCTTCTAAGAGGATATGGCTTATCATAGTGGTAAGTATTTTGCTCCCAAATTTCTTAATTAAGAAAGTATTAATGTAGAAAAAAATTAAAATAGAGATGTGCTCTTTAATAAGATAGCGGTCTAATATTAGTAATGGGAGTAAGGTTTTAATGTTTTTTTTGTTTGGGTTGATAGATAGATTTGACTGACTTGGCTAATACTTATCCACCACCACGTTCTTGGCATGTTCCGTACTACGACCAAGATAATGAAGGCTGTGGCTATCCACCATGCAGCAGCCCAATCATTGGGAGGCTATACATTGCAGCAGCCTCCCAATGATTGGGCTGCTGCATAGCCTCCCAATGATTGGGCTGCTGCATGGTGGATAGCCCCAGCCAGATAATGAATGGCTGCAGCTCGTAACGTTACTGAAACCTTGGAAATGCTTACCTGCCTGCATGAAAGGAAGGGCTCTTCACAACTCCTGTAACCGACAGGGAGCCGACACGGAAGGAATTGTTGTCAACAACTAGCTCCTTACCTGCCTGGATGGAAGAGAGTTCAAATGTGAACTGCAAAAGAAGCACTTTTGATCGGATTTGTTCGGTTGCAGCATGAATTCCCCATAGGTTGCGGTGAGAATCCCCATAGGCTGTTGCGGTAAAGATTGATGATACACGTTCTTCCTAATGATGGTGAAATGGACGACTCAAGTATAAGCTTATGCATTTTAATATAAGCAAATTCTATCTCTTCAACCTCTATCCTCTAACGCGTATGAAATCTTATTTTGCGTGACACCCAATAGCTGTAATTCAAGCTTCTTTTCTTCTTGAAGAAACCACTCAGACACACGGCAGAGTTGGAAGACAACATCCTTCCAATCACCAATTTCTTTTGCGCTGTATCTACCCCTGGGCTGCCAGATTGTTCTGGCCCCCGGATGCCGAACTTGCGTATTATTGAAATTTGAATCCTTCTTCATCAAATATTCATACACACTTTTGTGGGTATTACTGCAAGTTTAGGGAGTGGCCTCCTTATTGCATCAAGAGAAGCCAACTGCACCATTCAGTCAGGGTAGGTGTGTGCATGGGGGTGATGTATCAAAACACTTAATGTGTGTAACGGTGACTTGAATCTAGAGGGTGCATCGGTTGCAGCAGAAACCCATCTAAACCCATACCTGATGCGGGATGGTACAAATGGCCAGTGTATCAAATATTGGATTTCAAAATATACAACATGGAACTTGTCAAGCTCGAGGTGCATATCACACCCTGGGTGAGATGGGTCTGTGCTACTAGATAGAGATCACTGCGATTTTAAAGATGGCCTCTATTCTTTGCAGTAACGAGTCTTATGGCTTGTCACTTCAAGGATTGCAGATCCATCCTTCCACGGCTAAAGTTATGCATAATCTTATTACAATTGGGTGGTGCTATTAATTTTTCATGAATGAGAATGTCCGTTTTCAGATCTTATTATGATTTTGATTTTGAGTTGGAAAAACTCAGGGCTCTAATGATATCTCATTCCCACCTTGGCTTGGGAGGTTGGCACCACTCGTTTTCAAATTTTCAGCATCACAGTCCATCCCTTTTTTTCACCCTATTCGTGTCCATGCCATTGTGATCTTGTAGATTAATCCAATGCAACCTTCTATGCAATTTCGCTAAGTTGAGTCATTCCAGATCTGATCTCTCCTTGGTTCATGTTTCATGGTAACTGTACACCCAAATACACCTCTTGTAGAAGCGCTGTCTCACATCACTATAAATTTAGTCCTTGTAGAACCAATGACTCATTCCAATGATTATCCCTTGCTTGAACAGTGTCTGTGATTGTTTGAATATTAATCTGATTATACACACTAGGTTTGCCTTTCTTATTTGTCTTGCCAGTTTGCATGCAGTTAGGTCTTGCTCATGCGAGTATGGGCCTGAGTAACTTTTACACTTTTCTTTCAGTTATAAGTCCTCAACTAGTTCATGGAAGGTTGCTTGGTCATCACAAAATTTCCAAGAACTGATGAAAAGTTATCCATTAGTCAGGGGATACTTGATGGACAAGTGCATCAAGTGATTCAACCGATGTAGAGGCATAGGCATCTTGATGAATTTCCTTACAGCTAGATGGGAGATCAATCTCTTAGCATTATAGATCAGTCTTAGTATCCGAGTATTGACCGCCACTTACCATTTTACTCTTAAGAAAAAAATTTGGACGGTGGGGTATGTTTCGTTGAAATAGTAAATTGTTATATATGTATTCACTAATCTTATTCATTTAGTTTAAATGTCTGTTTTATCTGAACACAGGTTACTTCTCAATCAAAAAATGAAGGATAAAGATTTCAAACCAGCGATGTATGTGGACAAGTCCCTGAGACTGGTTCCTATTGCTGTGATGCTCCTCTCCTTATGTGCCCTTTCATTTTTTGATTACTAAAGCTTTTGTTGTATGCTCTTTGAAATCCTTAAGTGCATTGACCAGCAATAGCGAGTTTTGAATCTGAGTTTTTTAAGGCTCCAACCTCAGAGTTGAGGTTTATCTTTCCCTATTCTAAAGAAGACACCAACTTATGAAGCTTTTGTATGGTATCAAGCTTGACTGAGACTTGGTTTGGAAGTTGTTCATTCTCAAAGTGGCTAGAAGCAAATTGTTCTTCTAAATAAAACTAGATTTTCGTAACAGGGATCTTATTTCATAAGTTATGTTTTTCTCTTATAGCTCCAAAATCTTTTCTTTCATATCAAAAATCTCCTATTTCAACTATTCATTGTCTTGTTGCAGGGTTTGGAAAGAATTCTGCAACATTTCTTTGACTTTCACTTGAGCCATTCCCTCTGTATTTTTATAAGCTCTATGCACACTTCTTCCAATTTCTTGACATGGTCCATTGAATCAGTAATTTCTCTTTTAAGCATTACGTCCTCGTCCTCTTCCCGTTAGTAGCCATCCTATAATGTAATATACATATAATAATATACTWATATTGTTTATTATATATAATTTATATGATATTATTAGCTAAAATTATAATTAAATATAAATTTATAAATGCCCTGAAAAATTACTGACATATCTTGGGCAATGCCTGCTATATTGGTCTGCAGCGTAGGAAGAGAGTTTTCTTTTATTTTAATTAAGTGAGAGAGAGGCTTCTAGAGAGCATAAGAAAAAAATATCCAAGAAAAATGCAAATAATTCAACCAGGCACTCTCACATCATGTATATAAAATCCTTTGTAAGTTTATTTTAGCTACAAAGTGGGGAAGTTTCCAAAGTAGACGACAATGTCCTTGCAGAATGAGTTAGAGGTTAGGGGTTGGTGCAAATCTATCGTAATTTTGACAAATTTCTACAAGTTCTGTTAATATTGTTAAATTCTTCACCAAATTTCTACAAGTTATGTTATTGTTGTTAAATTCTTCACCGTGGTGATTCGCAGATGGCTCTTAAAAGAAATGAGAAAATTTCATTTGAATTGATGAGATTTCGGAGCTCAGAGGTTAGCATATATGGAAATTCAGAGGTTAGCATATATGGAAATTTGAAAAAAATGGACTGTTACAAATTCAGGTTTGAATTTACATATTAACTATAAAAAAAAAATTCAAATTATTAACCAGTCAAATATAGAAAGCGATCAAAATGTAAGTTGGAGGAAAAGAGTAGTGATTGTACAAGTGGAGTCAAACATTGATAAAAACACATATATAAAGATACAAAACTCAAACAAGTAGGAAGAGCTTTCACACATGAAAATCATGAAAATGAAATTCATGCCGTTGCCGTTACATTTACAGGGCGAGTCTTCTAACAAGAGGCAGGATGTCCTGTTCACTTGTGGTTCACGAGTCCTAGGTACAAGCAAACCGGATGTTATTATTATATGGGAGTTAGAGAAGCCTAGATTGGTTTAAACAACTTAGAGGTTAGACAGATTGCAAGGATGCCACCATCTATTTTGGAAGATTTTAAGAGAAAGGAAGGCTCCAGTTTTGTAAGTTTCAAGTTTGGTGTGGAGGGAATGAGAGATATGGTGTACATAAAAAATGCTAATGAGGTGTTGTTTATAATTTAAGTACAAATATATGGAAATGTCTTCGTAGACGTCCAAACATAGGTCTTAGTTTGGATTTTGTTCCAGATATTTTTACTTTTGAACCTAGACCACATATGGAGGTCTAATAAATTAATGATTTTCTTGTTTACAAGAATTATTTTCTACCATTTGTTTTAGTTATTTTTACTTTTGAACTTAGACCAAATATGAAGGTTTGATAAATCAATGATTCTCTTGTTTACAACAATTATTTCTTATAGCTATTTTTACTTTTGAACCTAGACCAGATATGAAGGTTTGATAAATCAGTGATTTTCTTGTTTACAACAAAAATGATATGTTTAAACATATCATTGGTTTAAATTATTTTTTCATATCATTGATTAGTTTTATCTATTCTTTCAATAAATTTTATATGTATAAAGATTCAAATTTATCAAGATATTAAAAGTTTATATATTATATGTAAATTATAGTGATATTTAATTTAAATTATAGTTAAATCCTCATGCTTAATTTTATATATCCATTTTGAAGTCACCACAAACTTCCCTTCAACTTGGCACTATTTCCCACACATCTTTTTTCATGATGGATTTTTGGTCTTGAGTGTCTTACTTTCCTTTAAGGCACCACTTGGAGATTTATGTCCTTTTGCTTCTTGCAAGGTGGATGTGAGCCAAGTTGGTCTCTTTCTGATCTTTGGGGAAGAAACTGGCTTCTCAAGTTCAAGTTTTTTTTCTTGTTCCTCATTAAGATGTTCAGGAGAGAATGTACTTTCCTTGGGTTCTCCATGTTCCTCTTCCTCGCTCAAGTCCATGGAATCTTCTACGGATTTCCGGTAAGCAATATTCTCATCAAAAGTTACATCTTGGCTTACTTCAACCTTTTTTTGACCT
>JZKD02S0319505.1:133274-157445 GCA_000966675.3 Picea glauca | reverse complement strand
TTGTATCAAAATGAATGTATAATGATGTTTATTTATACCATTTATGTCGCTTCATTTTAACATTAGGGCCGACCTGACACTTTCTTATTTTGTAATTCTTTTCTTTAATTATCTTCAGGGCCTACAGGTACTTCCTTCTTCAATTCACTTCATCATATTCAAAAATTCATCTCTCCTCAACCACGAGGATCCACTTGATGTGCCACATAACACCAGAAACAAAATGATGTATACTATCCATTCATGGGTGTCGTATATGCATGTGCGTTGTCCTTCATGTCCAAATGTCTTTATCAATCTTGCAGTCCAAAACCCATGACTAGGGTTGACATCAATGACAACAACCAATATTCCAACAGGGGGGGCCTAGAGGCCCCCTTTCAAACCTCCTACATGCCCACTTGTTTTTTTCTTTGCATACAGGGGGTTATAGGGTTACATGGTCAAAAATCTAGGGCAACAATGCTCATGGATCCTCTACACCAAGATAACTTCTCAGTCTCACAGATTTTGTTAATGAATTTACAACATTCTTCAAAGTGTCCACCTTCATCAATAACACTTTACTTTCTTCAACCATGTCTCTCACAAAGTGATATAGAATATCAATATGCTTTGTCTTTGAATATAATAGATACTCAACATTCTCCCACTTGTTGTTTATTTGCATACATGGGGTTACAGGGTTATATAGTCAACAATCCAGGGTAACAATGCCCATGGATCCTCTACACCAAGAGAACTTCTTGGTTCTCACATATTTTGTTAATGAATCTCCAACATTCTTCAAAGTTTTCACCTTCATCAACAACACTTTCTTTTCTTCGACCATGTCTCTCAAAAATTCATATTGAATACCAATCTGCTCTGTCTTTGAATGATAAGTCGAGTTCTTTGCTAGAAAATTTGCACTTTGACTTTCACAATCTATCCTTACATCTTGTTGGCTTATTCTACCAACCCAATACCTGAACAAAATATTTGTAACCATATTGATTACTTACTTTCATGAGTGGTTGCCATGTATTGAACTTATGTTGTTTAAAGTGCCACTACAACCCGTCTTTTTCTCATCCAACTTAATTCTCCTCCAAATAGGTTAAACACATACATGCTTGTATATCTCCTAGGATCCACATCTCCATCCCAATCTGCATTTACAAAGCCATGTATGTCCAACACTCTGTCCAATCCTGGTCTTCCTTGGTAGCACAATCCATAGCTAGTAGTGTCACACAAATACCTGAAAACCCTTTTTACTGTTGTCCAATGCTCCTTCCTTAGTTTGACATATACCTAATCAAAACTCCCACTGCATGTGCAATGTCCATTCTAGTACAGAGATATAGTACAAATTTTTATTCCTAAGATAGATCTTTCCAATGGGATATCATTCTCCTAAAACATATATCATATGCAAAAGTTACGACCCCGAGAAGTTGATGTACTAACTTACCCAAATAGGGCCCACATGACTTTTGGCGCTTCATCTCCTACAATTAGGTTTTTGGATGTCTAGGGTTTTTCACATTCTTGTTTATTGTAAGAAGGCCTTCAAAGCCTCATTGTAATAATCTTCTTGTGAATGAGCGTAGTCGTCACATATCTTCTTAGAGATAAGCCGCCACCATTCCAACAAGTTTGTTTTCCACTACATTTTACAGTTTTAGCTTATTTCCTTATTGAATAGAAAAACAATTTTATTGTATCTCTGTTATTTTGTGTTAAGCATATTTTAATAATCCGTATTCATTTCGTTCTACTCATAAAATATGGATCACGCCATATCTTCAATGCATGTAGTATTGCCATCATTTCCTTTCCATAAATGGGTTTTTGTAAGTCCTTTCCCTTGAGTGGTCGACCTTCAAGAGAAAGGGCCCTTCCTTATTGCATTAGAACAACACCAATTCTATTTCCTAAGGCATCACATTCCATAATAAAGGTTTTTGTGAAGTTTGGTGTGGTCAAGACAAGAACTTTGCACATCGCCTCTTTAAGTTGTTTGAAAGCTTGAGTTTCCTCTGTAGTCCATGAAAATATATCCTTCTTAGTTAATGTTTTTAAGGTTTCTCCTATTCTTCCATAGTTCCGAACAAACTTGCGGTAGTAACCTGTCAAACCCAAAAATCCTCTAAGATTCAGTTGGGCCCCAACAACCCACTTCCTTTTCTTTGATCAAAATCTAGGGTCCCTCGAAATTTTACTTGGATTCTTAGTTTGTTTCCCTTTGACTTGATTAGCTTGGTATTGGTTTGCTTTGTTTCGAGGTTGGTTTGAGTAACTTATATTCTTTTCTTTTGTTTGGTTTGAATTTCATGAAATTTAAATGCCATTTCTTTTTGTTTTCTACAGAGTTTTGATGTTGATGGGCAAGCTTCATAATTTGGGATTTTTTATTACGACGCATATTTTCTATGACATTTGTTCACATTTGATCAAATTTGAATGAGGGAGAGACAAACATATAAATCCTAATTTAAATGAAAACCTTAATTTTTATCGATTGTTTACTATCGTTTAAACTATGATTATGTTTTCATCTTTTGCTCATTAGGAATCATTTTCAAAAAATCATTTGGTAGGTTTACTTAATTAAATTATTTTGTTAGTTTGCATCTCATTTCAAAATAAAAATAAAATAATAAAAAAAATGATTATCTATCATTTGTTTGATTTTGTGAAAACCCAAAATTAATATTCTTCTCCTCTCTGTCAACTTAAAGCTTCTATAATTTTAAGATCATGTTTTAAAGGAAAATATAAACAATATGTGTTTATAACTTATAGTTAGTTTAAATTCATTTTAATTTTATTGCTCTAGATTTTTATTTATTCACAATTTTTAGGTTATTAATTTGGTTTCTTTTAGTTTCACCTGTTTCTACTATAAGTTATTTGGTACGGATCTGACCATGACTTTATTTTATTATCTAAATACGTTCAATATAATTGATCCGAAAATAACCCTGGATGGGGTGTTAGCGCGTCCACTGTGGAGGGAAGGAGAGGCTGGCACAAGCCAGCACCGCATGATGGCACGTGATGAGCCCATGCTGCAGCTCGCCACCCTCCATGAGGTTTAAATGCAATCTACGACGGCATGAGGAGGCATTACTGCCACATTCAAGCAGGCCTCCAAAGCGGTTTAGTATGGCTTGGCTCGCGATGTATGTCATTTGCTCCTGCCTGGTGTTCAAAAAGCTTCTCTGGTTGAAACACAGGGCAAACAGTGGTCCTGCTCCACTCCGGCATTGCACGCTTTTTGCTTTCCTTTTCACTCACACTGGGTATAGAATGACCAGGCCGAGGGGGAGGCCGAAGCGGGGCTCTCTATGGGGGCCCCATCGACCCCTGGTCATGCCTCCTGGTTCGCCTTCAGACTGTCCTTCCCCTCATCCTCAGTCGACACCTCCCGCTGCTTTCCTGCATGTTTCGACAAGCGCCTCCATGGCTACCACCCCCTGCTCGCCAATCCTCCACTCGCGCCACCTTCACGACCCTTTAGTGATGTTCCATCCCCCTGCACCATTCCTTGGCCCAAGAGGCGAACCTCCTCCTCAAAGCGCGCAAGCGCGAGCTGAATTGCATACGAATGGCTATTACAAGAAGCTGCATCTCAGGGACATGCTGCTTATCATACAGGACCTGGTTTTCGACCTCAGACAGGAAATGGCCGATCTCAATTATCGCCTCCAAGCCATAGACGGGAAAGTGGCGAGCTGCCTCCAACTTCTATCTGCCATGCAGGTGGCTCTAACCTAGAAATCGGTTGATGCCATGCCAGGGGAGGCAACCGCTGCAACCACAGATGGAGGATCTCATAGAGCTCAGCATTCGGACGATAGGGAACCGGCGAAGAAGAAGCACGACAGCCGGGATGAAGGAATTAAGTGTGACGAGGAAAGTGAGCCAGCATACGAGCCAGCATACGAGCCAACCTACATTGAAGAGGAGCCTTGGCTAGGGGACCTCCCTCCCATGTGGCCAGCCCTCTCGCCAGGTGTCTAGATCCTATGTTTGTTTATGTAGACCTGTCAATCTCCTGATCTTAGCTATTGGAACATGCTTTTTATTATCTTAGTTTATGACTTTTTGAACCTTGAACTGGATGGGAAGGCTTGACTGGTTTCCCCTCTGTTGGGGCAGTCCAGCCTTTGCATTTTTGAACATGGTTGTATCTTGATGCTGGACTACAGTTATAGCAGGAACTAATATAGATTTCTTTCTTATTTACAAAAAAAAATTGATCCGAAAATAATATTGGATTGTTGCAAATAATTTATGAGCAACAACAAATAAGATTTGGAAATGCGTTCAAGAATAGACAAATGATTTTGCGGGACTTGTTTCAGCCAAACCGTGAGGAATATGAAGAAACAGTTGAAAACCCATCTCGAGAATGGACCCATTTATCTTACATGCAAGAATTTTCCCAAACAAATGCATGATTCAAGAGATATTTGTGTCTCTTTAAGAGGAAAAGTTCAGGTGGCGGAAATTATTAGTGACGCCCATATTGTTCATTTATTGTATAAATATATGAGAAAGTTCAGAGCCAAAGGAAATCCAAGAAATTCAGAGGAGGATTTTGATCTTTTGTTTTTTGTATATTATTTATTTTGTAACATTTTCTTTTCAAATGGAATAACGGATGGTTGGAATTTCAAGAGGATGGACGAGTATTTTCGAAGAAGAATATGAGATTTCAGATTGCTTAATGACTTTTGTCCTGTGAGTAAAATGGTTTTATTCTCATTATAATATCTTCATATTCTTTGGGTCATTGATTATGCATTGATTTAAATTAGCTTTAGTCTGTTTTATAAATACATGGTTAATTGCTATCATTTATATAATATTTTTTTTCAATCTTTAAGAGTCTATTATCCCAAAAAAATCTTCCTCGACCATATGATGAACATATTTTGTTGAAACTATATGAGAAAAACAATTTACTCTTTGGCTTTCGTCCTGTGTAGAGTGTGCAATGTTTTTTCATTGTCTTCTCATGTAATTTCTTGATGTGAAATGTTATCTGTGTCGAATTAGCTTTAGTGAATTCTGCACATAATATTTTATATTATGTTTTTCTTTATGTTGTTCATTATCTTTTGGCTTAGTCTATATATTTAATTGATCATCTATTCAAGTATTTTGAGTTTACATCTGATGCTAGATAGATGGTGACACCATTCCTAAGAATTAGAACTTCTTTTATTTTTAGTTATTGGACATTTCAAGGTCACAAGATATATAGTTATTTGTTTTTCTGTCGTCATAAACTTGCTCCAGAATATGAAACACTTCCTTGAAATTCTTTAGGAAGTATTGTGCTTGATTTTGTCATAGGTTTACACTTGACACAGGTTAAGAGGATCTCATACAAATACAAAGAGATGAATTTAGCTTAGAGATTATTATTTATTTAATTTGTTGATTTGTGAATGAATAGTGATTGCATCATTTAAACGTTAATTTGCTTTGTTTATTTTCATTATATCATTTACAATCTTATTCATTCATTCTTTATTAGTTTTGTATTTGGAGTAATAGAATAATTTTGTTTGTTTTTAATCTTTGTTTAGATCCATTATGTTAAAACAATTATTTTCACAAGGCTTTGCTTAAACCTTGTAAATTGTATATAACTATTGTACATAAACATTGTTAGTTAAGCATTTGTAAATAAAGTATTGATTGTTAGAGTTGTATCTTAAGTTAGTCCACATCCTTTAGTTTTTTTAGGATCTTAGTTGGCTAACAGAGCCATAAAACCTGTCAGGGTAGTTTATACCAAACGACTTGGATTAAATAGACAACCCCAGACCAGATATTCCCTTCCCGTTGATGGTGTGTCATAAATTCCCGTCAACAAATGGCGCTAGAAGGAGGGCCAAGGTATATTTAATGATTAAATTTTTCACCCCTCATCCTTTCATAATTCCATATTTATAAATTCTTCTTATGTGTCATCTTATAATGCACTACAAGGTAGGTTATATGACAAGATAACTAATTGGAGTCAATTTCTTCAATTTCATAATTTTTCATGGATCCTGCCCAAATCACTGTGTTGGAACATGCTTCCAATGTCTCATTACTAGTTATTCCCAACAACACAACTAATCTATTTTTAGAAATCACCTTTGATGGTGAAGGGAACACATCTACATTAGACCATATTTCTAATTTTTTTTTATAAATGTTTAAAACATAATATCATTGATCCTAATGTTATATGCAGATTGTTCGCTCTCAACTTTTGAGGCTGGGTTAAATATTGGTTTGAATCTTTTCTAGCTAATTCGATTCATTATTTGTCTAAGTTTGTAATTGAGTTTTTATTAGATTTTAACAATTACGATAATCATGAATTAAGTGAATAATTAAGTTTCTTAAGGAAAGAAAATGATGAATCATTCAATGATTTTTCAATTAGGTTCATACACGTTTGTACTATATTCCCTTTGAAATAAATTCCTCTTATTAATGAATGGTTTGAATATCTCGTTTCTTTCTCAAACAAGCAAGATCAACTAATTGTTAACCATTCTGAATTGAGCACTAATACTCAATCTCAATATGGTTTAAAATTTCATGATGATGTTAAATTCATTGAGGTACCACATTTTTTGTCAACTTCCTTCATTTTAGTAGATCAAGAGTAGAATGACATTTTACAAGATGTACTTTCCACTTCTAATATGTAATTGCCAACAATGTATTTTTCTATTAAAGAAGGAACATTGAATTCAAAAGGAGACTGTGGTCAAACTCTCCAAGATATTACAATTGTTTCTGAAGTAAAAGAGATGGAATGTGAGTTTGGTAATATTGTTGTTAGTAAAACTTCCCCTCACTCATGTGAACATGTTCAATATCAATTAGTGGAAGATGACAACATTGGTCAAAATAGTAATGAATCATCTAATTCTAGTCATTTTCTTTCATAGTCACCCTTTTATGATGAACATAATTTGGTCTTGGAAAATATATCGTGTTCTTTAAAAGAACATATGATGAGAGGTGATCCATTTATTCTAGGAGAGGGAAAAAAACCAGAATTCAAAACACATATGCCTATCATTTCAAGAGATGCATTTCTTCTCCTCAATTCATCTACATATTATTCCTTGTACCCTGATATTTTTTATCATCATGTTATGCAATCATGTGTACAATATCACTTTGGAATGAATTATGCACTATATAATCAAGTACAAATTAATAGAGATTACCGAATAGAAGATAAAGAGGAAAATATTTCTTTCCATGAACATATTAATTATTATTCTCATCAATTATCCATGGGTAAATCAAGAAATGATTTGAAAGATTCTCAAATTGCATCTTCCATTGATTCATCTCAATTTGTGTTTAAAGAAAGATCTAAATTTTTCCACGATCAATTATTTGAGGTTGAAAAGTATAATCAACAAAATACTATTACCAATGATGATTATTCAAAAAATTTGGTTGTTCCATTTAGTTCACCTCAAAGAGTTAATCTTGAAGTATTCGAGCTCAACGAAAAGTTTCAAGAGAATGGTACACTTATTTTTCAATCAAAAATCACGATAAGCTCTCACAATCTTGATCCAACCTTTTTACAAGATTCTTTCCATGATAATCTAATAATTTATTGTCATCAAGAATATTTGTGGTCTGTGAATTCTTTCGAACAATCCCATGTTAGTAATTGCATGTATTATGACAGGATTGCAGATTGGTTGGAGTATTCATATCTCGAAACGTTTCCAGGGAATGGTAATATTATCTTCACCTTATTTAGAGATCAAGGAGGTAACTTTGACACACTCCTTTTATATCCTTCAGATGGAGAAAATATGGAACGAACAGAAAATTGTCGGGAGGATGGGGAACTTCGGTCTAGGATGATGGTTATGTCAGGTCCCCATAACTTTGACAAGCTTCTCAATCCCAGTTACATTTTTTCATGTTTTTGTGACCCATATAATGACAAAGTTGTAAAATGGTTCTGGATTCATACAGAAAGAATGTTAAAGGGAATGGTATGGTCATGATTTCTTTGTTTTTAATTGATGATTATAAAGGTAAGTATGGTGTATTTTTTTCATTTACGTGATAATAACAATTATTATGTTATTCACAAGGAGAAGTAATCTTGGATCATCCGCTGCATAGTTTAGTATTTTCTCTTTTTGTTGGATAAAGCTATGGCACTTATGTAATTAATTTTGATAAAAAAAATCCTACATGAGTATTTCTTAGTTAAGATATTTTTGTAAAGCAATTTGATTTTCTGGGATTATCCTCTATCTTGCATGATAAGAGTTTGTTAATCCAAGACTAGTTTAAATAGTGTTTGTGGTTTAGTGCTAAAGACAACTTTTGTTGGAATACAATATGGACATGTGATTTTGGGAATGGATATGGTAGAACAATTCACCATTGGCTTTAGACCTATGTGATGCTTATTCCATTGCGTTCTTCTATTACCTATGTATTATGACATATTATTATGGTGTATTTAGCTTTAGCCTTGTCATCATATGGTGTTTCATATTGTTAAATATTTAGATGTTGTCCATAATTTATCATTCCATTTTGTATGTGTGATCAATCTATCATTTGATTATTATTGAATTTGTTCCTAATGTTAAATGATTGATAATATCAATACTTAGAATTGAGTTTAATCTCGTTCTTAAATATTGATCATCTTAAGATTACAGGATTTTTAATTGGTTGTATTTATGTTGTTATTAATTTACTCCAAATATCATACACTTCTTTGGATTTATTATGGAAGTACTCGTATTGTTCTGTCACAGTTTTCCCTTACATGCAAGACAAGTACGAGTTCGAACAACATAGGAAGATAAACTCAATATTAGCTGATTAGTTATAGGTTAGTATGTGTGTTATTTAATTAAATTATTTTTTAACAAAATGATAAATACATTAATTATCTTTGAGTGTTTCTATGTTATCATTTCAATTGTATTTCATTAGCATTTATCAGTTTAAAATCTATAAATGTTCAAAAAGAAAACAAAAAGATTTATGTTATTTCTTTATCTTGTTTAGAAACACTATTATGAACATTCATTTCGCAAGATTTCAAGTAAACCTTGCAAGTTGTATATATATTGTTTATAGTCATTTGTATATATATTCATGATTTTATTCGGACACTTGTAATTAGTAAACATATATTGTTAGTATCATAGCTCTAGATTAGTTTATTTATTTTATCATTTTTAGGACTTTAATTGGTTAATGGAGCCATTAAACCCATTGGGTCAGTGCACTCAAAACAGATTGGTTTAATTAGACAACCGCGGTCCAGATCTGACCTTCTAGGTGACGGTGTGTCACTTATGCCCGTCAACAGATTCTTCATTTTTTTGGGAATCGGCTAGTCCATCATGGCCTTAATCATGTTAGGGTCTACATTGACACCTTCATGAGATACAATATGACCCAAATACTCTACCTCCTTCACCCCAAAGAAAGATTTTGATGGTTTGGCATATAGTTGTTGCTACTTTAGTAGTTGTAGAACATTGTCAACATGTTGCACATGATCCTCCCAAGACTTTCTATGGATTACTGTATCATCAAAAAATACTAACACAAAGTTTCGAAGGAAGGGATTGATAATGGAATTCATCAACCCTTGGAATGTGGAAGGTACATTTGTAATATCTTTGGCTAGGTGTAATAATGCCAACTTCTAACATTTCTTCAACCATATGCTCAATTTCATTGTTCTGGGCATAAGGGTATCTCTAAGGCCTGATGTTAGGAGGAACACTCCCAGGAATTAGGTGAATAACATGATCATGATTTTGAGTGGGTGGAAGATCTTTGGGAATATCTTCAAATACTTTGGAATGCTTATCAATGATCCCTTGGAGAGCTAGGGGAATAAATGGCTTAGATGTGTGAACATCTAGTGACCATAGTTGTGCAATTAAACCCTAAAGCCCATTTTTCAATAATTTTTTCATGCCATTAGAGCTTATCACCTTACTAGGTTTCCTTGTGATACCCCTTAACTCAATTTATTTTCCTTCCAATGAAAATTTCATGAAAAGTTCTTGAAAATTAAAATCCATTGTTCCTAATGATTGTAACCATTGTATTCCTAGCACGACATCAACACCACCCATAGGTATAGAAATCATTGGACTATTCATTGCATATTCCCCCATAGTCGGATTGATATTATTGCATTTTCCTAAGAAATTATGTTGGGCCCCAACAATCCCCTTCTTTATTTTTAATCAAAATCTAGGGTCCCTCAAAATTTTGCTTGGATTCTTCATTTTTTTTTCTTTGACTTGATTGGATTGGTATTGTTTTTCTTTGTTTCGAGGTTGGTTTGATTTTATATTCTTTTCTTTTGTTTAGTTTGAGTTTCATGAAATTCAAATGTTATTTCATTTTTCTTTCTACGAAGTTTTGATGTTGATGGATGAGCTTCATAATTTGGGACTTTCTTATTACCTCTTCCTTATTGAATTTATCTGCTATCAGAAATGTTGGGTTGAAGAATTGGATTAATAATACTGATTTTATAGGAAGACCGTTTATTGTGACACATAGTTTCTATGACATTTGTTCACATTTGATCAATTTTGAACGAGGTAGAGAAGAACATAGAAATCTTAATTTAAACTAAAACATTAATTTTTATCAACTGTTTACTTTAGTAAAAATTATGATTATGTTTTCGTCTTTTTCTCATTAGCAATCATTTTCACAGCATCATTTGGTAGGTTTAATTAATTAAAATATTTTGTCATTTTGCATCTCATTTAAAATTTTTTTTTATCTATCATTTGTTTGATTTTTTGAAAACCCAAAAGTAATATTTTTCTCCTCTCCATCAACTTGAAGCTTCTAGAATTTTAAGATCATATTTGAAAGGAAAATATAAACAATGTTTGTTTAGAACTTATAGTTAGTTTAAATTCATTTTAATTTTATTGTTCTAGATTTTGTTTTAATCAAAATTTTTAGGTTATTAATTTGGTTTCTTTTTCTTTCACAGGTTTCTATTATCAGTTATTTGGTACATATCTGATCATGTCTTGATTTTATTATCTAAATATGTTAAAGATATTTGATCCAAAAATAATATTGGATTGCTGCAAATAATTTATGAGCAACAACAGATAATATTTGGAAATGCGTTTAAGAACAAATAGATGATTTTGTGGGACTTGTCTGAGCCAAACCGTAACGAATCTGAAGAAACAGTTGAAAACCCATCTGCCGAATGGACCCATTTATCTTACTCGCGAAATTTTTCCCAAACAAATGCACGATTTGAGAGATATTTGTGTCTCTTTACGAGACAAATTTAAGGTGGTGGAAATTATTAGTGATGCCCAGACTGTTCATTCATTGTATAAATATATGAGAAAGTTTAGAGACAAAGGGATCCAGAAAATTGAGAGGATGATTTTTATCCTTTCTTTTTTGTATATTAGTTCTTTTGTAAACTTTTTTCTTTTCAAATGGAGTAACGGATGATTGGAATCTTTGGGAGAATGGACTACTATTTTCAAAGAAGAATATGGAATTCCAGATTGCTTAATGGATTTTGACCTGTGAGTAAAATGGTTTTGTTTTCATTATAATATCTTTGACGTAGCCCTCCCAACCCTCAGGTCAGAAGTCCACGCACGCAGGATCTTTCCTCTCAGACTGGCCCGAAGAGATCTGAACAAATGGCTCTTCTATTTCTCCTCCAAGAAATATACACCCACAACAAAACCTCATGGAATCTCCCTTCACACTTTCGGAGATCAGACTTCGAGATTTGGTGAATCCTGTGGTCAAGCGTCTTGTCTCTCAGACTCCCGAAACCCGAATTACCGAAACTCTGATGCGCTCACAAGGTTAACTTTTCAACATCTCTTCATTCCATCGGTATTTTGAACTTCGCAATTTCGCAAATCCTGTTGCAAAGATTTTGGGACTTCACCCCATGAAACCCTGAAATGGTCAACGAAATTGACTTCCTTGTCGATAGTGCACCACCTATCCACACTACTGCCTTATGTGGCCCCACACAGTTCTTTCACCCCTTTGGAACTTTGCACTTCGTGATTTCACGAGTCTTAAAGAAAAGATCTTAGGATTTCAACTCACGAAAAACCGAAATGGAAATCTACGGGAAAATCCAACGGACCTTGTTGGCTTGAATCTACGGCTCTGCCTCTCCTGAGCTTGAACCTTTGGGAATAGACGTAACCCCCTTGCTTCTCTATCAGATCGGACGGCTGGCAGGACTTTGCAAATTCTCTACAGAGAATTTCAACTGCCCATCTCTCCCCTTGAGGACTTTTGCGAAATTTGAACGAAATATTTCTCTTCTTGGAACTTGTCCTCCTGCAGCACGATGTCGCTACGCCTCCTTTTCAATTATTCAAGGCACTTGGCCTCTTGCCTCCCTTCAACAACTTCGAAGGCTCGAATCCTTCTGAACTTTTTCCATGACTTCAAGTCTTTTATAAAACCCCTGCTCGCACTCCTTGCGGAAGACCTTCAAACACTTCCAAATGTTGAACTCCCTTAGACTCTACACACTCCCTGCAACAACAGTCTCTCAAAACATCACTCAAGTTACAAAACCTGAACTCTACTCAGCCTGCGCACTCCTTGCACGACTCCTGAGATCAACTTGCACTTCTGTGAAAATGGGAATAATTGTTATCTCTCCTGAGCTTTCAGAGATGAACTTTGACTTATGTCAATGCACTCCTTGTGGACAATTCCACTACACTCCTTGCAGGAATTTTACTTACTCAGACAGAGAAACAATTGAAACTCATTTCTTACCCTTCCTCTCATATTTCAAACATTCAACAAGAAATCATTCATACATAGCATAAAAGCAATCGCATGACAGAAAGAGCAAAGCATTCATGAGCATAACATTCAATAATGCATACACAAAGGATCTTTGAACACCATGAGTCTGAATCAAAGCCTTTTTGTATTAATCTAGAACTTATGTACATGGAATTCATCTATACAACTCTCTGCTTCTTCTCTTCTATGCTCTTACTAATGTTACAATAATACATTTGAGGGTGTCTATATCCGTTTCCCCCGCGGTTCCTAAAACTGTCTAATCTAGGTATTAAATTCTACCTTCTTACATTCATTAACATAAATGCCTTCACCTAACACAGATGAGAGCGGGACACTCAAGGTCTGTTTACAACATGGAAGTACGCCCTCCCTTAATTGTTTCATTTATGTTTGGCGTATTTACTTCAAAAAACATTCAAATAATTTTATCCTATGCCAAAATGCATTGGCACTTGCCCCACGCTCACTTGATGTTGGTGATGCTCCTGCATCAATCTTCGTATTCTTTGAGTAATTGATTATGCATTGATTTAAATTAGCTTTAGTTTGTTTTATCAATATATGGTTAATTGTTATCATTTATGTATTAATTTTTTCAATGTTTAAAAGTATATTATCCCAAAAATTCCTTTTGGGCCTTATGATGAACTTATTAAACTGAACCTATATGGGATACAATTTATTCTTTACATTTTGTCCTTCTGTATACTGTGCAATGCTAATATTGTTTCTCATATAATTTATGAATATGAAACTTTATTTGTATTGAACTAGCTTTAGACTATTCTACATATAATTTTTAATATTATGGTTTCATTTATTGTAACATCTTGCTCTTGCCCGGACTTAGCAAACTTACTCTTGAGGAAACTTGCTTGCAAATAATCTGGATTATTATAACATTAACCATTGATTATTATTATGAGGCATTATGGATGTGATTATATGTTATTTTTCCTATTGACCTAGACAGGTGTCATTGACTCGGTTCTCCTAAGTGTGCAAGATTTAGACCTCAAAGTTGTTGAGGCATCGATGAAACCCTTGGACTCTGGATCGAGTCAGGGAGTGGACTATTGGGGTTTGATTGTTGTATATATATGACGTTTGTGCATCTGATTAGATGATATGATTATGGATATTATTTATGACATGATTCGTTGATGATGCAGGTTGATGATAGATTGTCGACCAAAATCACATGTAGAGTAGAGGGGTCACGCGCGACTACTAGAGACATTGAGGGAGAGGTGTGGAAAAAAACCCTACCACAACCTACTAGCACTCATGCCATGGCTCAAACTGAAGGTTGATGATTACCTAGTTCGAGAAGACCCACGATGCCATGAGGGCCGACTGTGACTTTCTCTCACGATGATTCTAAGGGGCGCATAATAAGGAAGGGGCCTTATTCCTTAGAGGCCCTTAGTCTCCCAGAAGATCACCTGGTAGAGTATTGAACCTAGGGGTTTTTTATGTATACCAAGTCAGTCAAGAGGTGAGTGGCACCGTTGGAGCACATAGTGCGTCTTGAAGGGCACATCGTGCAAGAGAAACAGATTGAGGCGAGTGGCACCCTTAGAGCACCTAGTGCGTCTTGAAGGGAACGTCAGGTTGTTAATTAACAAATGGATAAACCTATATGGCCTTAGGACGAATAACGTGATAAGAAATATTTAAAACATTTCCTCTAATAAAATGTCGCCTAGCCTAGGAAAATAAAGTCTAGGTCTAAGTGATACTTGTGATACAAATTTTTATCTATTTATATTAAATAAATAAATAAATAATAATGATAATCATCATTAATCATGTCATGAGAAGGGGGTACGTAATTCATTTAATTTATAAAAATCTTTTGGGGGATAAAATTTTAAAAGGGGAAAGAGTTAATTTTCTACACCTTCTAATTTGAGTTTTAAATAAAAACGGAAAGAGGGAAATCTAAAAGAATTATGAAAATAGGAAAAAGTAGGAAACTTAAAAAGAAAGGGGAAACACAAGGAAAAAAAACCAGAAAGTCTAACTTAGTAAGGTATCTAGCATTTAAGAAGTTTCTGAATTAAACTCAACTAGTAAATTAGTAAGGGGGAAAGTCATTAAAACTTGTAAGGGATTATGGAGACACCTAGGAGCGATTCTAGGAGTGTCTTAGGTGGGTGAGGGAAATAAGAGTAATTAATTAATTAATGAAATTAATTTATGGTGCAATGAAGGGGATGGGTGACACATGTATGAGGAGGATTTTATGAATTATATGGTTGAAAAATAAATTAAATGAGAATTTGGGAAAGTAAAGGACTTCGAAACTCTATATAATGGAGGGAGGAGAAGGATGATGGATCCATTCTGTTATGCATAATGTTACACTACATAATTTTAGATTTGATTGACTTAGCTGGTGGGATTTGGGATACCCACCTCGGTGAGGAGTGGTAGCTCGACCTTGCGAGATGAGTTACGAGCTAGTTGATCTCTGGTTGAGTGTGCATGGCCCCTTTGCGGCTCAGGGGGATAAGGAGGAAGAAGAGTACCCCTAGCATTGGATGGGAGGTATCGATGAAGTCTCAACGATTAGCAAACGAAAGCTACACAGAGCACACGGGACAAAAACTCAAAGCAGGCTACTTGGGATATGGTACGCTTTCTTTATTTCTGCATGGTAGATTGTTAGGATGATTTATGCTTTTAGTTATGTATGTTTAATTGGGTAAAGAAAAAGATTGTTTCGGCATTCTAGTTGATGACTGAAATTTCCCCCATAGCCTTTAACTCGATGTTGATTGATTCCCATGTCCTTCGATCCTTGCCTAGCTTTACCGTCCTATGGTTTATTGATTTGTGATTATTGTGGTTTATTTTTATCTTTGTCCCTATCTCATCAGTGCACGCCTGATCAGTCGACCGGGGGCCTGATCTACGGTCATCACTTCGGTGTTAATAGACCTATGGATCTAAATTACCTTATTTTCTGTGTGTGGATGATGAGCGAAGGATATTCATGCCAATCATCTACCTCTATTGATTGTCCTTGGTTGATTGATTGTCATTGCGCTTCTTGTGTTGAGTAATACTATCATTGTTATCAATCCTATCCGTGAATCGTTGAATACCCTCTGCGTTTTTAACGTGTGTCCCCTAATTTTTATTTTGCGTTGTCAATACATTCAAGCACAAATTTGTTCCTTTGCAATTTTTACATTTAGTTGGTGAACTTACCCTAAGAGTTTACCCTTAATTATACATTTATTAACTGCATTTTCCCCCTTTTTTACTGCGATTTACATGATAAAACTCTGTGCATTCTTGCAATGATTTCACTTCTGTTAATTTACATCGAACACTAAATTACCCTTGTATAAGGAACAACAAATAAAATGCTTCGAGGCTGTGTATGACAACTAAATCACACAGCGTTGTCCATTTTTGATAAGCGATTTTTTTTTAAGTGCGTGAGTTTGTTCTTGTGTGTCTGTAATGATTTAATGTTAAGGTTATGAGCTGACAAGTATCTGCAATGCATACTATGCATGTGTTTCTTCTTGATTGCACAATTTTTTTTACATTTATCACAGTACTCAGTCGCTTAATTTATTTACCTTTCCTGTTATGACTATTGACGACGATTTACCAATTTTTAAGTCAGCAATGTCTCTATAGCAATTTCCATAACTAATTACTGTTGAGGGAAAATCTATTGACAACAAATTTCGATGTTGAGTAGCGATTCCAGGGATTCAATAAATGCTTGCATTAATATGGTTAACCAGCGAAAGCTTGACGAACAACAACATCTGTACCCAACTGAATTCTTATTTGATATTTACATACGTTCGTTATTTACCAACGTTCACCTAATGTTTTTAATATTTGAATGCAACTTGCGTATTTTACAGTTTGTGATTTGAAACTGCAATTTCATATTTTCACATTTTTATATTTACCCAGTTATTAGATAGCATGGGATGGATGGCAGCGACCCCTTTGATATAGTCACGTTTAATATAGACCCCAAGCTATTAATATTTAGACAACTATATCTCTAAGTAGAAATCTTGATACGTCAGCGTTTTCTGATTGATTATGGAGAGCATCATTGTTTTGTTACATTAATTGGACAATGATTTATCATCACCGATAAGAGATTGTGTGGGTTATTCAAGTGTTTTATTTTGCTATATAACTGTAATTCCCAATAAATAATATCAACCGGTAATAAATATGGGTTTATTACAATGTCGAGGAAATCTATCCCAACACCCACTCTTATGTTGTCGTGTCACCGCCACTGTCTGGCACCTCGGATCTCTGAGATGGGAAGGAGAAGTTGCTTGCTTATTTCTTTATATGCTTATTTTATATTCCTATTCCTATTTCATTTTTTGGGGGGGGTACTTAAAGTTTAAAGAAACAACACTTATCTTCAAAAACCCGAATAGATAACTCTTTGCCATGTCATCAAGTTTACTTAAGGTTTTATATAATTCTATTTTAGGTTATTATGATAGAACCATTATTGATAATATCTAATTTGTTTTTCCTGTATGTGTCCTTTTGGCGTATTGCTTATGTTGGTATTTTTGGCTTCTTTGTTACATATCACATTTTCCCTCTATCTCCACACTTGGTCATGGTATTTGAAAGGAGTATAATTGTGGTTGGTTATGACATTGCAAAAGAGTACGATAGTGGTGTAGGATAGATAAATGTATAATGTAGGTGAATTTAGATTGTCCTATAAAGATAACTTGTTATAAAATTTAATGTAGAAGAGTTGGTTGAATTTCTAAGTTCTTCTTTAATTTAATTTAAAATGGATCTAATCATAACCACACCTTCATTAGTTGTTTAACTAAAGTTTTAGTTGTTGGATTAACATAGAAGATAGGGAGTCGGCATTACTCTAAGACCCAATTTTCCATTCATCAAAGTTTGTAATAGAATAAAATTTGTAGGAGTATGGTCCTTAATGTCTTGAACAAGAAACAACACTCCCTCCAAAATGAGTGCTTCCTTGATAACTGACCAACTTTGTAGTTGAATTATTCTAGAATGAGTGAAGGACACCTCTTCAAATTATTTTATTTGCTAATCCTATTGAAAATACGCCCCAAACCCAAGTTAGAATGATGGTCAACCCAACTTATGGGGGCCTCTTATAACAACACTTATGAAGGAAATTTTTAATCTTTGTTGATTGAGTAAATTGTTGGTCGATTTGGCTTTGGCATTTTATTTTTTCTTTTGCAAGCTTAATGGTCGAGGGATTACTAGTTTTATCAACCAAAACTATTGATAGCTTCTAGTTAAGTAGCGATTATGCACCTTGCACCCTTTGTCGAGATGGAAGGGGGGGTTGGTCATAGTTGTTCCACCTTACAAGTTTCCTTGTAGGGAAAAAGAACCCTACAGTCATTCACGCAATTTAATTTGAGTGATGTCATCTTACGTCTTGTCAGTCTGTTGCTAGGGGCGTGGGTGTAGTCCTCATGTCAGTAACTTGGTTCCTAGTGAGTTTATTTCATCTAGAGACCATGATCAGAGATAGGGTTTGTAGAACCTGGGTTATTGTCGCACCTATCATCATGAGGTGACATGATTCCTAATGAGGGATCATGGCATGCCCTATTCTATAGAGGCGAATGATAACTTGGATGGATTTGGTGCTTCCCGTATGATCGTTGTCGATTGTTGTGAGTTTTTGTTAGCTCTTGGGTCGTAACGCCTTCATGTATTTGGTTTGTGTGCCTTGAGGTTCTAGTCTTTGGTCGTCAAGGCCATTGTGTCGGGTAGGTAGTCATTTCTCCTTGTTGTTCTATGCACGTTTCTCCCAGTTTCTCTTGTGCTAGTGCGTGGAGTCATAGTTGTTTGTTGCCTGGACTATGTGCTTGCACTCGTCTTTAGTTGTGTGGTTAAACTGTTGTTGTCATCTCCTTGTTGCCTAAGAAAAAAAAATATCACTTTTTCTTCTCTTGTAGTCTTAATGACTTGGGCTGCTAAATATGGTATCAAAGTCGGTTCAATCCTACAACTGTGGATCGCCAGGATTTCCACTACAGTAAACCTTTGACTTTTAACATAGCACTTATTAAAAAAAAATTACCATATCCAAGCGATGATCTCCATTAGAGGATGCCACATAGGTTGCGACATGGTGCCATGGAAGGAGGTGGGACGCCTCCAGAAGTGCACTCACCCTCGGGGGAGGAAAAATCCCTTGGGATGGATTCGATTGTTGTAAGGGATGATAATCATCTGACCAGGGTCCTTCCAGAGATGGTCAGAGGTCTTGATTCACCAACGGTACGGAGTTGAGACCAGGGCACCTATACCCCTGAGGGTCCACAACGCCCCCTAACTAGTACCGTTAACATCCATCAAGAACTCGAGAGAGTTTATTTCTTGAGTACACAAGTGTAGCATATGGATGTGTCATCGAGGAAAGGTTGTAGAAAAAGAAGTTATGCTTCACGCTTTGCAATTACAACCTCCAGCATGAAAATCCACTTGGTTGTATTTCAACTGAAGGGGAATGCTCTTCTATAGCGAAAGACGCCTCTGCCAATTTCAACATGGTCATCAAATATGTGTCATGGGAATCGTTTAAGGAATGGTTCCGAGAGAGGTACCTATCAGAGGAATTCATTGAGCATCATCTCAATGAGTTAAACACCTTACGACAGGACGGTCGTACCGTGCTTGAGTACGAGGCCCATTTTTGGAGCTGCTTCGGTATGCTCTGCACCCTTACCGAGAAATTTAAGGTCAATAAGTTGTGTTGGCCTTAGTGTTGGAATTTAGCTTCTACTTCGGGTATTAGGATTACTATACCGAAGAAAGTGTGTTGGATTGTGGGGAGCTACATTACCAACGTGACTGCCTAGAGTAACCACTAGTACATATGACCAAATTTGCGACTGTTTTTCATCGATATTGCCACTCTTATCCATCACATTTTCCACTAAATCTGAGACTTTTTTTCATTGGTATAATTTCATTGCTATATCCATGATCCAGGTGTGCATGGAAACATCGACGAAATTAGCTCTCTACGTCTCATCATCAAGATTGGTTAACCCTATTCATCGTCGCAATTACGATGAAACATTGTCGCAATTACAACGAACAACCATGGAAATTATGACAAAAATTAATGCCAAGAAAAAAACTTATGACACAGATGTTGTATTTGCGACAAAAAACCGTGGCAACTTGCGATGAAAATCCATGGTAATAGAGGCGAAAATCCATGAAAAATTCCTCCCGATTGCGACAAAAAGTTATGCCAAGCCAAAATATTATGACACAGATGTTGTATGCTCGATGAAAAACCATAGCAACCTGCGACGAAAATCCGTGGTAACTTGCAACAACAAGTTTGTTTCCGACGAACTATCGTCGATATGGCGATGATGCCTTTAAGTTTTTAAAACAAAAATTACATGAGATATGGTATTACCATATTACATTGTAATATGGTATGCCATATTACAATGTAATATGGTAATTCCATATTTCAATGTAATATGGGATTACCATATTTGTAACAAACCTCCCCCTTATGATTACGAACCTCATAAGACAATTTTTATTTTTTATTTTTATTTTTTTTTAAAATGTGTGTGTGCGCGTGTACAAGGGAAATAAACACATTAGACTCTACATCACCACCTAATGATGAACACAACATGACGACCTAAGACGCACATCAAGTAACTGCATGCATTTAACGACGATCAATCAACAAATAAGTAAGACTGACTACCCGCCCGTCCTACCCTGCAATGGTTAGGACCTCCAAGACACATAAGAAATGCTCAAGCCCAGGTTCCCATTGATTTTAACCATTTAAGGTCTCAGTGCTGGCGACTATTCTGAGGAACATGGATTTGTCTACATCCCACCTGACACAAGCAGATCAAGCAATAAAATGTTAACAACCAATAACAACAATGACAAAAGAGCGACCACGTCCTCTACGGATGGCGCAAGTTAGAAGGATTCCGACAACAACCAACTGTGATTAAGACAAGGCATTGTCTATGACTCAATTAACATTAATTATAGATCCATTTACTCCATTTAATTTCCATTAGTTGACAAGTTACCCAACCCAACCTTGAAATAATGTAAATTAACTAATTGAAAAATCCCCATTTACTAAATCGTAATAATTTAAGGTACTTAGTTAAAGGACCTTATATTTTAGATGTCATCAATGACCATAAAATTAAAATAACATTGCAATAAAATAACCATGACATTACTTTTTATATTACAATAACATTGCAAATAAAATAGCAATGATCTTATACTTCATATGTTATCAAACATTAACATTGCATTTTATTTATATTGCAAGAACATTACATTTACATATTTCAAAACAATATATTACAATGACCTTACATTACAATACATTGCACATAAAATAACAATGGTCTTACATTTCATATGTTATCAACACTAACATTGCATTTTATTATATTGCAAGAACATTATATTTACATATTCCAATTAACATCAATTCACATCTGAACTAACACGTCTAGATTATTCATAATTACAACTTTTAAAATTTATAATTCAACATTGTCTATCCACATTAATCAATATCATTATGATGGTCATCTAACTCAACGAGTCTTAAATAAATCAATAGATATAACTAGATGAACCATTTAACCTCAACATAATTTCCATATCCAAACTAACCATTCTAATTTGATAAATAACATGACTCTTAAAGTCACCATTCAACCTTATCCTTAATTGATAATAATATGTTAGTCATCAATTCAACGAGTCTTAATTAATCGATATTTAACTCGAATGACCGTTCTAAAATAACTTAAAATAAGAACTGTCCAAAATAAGGTAAGGGTTCCTAAACAATTTGCATACTGTATTAACAAGGCTATTTTGATTGAAGTTGTTCATAAAAAGAAAATGTTAAATAACTGCAGTGTAAACCATGATACCCCTTTCCACCTGTCAACTAAGAGTTGCGTAATAAAGGAGCATCCAATCCGTTAAAAAAAATGGGTACACGCACCATTCTGAAATGGTAAGTTGCCTAGAAATGACTACATCTTTAAATGAAAACGCATGTCACAATTAATGAAGGAGAGATAAGTTGGTATTAAGCAATCAAATGCATTCAAAAAAAACAAAACGCAACTTAAATAAAGGCCCAACGCCAGGTAATGCTAAGCAAGATGCTGACATAGATAGACATATGTAACATTTAAGCAACGAATTATGGATTCGTTGTCCCAG
Source organism: Picea glauca (assembly GCA_000966675.3). Classification (NCBI taxonomy): domain Eukaryota; kingdom Viridiplantae; phylum Streptophyta; class Pinopsida; order Pinales; family Pinaceae; genus Picea; species Picea glauca. The sequence goes on along the minus strand of JZKD02S0319505.1, from coordinate 135,287 downwards.
TATAAATGATTCGCCAGGTAAGAAATTCACAGGAATCTATCAACGATTTCACCAGGTATCAAGGGCAACAACAGTAAAATATTCAATGTAGTCTCAATCATGAGTTCCAAAGAGAGCGTGGTCAATGAATGGGGCAACTCACAAACTTCGAAAAATGATATCACAGTCTCAAAATGGAAAGAACTTGCGAGGCAACCAAGGTAATCGATGTCTGTTGTTTTTGGCAGAAAAATGCAGGCAAACCAGGGAATGAAACATGTTTTACCGATGGAATTATTTCTCTTGTCAACTCGGAAAAATCACGTTGTCCGTCCACTTCTTGCATAGAAAAATCTCATTGCGTGTCTGTGTAAAAGAATTCTACCGGGAGGATATAACTGTTGTCCCACCTTTAACATGCCCTCAGCCATAAAAATCAGTCAAAGATAGGTAACAACAATCAGAGTTGATGTTTGTTTTGGAAAAATAGACAACACAAAGATTCTATTAAATAGCTATTCCATACTCCTGACAAGTGAAAAACAAGTGAATTGTACTCACAGCGACCAAGCCAGCATGATCGAAATGTACTCACACCCATTTGTTGTCTGAAAGTGTATAAATTCATTATCACTCCAGCCATACCTAAAATTCGTTGTTTCATGTGTATCACTATCCTTGAACATGATTGATAATATAAGAAGGGAACTGGCAATAGCTTAAATGGTGGATCACTGTCCCGATATACTATTGTTGTCTTTTAATTCATGCAATACATATAATACAACTTCTGTTAATTATGATACGGGTTTCAAGGTGTTGGAACACAGTCATACGAATTAAGGCGGATTAAAAAATTTTCTAGTATAGTCGCTATCAATCATTATGATTTTTTTTAAATCGTTGGTGGTACATCTATGAATTGTAGTCCCCCCCAAAAAAACTATCAACAGACTCGATCTAATAAAATCAACAATGCTATTATGATTCTCTGCAACAGTGGCATCTACAATTTAGGATAATGCTATCTAACTATATGGTCCATAAATATAAATGATGAAAATGCAAATAACACATAAAAATATTAATTGGAATGCTATCATAATGAAATAGATTGTAGCCTGGAATGATAGGTTGGTAGTCTAAAAGTGTGATAACTAAGGGTAAGTTCGTCGGGTATATTTGTCAACGAAAAACATTAAAATGCAGAGCATAAGATTCGGTTGCGGGAAAGGATAAACCATACATAAAGGTAATCAAACGCTAGAATGTGAAATGACCATCTACCAACCAAGGACATTCAACAAAGGTAGTCATTTAATGATATAGATGCAGTCGATGAAGTATAAATTAATTTTTCTTTCATCCATTACCGAATTAAAACAACTAAGTTAACGTTTTTACAACAATCCAATTATAATCGCCGAAGTAAATAAATATGCATTATACTCTACCAAATAAATGAGCATATCATTTCCTTATCGCCTGCCTCGAATGACGTCTGCGTGCTCTGTGCCGCTCCCGCTCGTTGACCATCGAGACAACACCGATACCTCCCAGCCAATGCTAGGGGTACTCTGCTTCCCCCTTAGCCCCCCAAGCTACAAAGGGGCCACACACTATCCAGATGATATGTCTAGATCCCAGCTCGCATCGCAAGGCCGAGCTACCACTCCTATCCGAGCTGGGAAATCTCAACTCCCCACAAGTAAATCAGTCAAGTCACTAATCTGACAACGTAATGTTATGTTGACATTCGATCCCCTACTTCCTCCTCCTTCCTCTCTTTTATAGAGTTTTAGAACTTCCAAACTTTCCCTAAATCTCATTTAATTTAAGTTTTAATAAAATTCTTCTAATAATTCTCCTTCGTACAAGTGTCATCCCTCCCCCACTTTCCTCCACTAATTATTTTCTTCAAATTAATAATTGTCTCATTTCCCTCACCCACCTAGAGTTACTCCTAAATTTACTCCTAGGTGTCCCTAGATTCCCTTACAGGTTTTAAATACTTTCCCTAAAATGAAGTTGCTA
>JZKD02S0319505.1:95413-115233 GCA_000966675.3 Picea glauca | reverse complement strand
TCACTGATAATATGACATGTGTTGTACCTTGCTTGACCAGCTCATGGTTGTCGTCCTTGTTTTTTAAACAAGTTCTCCTTTGCATCCTCTATTATCACCTTCCACTCTTTCTTGGGAACCATGGGAGGGTGCTTGTGCTTGAGGTCTATTTGCAATTTATCCTTACACTGGGCCCTGGTGTATTTTAAATTCTCACCGGCTAACTTTGTAGCCACTTTCTTGTTGAAAGTGTTGCCGAACAAGTTTACCATGTGATCTATTAAACCATCTTTTTTTTTCTATCTTGGCCATTCCACCGTGTGCGAATGGTGGGGCCAAACAACTCCAATGCTTTGTCATGTAAGTTTCTATAGAAAGCATTGTTTCGTACAGAGACGTGTTATCCATTAATTTATAATAATCTCAACAAATGTCCATTTCAATTTCATGAAAGAAATGAATCAATTGATGGGACAATTACCTGCAATATTCTGAATCTTTATCAGAACACATGCATCATCTACCAGAAAGGTGACATCTAGTGATCTGGTGCCTTTAATTCATTTTTCTCCATGCAGAATAGTATCCTATGCACCTACACTATGTTCCTCTTCGAAGTTATCGTGTGGAGTCCTAGGCTCTGGCTCATCATGCTCCGTCATGTCATGCCGGTCAAAATCACCCTGCTCATTAATGGATTCGAGGGGAACCTCAGGAGGCTAAAAAATCCTCACTTTCACTTTGCTATGTCAACCTTTGTTTTGCATTGGACCATCACTACTACCTATAGTATTTGTAGGATTGGCAGGTTCCCCACACACGGGGTTCAAAAAATCCTACAAACAAAAAACTTTTATTTATCAGATCATATATAAAATATAAAACTAAAAAATGGATATGAAATTTTCATAGCTAATAAAAATATGTGAAGATGGGACTTACCCCAAATTTAGTTATTGTAGTTTGTAGCTCTACAATTCTTTCCCTGTCCTCCTGTGTCAGGGGTCGTTTCCTAATCAAACCTAGATACTCTATGTTAGCCTTCTTCAATGCCTTCATTACAGTTGTCATTGGGTTTGTTGAATAAAATATTTCATCCTCATCAATATCCTCTGTGGGAGCTGATGCAGGAGCATCCCTCACGACAAGCAAAACCAACGTGGAAGCAGAAGACAGCTGGAAGACGTCCAGGGCAAGTTTTTGAAATTTTAAATTTTCCCTTGAAGTTGATGCACTAAACATAAATGAGATCATTTAATTTGGCGCCTTGGTAAAAATGTAATCAGACCTCAAGCCATACGCTCTCGTTTGAGATAGACAGAGGAATTTATAGTAGTAGTTGTAGGTAGATAGAATTGAATTCTTAGATTAGACAATTCTAGAAGAAAGAGGGAAAACCGGGATATAGACACCCTCATTGTATTATTGTATTATGATTAGAACAAGAGTAAGAAGAGTCGAGAGCATAGGAGAATAGCAGAGAGTTGTAGAAGAACATCCATGTATAGATCTTGAATTAATAGAAGAAGTTGATTCAGATTCATGACTATTGTGTTATTCTCTGTGTGTGTGTGTTAAATGATCTGCTTATGAATATTTACTTCCTGTTATGCATTGTTGTTATGGTGTGCATATGATTTCACATGTCGAGATAGAAATCTGATAGGAAGTGGAGTGAGTTACAATTGTTTCTCTTTTGAGCAAGGATTCCTGCAAGGAGTGCAGTTGAAGTCGTCTGTAAGGGGTGAGTTGACAGAAGGCTCAGAGAGAGATAGCTTTTGTTCTCATTCGTCGCGAAGGTGCAGTTAGGAACAGAGTCGTGCAAGGAGTGCGTAGGCTAAGGGAGGAAGTCTCAGTCGTGTATCTGAGCAGAAACTTTGAAAGACTATTTCTGCAGGTGTGCGCAGAGTCAGTAGAACTTCAACACTTATACGTGCTTGAATATTTGCCGCAAGGAGTGCGCGCAAGGGTTCTTTCTAAAGACTGAAGTTTGTGGAAAAGATTAGGAAGGATAGGCCTCTGAGTCATTGAAGATCAACGTAGATAAGTGTGACTTGAAGTCAGGAAGAAGCATCGCCGGTTGATGAAGCGACGAAGGAATCTCGTGTAGAGATACTCATTTTCATTTCATGGATCATACAAGGAGGAACAGATGGTCGAAATTCTATGAAGAGATTTCGTGAAGTTTCGAGGATCGTCAGATCTTGCAGAGGTGCAAGGAGGTTACGGCAAGGATATCTTAAAGAGTTTAAAGCTCAAGAGAGGTTGTGAGCCATCCATCTAAAGAGGACAGGTGGTAGAGATCGAGGGATCTTGAGAACTCGGGAGTTAGTAGGGTAAAGGACCAAGTGTTGGGCATCCCAAGTCACGAAGTCGCGAGGTCACGAAGTGGCGAAGCGGCGAGAGGATTGGGACCGTCCATTGAAGAGGACGCGTGTCAGAGATCGAGGGATCTCGTGAACTTGGGAGTTCGCAGGGTAAAGGCCCAAGTGTTGGGCATCCCAAGTCACAAAGTCGCGAGGTCACAAAGCGGTGAAGCGGCGAGAGGATCGGGACCATCCATTGAAGAGGACGCGTGTCAAAGATAAAGAGATCTCATGAAATCGGGAGTTCGCAGAGTGAAGGCCCAAGTGTTTGGTGTTAAAGGTTGCGAGACGTGAGGTCATGAAGTAGCGAAGTGGCGAGGAGGCTAAGAGCCGTCCATCTGAGAAGGAGAGGTGGTGGAGATCTAAGGATCTCTCGAACTCGGAAGCTCGCAGGGTGAGAGCCCAAGTATTGGGTATTCAAAGTCGTGAAGACACGAGAAGCGAGGGGGTGAATAGCTGTTGGATCCGGATCACGGGAGGACCATTGGATCTGCACGTGGGATCGTGCATCAGAGCCTCGCGAGAAAAGGCTCGAGAACTTGGCCACAGAAATCGTGAATTCGCAAGGGAACGAGGTCGTGAGTCTTGGCATCTCGGATCTCGGGAATCGACGTAGAAGTTATTTGACCTCGCGAGAAGCGAAGTCGCGAGGGAGCGAGATCACGAGTCTCGACGTCTCGAGTATCGGGAGTTGGAGAACCAAAAGTTTGATACCGCGAGTAGCGAGGTCACGAGTAGTGAAATCCCTCAGGGAAAAGTCAGCGAGTTGACTGACCATCGGGTCTCAGGGATCTGAGAACCCATTGTTCAACCTTTGAACTCGCGAAGTCACGAGTTTTGATTCCCTGATAAATCAAGGAAGGGAGGATCGTACAAGAGAATCTGTGGGTAGGAAGATTCTGATAGGGAATTAGGAGAACCTTTGAGTTCTTCGGGCCAAAGAAGAAGGTCCTGTGAGAGCGGACGTGCCCGTGGTAGGCGTGCCTACGTCAGGAGCCTTCCCACGTTGACCATGCCACAATACATTGGTGAATAAAATTAATGAGATGAACTTTAACAATTGAGAAATTTAGTTGTTGTAGTCATAAGTTGTTATTGTATTTAACATTTACCTAATGAGGCACTATGGATACCTTTTCCTAGTCACCCTGGACAGATGTAAAGGGGGATTTTTGGACACGGTCACCCTGGACAGATGTTGACACAATAAATCAATCAACAAAAGTTATGAAATTCACCTCTAACATTAAAAAATGAAATATTGTAGTAATATCAGAATAGCAAAAACAAAATTTCAGAAACTTAGTTGTTGTAGTCATAAGTTGTTATTGTATTTAACATTTACCTGGTGAGGCACTACGGGTTCCTTTCCATAGTCACCCTGGATAGATGTAGTTGGTGATACTCGGACACGGTCACCCTGGACAGAAGTTGACACAATAAATCAATCAACAAAAGTTATGAAATTCAACTGTAACATTTAAAAAATGAAATATTGGAGTAATATCATAAAACAAAATAATGAAATTTTAGAAATTTTGTTATTTTAGTCATAAGATGTTATTGTATTTAACATTTACTTGCTGAGGTACAGTGGGTTCCTTTCCACGGTCAGCCTGGAGAGATATAGTGGGTGATTTTCTACCATGTTCACCTTGGACGGATGTTGACACAATAAATCAATCAATAAAAGTTATGAAATTCACATGAAACGTTAAGAAAATGAAATATTGCAGAAATAACAGATAGATGTTGAGACAATAAATTAATCAAAAAGAGTTATGAAAGTAATTGTAAAAAATGTATGCAGTAAAAATTTGAAATATTGCACCGATAAATTGTAACAATGATTGATCAAAGGTTGATTTGAATGGTATGTAATATATTTACCCCCATAGTCGTACCCCCTCCATCTATTTGATTTAATTTGTAATCGATCAACAACTCTTCACCTGGAACTATTTTTTTTGTTGCACATACAAATATACAATTTCCTTCGCGTGCCTCAAATATTCAATTCAGTTTCTTAGTTGTTTCCACTAGTCATGTACTATTTATAAATCTTACAATGTTTCCAGTAGTTTTTGGCCTTCCATCAATATACATAGTTGCCCCTTTATTTTGATTTTTATCTAGTGGTTGTATATAATTTGCAGCAACTTCGTATCTCCGCATACTTTGCATATATTGGAAAAACATCAACCAGTGATTGTATTTGTATAATGGTTTGACATACTCCATCAATTCCATTACAGTTCCATAGCCAACCTTTATTCCATCCATGGAAAATAAACCCAATCCATGTAAGGACGAAGGAGCAATGCGATACATCCTCCCACCGATGAAGAAATCTGTGTCCACTTCAGGTATCTCCTTAGGTGCCCATCATTGCACTAGATTTTTATACCTTAAGGGAAACTCAATGTCACCTATGCTCTCAGCATCATAATTAGAGGCCCTCCGTTGGCAATAAAAAATTTCATGCGGGTACAAAATCTTTTCCTTACCTTTTCCAACCTAGTTGATCTAGAACTGGTAGATCTAGTACAACACGTCTCACTTTCAACCTCTCTTACTATCTCTTGATCATCACTCGAGGAAGATAGATCCAACAAATACCTATTTGGTGGTACCTACACTCGTTAAAGCAAGAAGATAAGTTATTGTGCCAATATACATTTTTTGTACCAACATAGTTGCATATAGTTGCATTTAGTTGCATAAAGTTGAAATTGCCACACCTATCCATCATATAGTTGCATAAAGTTGAAATTGCCACACTTATTTGTGTAAATTTTCATAAGTTGTGTAAAGTTGCATAAGTTCCATAAAGTTTCTTAATTTTGTAAATTGCATGTTGCATAGTTGCATATAGTTGAACAGTTGCATTTAGTTGCATATAGTTGCATACAAAATTGTTGCAATATAGTTGCATATAGTTTTCATATAGTTGCATATGGTTTCATAAGTTGCATAAATTGCAATATAGTTGCATAAGTTTCATATAGTTGCATATAATTGCATAAGTTTCAATAAATTTCAATATAGTTGCGTTTGATCACTCACCAATATTTGAGAATATAGTTGCATTTGGAACCATTGGTATGTTTTCATAATAAGAATAGGTCTGAAGGTGTGTACCATTAGTAGAGAGAAAAAAAATGTCCTTAGGTCCTAAACATATTTTATTTGTCTCATTGGCCATTAACAAGGCCTCAAACCACCACATCTATCCTATTTAATAGACTATGGTGCTTGGGTGGGATATGGGTGTCATTCACAATTTTTTCACACCATGTATGGAACCTAGATGTTGTCCATGGTTAGGGAAAGAACATAAGGTTTTTAGTTCCTATTTAAATATTCTTAGGATTAAGCTTCATGATGAAGTTGTCAAAAAACAACACAAGACATATGTAAAAACCTTTAGCCTCTGTGTGGGATCTTTGGTACCATTAATAGTTTTTTCATAATAAGAACAGTTCTCAAGGCTTGAACCATGTCTAGGGGAACAAAACAAGAACATTAAGCTCACAATGAATGTTGTCAAATTCAAGGTCCATGAACTAGGCCTCAAATAACCATGTAGATATTATTTAATAGATATTTGACCTTCTAGTGGGATATGGGTGCCATTAGGATTTGTTTTGCACCATATATGTAATTCAAGGTTTATATCATCACCAAGGTAATAAAATCAGGGCATGCTTCCCTAAATGAGTATTTTTTATGCTTAATGGCCATGAAAAATGCCTCTATTTGGGAATATGTGCACCATTAGTATGTTTTGAATAAAAATAATGAGTTTCAAGACCTATAACATGGCCAAGGGAGGAAATAAAGGGCCTTAGGCCCTAAATAAATCTTCGTGATCTTAATGGCCATGAATAAGGCCTCAAACCACCATACATATCCTCTCTACTGGATATATCGAATTTGGGTGGGATATGGTCACCATTCACAAGTTTTGGGCATAATGTACAACAAAGAACATAAGGTGCTTATGCCATATTTGAATCTTATCAGGGCTGATATTTGTGATGCAGTCCTTAAACAACCACACAAGATCTATGTAGGGTATCTTTGGAACCATTGGTACGTTTTCATAATAACAATAGGTCTCAAGGTGTGTACCATGGCTAGGACAGGAAACATGTACCTTAGGTCCAAAATGAAGCTTATTCACTTCAAGGTCTATGAACTAACCATTGAATGATCATGTAGATAATGTTTAAGGGATATTTGGCCTCAAGGTGGGATTTGGACACCATTAGTATTTTTTCACATCACATATGGGAGTTTAGGCTTGTACCATCATGAAGGGAAGGAGAAAAGGTAATTAGGATTTAAATGAACCTTATGTGCTTAGTGACCAAGATCAAGGCCTCCAATTAGGAATATAGGCCACATTGGTATGCTTTAAATAATAATAATGGCTATTAGGACAACATATTAGCACCATTCATAGGTTTTATACATCATAGTTGGCTCTCAAGGCCTCTAAGAAGGAACTTAGAGCCATTAGGAGGATATAGTTTAATTCATAAGTTGCATTAGGAGGATATAGGTCACACATTCATAAGTTTCATATAGTTGCATATAGTTGCATAAGTCGCATATAGTTGCATAGTTGCATAATTTGGATTGTTGCATAAAGTTGCATGTTGCATAAAGTTGCATAAGTTGCATTGTTGCATAAAGTTGCATGTTGCATAAAGTTGCATAAGTTGCATTGTTGCATAAAGTTGCATGTTGCATAAAGTTGCATAAAGTTGTGTAAGTTGCATTGTTGCATAAAGTTGCATGTTGCGTAAAGTTGTGTAAAGTTGCTTAAAGTTGTGTAAAGTTCCATAAGTTGCATTGTTGCATAAAGTTTCATGTTGCATAAAGTTGCGTAAAGTTCCATAAAGTTGCGTAAGTTGCATTGTTGCATAAAGGTGCATGTAGTGTAAAGTTGTGTAAACTTGTTGCATAAAGTTGCATAAAGTTGTGTAAATTTGCGTAAAGTTGAGTAAGTTCCATAAAGTTGCTCAAGTTGCTTAAGTTGCATGTTGCATAGTTGCATATAGTTGCATAGTTTCATATTTGCATATAGTTGCATATAGTTGCATAAGTTGCATATAGTTGCATATAGTTGCATATAGTTGCATAATTTGCAATATAGTTGCATATAGTTGAATATATTTGCATAAGATGCAATATAGTTGCATTTGACCACTCACCAATATTTGAGAATATAGTTGCAATATAGTTGCAATATGAAAAATGCCTCTATTTGGGAATATGTGCACCGTTAGTATGTTTTGAATAAAAAGAATGGGTTTCAATACCTATACCATGGCCAAGGGAGGAAATAAAGGGCCTTAGGCCCTAAATAAATATTCTTGATCTTAATGGCCATGAACAGGGCCTCAAACCACCATACATATCCTCTCTAAGGGATATATGGAATTTGGGTGGGATATGGTCACCATTCCCATGTTTTGGGCATAGTGTACAGCAAAGAACATAAGGTGCTTAGGCCCTATTTGAATCTTATCAGGGCTGATAATTGTGATGCAGTCCTTAAACAACCACACAAGATCTACGAAGGGTATCTTTGGAACCATTTGTACATTTTCATAATAAGAATAGGTCTCAAGGTGTGTACCATGGCTAGGAGAGGAAACATGTACCTTAGGTCCAAAATGAAGCTTCTTCACTTCAAGGTCCATGAACTAACCATTGAATGATCATATAGATAATTTTTAAGGGATATTTGGCCTGGAGGTGGGATTTGGACACCATTAGTATTTTTTCACATAACATATGGGAGTTTAGGCGTGTACCATCATCCAGGGAAGGAGAAAAGGGAATTAGGATTTAAATGAACCTTATTTTCTTACTGACCAAGATCAAGGCCTCCAATTAAGAATATGGGAAACATTGGTATGCTTTAAATAATAATAATGGCTATTAGGACCTCTACCATGGCCAAGGGAGGGAAATAATGGCCTTAGGCCCTAAAACAATCTTCTCATCCTTAATGGCCATGAACAAGGCCTCAAACCACCACGCAGATCCTCTTTAAGGGATCTATAGACTTTAGGTTGGATACAATCACTATTCACAAGTTTTGGACATCACATATGGCACTTTGGATCTTACCCTTGGTTAGGGAAAGAACATAAGATACTTAGGCCCAATTCCAATCTTCTCATTGATCTTTGTGATGTAGTCTTTGTACAACCACACAAGAAACTTGTATGGGATATTTCACCTCCTTTTGGGATATTTCATCCCAATAGTACATTTTTCATAATAAGAAAGGATCATGCGCTTATGCTCTAAGAAAATATTTCTTGTGCCTAATGGAAAAGACTAAGTCCTTCTATTGGGAATGTGTGCACCGTTAATATATTATGGAAAATAAGATTATGTGTCAAGAGATATACCATGGATGAGGTAGGAAAACAAGTGACCTAGGCCCTGTACAAATATTCTTGATCTCAATGGTTATGAACAAATCCTTGAAGCACCACACAGACCATCTCTAAGGGATATTTGGCTTGTGGGTGGGATATGGGCACCATTCACAGGTTTTATGCATCATAGTTGGCTCTCAAGGCCTCTAAGAAGGAACTCTCCTAATTCTAGGTAGTGAAGCACCCAATGTATGTTCTTATTGGAACCCGTTTTCATAGAATAATGAAATTAAAAAGGTAATTGTAGAATTGTTGGAGGTGGGATTAATGTGTCGTAGTACTATCCCTTACTCATCCTTAGTGGTCAGTGTATTAAAGAAGGAAGGAAATTCGTTCATTTTTCCTCAGTTCTAGGATCACAATAAGTTGATCATCAAGGACAAATTTCCTATCGTAGCTATTTAAGACCATGATCTAGGAGCATCTCTCCATGTCAGCCAGCCAACCAGTCATCCACGCCGGCAAATTCAAATCACATGCTAAGAGAAAGGCGCAACCTCATTTAAAATCTGAATTCAATGTAACTTTAATGTTTAAGCTATTGAGCTGGGAAGTCGTGCCTTTGTGCAGGTTGTAGATAAGATCGGCCATTAATGTTTGTATGGCTGAGATCTAGATCCGATTCTGGACTAGACAGCCCATTCAATGTGATTGAATAGGGTTGGTAAGTTGGAGGGAAGTGCTCAAAGAGCCCCCTCAGGTAAAAGATATTTTCATATCTCATTTTTGTAAGTAGTGGAAGAGGGTTAGATGAGAAGGAAGTCTGGGAAGAGCCAGAGAGAGCTCGAGAACACCTTACAGGCGTTTGCCATTTTTAATATAAACAGAAGCAGTTTTTCCTACATTATTCTGTGTTATGTGAATGTTTGTGAGTGTTCTTTTATGTTGTAGATGTATACTGTAGTTGTGCATTTGCAGGAGTTGGTTGGATTTCAGGTGAAGGTCTTTGAGGCTTCACACCAGGAGGGTGTGACAGAACACTGTGGGTTCTGATAGTCGTGCACAAAAAATGTACTTTTGAATACTGTGGGTTCAGACAAAGATGTGCTGCGGCACAAGAACTGAAGTCAATGACCCAAAGTAAGACCTCAAGGTTGTTGAACACCTTGGAGGCAAGGTGGTGTATGAGAGACACAGTTGCAGACATAATTTTACTATGGATTCTGTGAAGCTCTTCCAAGGGGGAATTGAGCACAGGCACAAGGTGTAGTTGGAGGAACTCTGTTGTGAGTTCAGACAGAAGCCGAAATCACTAAGGATTCGGTGAAGCCCTGCTAGGTGGGCATTGAGCCCGTGCAAGGGGTGCACAAAGATAGAACTCTGCTGTGAGTTTAGGAAGAAGAGATAGAATCACTGAGGATTCTGAGAGCTCTGCCAGGTGGGCATTGAGCGGGTGCATAGGTGCCCAAGAAGATAGAACTATTGAACATTCTGTGAGAAGATACTCTGCCAGGAGGGCATTGAGTCAGTGTACAGACAAGCATAGAAGAGAAGAGAACTCTTTGAGTTCTGTAATTAAGGGAAGAATCCATTGAGGGATCTTCACAAGGTTACTAAACACCCTGAAAGCTCAGCCAGAGGTTGTTGGATAAAAAGGAGACAAGAGGGCATCCAAACATTCTCCATATGTGGGAGAAAGGAACAAGGATGAGTTTCTATGGAGCTCAAAGCTACAAGAAAATCTCAAGAGAGATAGCACATGTGTGTGCATGTTAGGGCTCTGCAAGGATTGCAGTAGTCAAAAAATCCTTCGAGGATTTAGGCGCGGAAGCTCAGGAGGGACGAGTGATTTCAGGCACAAAGCGTAGCTACAAGGAGTGCAGAGGTTGAAGAACTCTTTGGGGAGTTCACAGTTCCTGAAGCTCAGGAGGGACAACATTTCCACGCATGCAGTAGAACTCACAGTTGTGGAGTTTGCGGAGACGAAGAAAAGGTCGAGGCCTTTGAGAATGTGGAATTATTCCAAGTGTAGTAAGGAAGTGCGCAGAATCTCAGGAGGAGCAACGACAGCTGTCAGATCTAGAGTGAATATCCCGTCAGCCGTTGGATTAGGTGAAGGTGCACAGAGTTTAGCCTTTGGAGTAAGCGCACAGGAAGAACAGATATGGACCATTGGATCTTGATTCGGAGACCCAACAATCTTCGGATCTGCAGAGAATTGCGAGGGGTTCAAGCCTTCGTGAACAGTAGAGGAGAAATCCTGACGAGTGGCGTAGTCATTGGGATAGCAATCATTGGGAAATCAGGATTCTCGAGGTGGATAAAATCAAGACACTTCGAGTCTCGAAATACCGAGGAGATCTGGACCGTCCGTTAGTGGAGACATGTGGCAGAGATAGAAGCATCAGGAGTCGGGATATCGGCATTCCCATGGACAAGAGATTGGGGAAGTCCATAGTGAAAACCTCGACATAATCTGAGCCATCCATTTGGGGAGACAGGTGTCATAAATCCCTAGCGAGTCAGTATATTGGCTATCGGGAAATCAGAGTTCCTGAGGTCGAAAGAGTTGGGACCTCGGAAGTCTCGAAATCCCAAGAGGTGATCTAAATCGTCCATTTGGAGAGGATGCGTGGCAGAAATCAGAGCCATCAGGGGAAACCCTGACAAGAGTATATGACTGCGGTCATATGAAGGGTGGTCGCATGGACCAGAGGGCATAGCCAAGAAGGGATAAGGCCAAAGCGTATCAGGAATCGGAGGATCGCGAGTCTAGGGGACACGTGAGTTTCGACATTGGAAAGCCCGAAAACCTGACGAGGGATGAGACTGAGGTCACAAGGATAAAGGTCATATGAACTAGAGTCTAGCCAAGAGGACTAATGCGTGAAGAGCACATCGAGATTCGAGGGATCGTGAATCCTGAGGACGATTGTATTTGGACATTGGAAAGTCTGAAACCCCGATGGGAGACAAGGATGTGATCTTGTAAGATAGAGGTCACATGGACCATGAGCTTAGCCTGGAGGGCTAGCGGGAAAAAGATCTCATCGGGATTTTGAATCCCAAAACCCCGACGGAAGGAATATAAGGCTGCGGTCTTATGGAGAGCAGTCATATGGACTAGAGGGCATAGCCAGGAGGCGCTAAGGCTAGAAGAGAGCTCATCGGAGATTGGGGATTTGAGAGTGCTAGAACTCTTGACGTCGGGGAATGTGAAACCCCAAAACCTAAAATTAAGATCAGGGAAAGAGTGTGGTCATGTGCAGAAGGTCGTGTGGGTGAAGAAAGGACCTGTGGATCAGGGTTTTCATAGGGATTCCATTGGGAGTCCAAAGATCCGCTTTGGCTCAGTGGAGAAAATTGAACGATCCTTGAAGATCGGGAGGTTAGGCGCAGAGACCTTGCCGTCGACACCATCAAGTGGTATCAGAGATAATTCTTGTCTATATATTTCAGGCAAGAGAGGCAAGAGATAAAGAGCACTCTGATACACATCAAGTGGTATCAGAGTGGGAATTTCATCTGTATATTTCAGGTGAAAGAAGACAGAGTTGCTGAGGACTCTGTAAGGATTTGTTTGCAGGTAGGAAGCAATCGAGAAGGCAGTCAGGGAGACTGTAGGATGAAGTTGGTAACACTCAAGATGCAGAGTGACAACAGGTTTGCTAGGAGAGAAGACAGAGACAACAAGATGGCTACTGAAGGCCGTAGATCTATTGGAAGGAAAAACTCAGAGTCGTGGAGTCAAGAGGACATAGATGAAGAGCTCGCTGATATAAGAGCGGAGATGGAAAGGATTGCATTGAAGATGCAGTTGAACGTGAGGATAGATGAACTCGAATTGAAGCTGCGGTAGGATAAGAAGACGAGATGGGTGTATGAGTGGCCCATGAAGAAGGCAAAAGCAAAGTGGCCAGTCAAGGAGTTGATGGTTAGAGGGAAGCACAGTCTATTGAGAAAGTGGTTGAGGTATGCTGAAACCCTCAATGGACCAGAAGAAGAAATGATTCAGGTATGTGAACCTGAGACAGGGAGAGGTCTCGATAATTTTGAAAATGAATTGGGATCAACTGAGGATATCAAGCACTGCCAAGAGGGCAGAGAAGAAATTCCAGATTTCCAGGTGGGCAATGAGGTGAGATCGTTGTGGGATCTTAGAGACTGTCATGAGGACAACCAAGGAATTTCACATTTCCAACTGGGCAATAATATGAGGTCATTGCGGGATCTCGAAGACTGCTAGGAGGGTAGCAGAAGCATCTCAGATTGCCAGGTGGGCAAAGATGAGAATTCAAGGCCATCTGAAAGTCTCATGGACTCGGAGGTGAGTTCAATTCAGCAAGGGTTGTTGATGAAGATGGGATCGGTTGATCTCATAGTCTGCCAGGAGGGCAGCGGAAGCATCCCATATTGCTAGGTGGGCAAGGATGAGCAGGTGAGTTGGAATCAGCCAGAGGAGCTGACCGAGTAGATGAGACTGTCTGAGGGTCTCATAAATTCAGAGATGAGTTTGGATCAACATGTGCAGCTGATAGAAGAGAAGGATCTGAGGGATCTTCTGATGATTGGGGGAATTGGATTATTCCTACCATTTTCCCAGGAGGAGGCAGAAGTCTGTGTTGCAGATGATGCAGCAACAACAGTAGAACGGTCAGTTGTGACTGTCAGGGAAGAAGAGAATTGGAGCAGACTTTGGAAGCTGCCCAAGCAGAGGAAGAAAATGAGCATTTTCAGGAGTGTCTCAATGCTTTCAGCCAGGAAGCTGAGGAAGCTGTAGCACTAAAGCTGACAGCAAAAGAAGAAGCAGAAGAGGATGATGAGCATTCCAAGGAATGGCTCAATAATTTCAGCCAGGAAGATGAAAGGACTGCAACCTGGGAGTTTGCAGAAGAAGGAGGAGAAGAGGTAGACAACATTTGTTTTTCTGATCTGTGGGAACAGATTGAAGCCCTGGAAGAGAGGGTGAAAGTACAAGGCGTGCACATCCAACAGGTGAAGTTGGAACCTGATGAAGAAGGCATGGGAGATCATAATGATCTGCTCATTTGCCAAAAAATTTTGTAGCTGAGGAGACTGCATGAGCAGAGCCAGCCATGGGAGTAGCTGGACGAAGTGATCAAAGAGATCATGGAGCAGATGATCCGATCAGCAGATACTGTCAGCAAGGAGAGGCTGAACAGGAAGAAGGAAGTAGCAACAGCAATAGTAGCACAGAAGCAACAGCGGGATGGAGCAGATGGGAAGCTCCAGATATTTATTTTGGATCCAGGAGGATTCCCAACAACTGAGAGGGGAAGCTCATGAGTAGGAGCTCATGAATTTGCAGCTGAGGAGTTTGATGCAGGAGCATCTCTCCACGTCAGCCAGCCAGCCATCCAGCCACGCCGGCAAATTCAAATCGCATGCTAAGAGAGAGGCGCAGCCTCATTTAAAATCTGAATTCAATGTAACTTTAATGTTTAAGTTGTTGAGTTGGGAAGCCGTGCCTTTGTGTAGGCTATAGATAAGATCGGCCATTAATGTTTGTATGGCTGAGATCTAGATCCGATTATGGACTAGACAACCCATTGAATGTGATTGAATAGGGTAGGTAAGTTGGAGGGAAGCACTCGAAGAGCCCCCTCAGGTAAAAGATATTTTCATATCTCATTTTTGTAAGTAGTGGAAGAGGGTTAGATGAGAAGGAAGTCTGGGAAGAGCCAGAGAGAGCTCGAGAACACCTTGTAATTACAGGTGTTTTCCATTTTTAATATAAACAGAAGCAGTTTTTCATGCATTATTCTGTGTTATGTGAATGTATGTGAGTGTTCTTTTATGCTGTAGATGTATACTGTAGTTGTGCATTTGTAGGAATTGGTTGGATTTCAGGTGAAGGTCTTTGAGGCTTCACACCAAGAGGGTGTGACAGAACACTGCGGGTTATGATAGCCCTGCACAGAGGATGTACTTATGAACACTACGGGTTCAGACAAAGACATGTTGCGGCACAAGAACTGAAGTCAATGACCTAGAGTAAGACCTCAAGGTTGTTGAACACCTTGGAGGCAAGGTGGTGTATGAGAGACATAGTTGCAAACAAAATTTTGCTGTGGATTCTGTGAAGCTCTTCCAAGGGGGCATTAAGCACAGGCACAAGGTGCAATTGGAGGAACTCTATTGTGAGTTTAGACAGAAGCCAGAATCACTGAGGATTCAGTGAAGCCCTGCCAGGTGGGAATTGAGCCATTGCAAGGGGTGCACAAAGATAGAACTCTGTTGTGAGTTTATGAAGAAGAGACAGAATCACTGAGGATTCTGAGAGATCTGCCAGGTGGGCATTGAGAAGGTGCATAGGTGCACAAAAGGACAGAACTGTTGAATGTTCTGTGAGAAGATACTCTGCCAGGAGGGCATTGAGTCAGTGTGCAGACAGGCATAGAAGAGAAGATAACTCTTTGAGTTCTGTAATTAAGGGAAGAATCCACTGAGGGATCTTCATAGGGTTACTAAACACCCTGAAAGCTCAGCCAGAGGTTGTTGGAGAAAAAGGATCCAGGAGGACATCCAAACATTCTCCATCTCTGGGAGAAAGGAACAAGGACGAGTTTCTGTAGAAGTCGAAGCTACAAGAAAATATCAAGAGAGATAGCACCTACGTGTGCGTGTGAGGACTCTACAAGGAGTGCAGTAGTCAAAGAATAATTTGAGGATTCGGGCGCGAAAGCTCAAGAGGGATGAGTGATTTCAGGCATAGAGCGTAGCTGCAAGGAGTGCAGAGGTTGAAGAAATCTTTGGGGAGTTCATAGTTCCCAAAGCTCAGGAGGGACAGCATTTCCACTCGTGCAGCAGAACTCATAGCCGGGGAGTTCGTGGAGACAAAGCAAAGGTTGAGGCCTTTGAGAATGTGGAATTCTTCCAAGTGTAGTAAGGAAATGCACAGAAGCTCAGGAGGAGAAACGAAAGTCGTTAGATCTAGAGTGAAGAGCCCGTCAGCCCTTGGATTGGGTGAAGGCGTGCAGAGTTTGGCCTCTAGAGTAAGCACATAGGAAGAATGGATATGGACCGTTGGATCTTGATTCGGAGACTTGACAGCCATCGGATCTACAGATAATTGCAAGTGGGTCAAGCCTTCATGAACAATAGAGGAGAAATCCCGACGAGAGGTGTAGTCATCGAGATAATAGTCATTGGGAAATCGAGATTCTCGAGGTGGAGAAAATCGAGACACTTCGAGTCTCGAAATACTGGGGAGATCTGGACCGTCTGTTAGTGGAGACACATGGCGGAGATCGAAGCATAAAGATTCAAGATATTGGCATTCCCATGGACAAGAGATCGGGGAAGTCCAGAGTGAAAACCTCAACATAATCTGAGCCATCCATTTGGGGAGACAAGTGTCAGAAATCCACAGAGAGTCGGTATATTGGCTATCGGGAAATCGGAGATCCTGAGGTCGAAAGAGTTGGGACCTCAGAATTCCTGAAATCCCGAGAGGTGATCTCAACCGTCCATTTGGAGAGGATGCGTGGCAAAAATCAGAGCCATTAGGGGAAACCCCAAGAGGAGTATATGATTGCGGTCATATGAAGGGTAGTTGCATGGACTAGAGGGGAATCAGAGGATCATGAGTCCAGGGGACATGTGAGTTTCGGCATTGGAAAGCCCAAAACCCTAATGAGGGATGAGACTGAGGTCACGGGGATAACGGTCATATGAACTAGAGTCTAGCCAAGAGGACTAACGCGTGAAGAGTGCGTCGGGATTCGAGGGATCATGAATCCTGAGGACGATTGTATTTGGACATTGGAAAGTCTGAAACCCCGATGGGAGACAAGGCTGCAGTCTTGTGAGATAGAGGTCACATGGACCATCAACTTAGCCTGGAGGGCTAGCGGGAAAAAGATCTCATTAGGATTTTGAAGCCCATAACCTCGACGGAAGGAATATAAGACTGCGGTCTTATGGAGAGCAGTCATATGGACCAGAGGGCATAGCAAGTAGGGGCTAAGGCCAGAAGAGATCTCATCAGAGATCAGGGATTCGAGAGTGCTGGAACTCTTGACATCGGGGAACGCAAAACCCCAAAACCTAAAATTAAGATCAGGGAAAGAGTGCGGTCTTGTGAAGAAGTCCATGTGGGTGAAGAAAGGACATGTGGATCAGGGTTTTCACAGGGATTCCATTAGGAGTTCAAAGAGTTGCTTCGTATCAGTGGATAAAATTGAATGATCCTTGAAGACCATGAGGTTAGGCGCAGAGACCCTACCATCGACGCCATCAGACCACTCTGATAAACTTCATGGAGCCAAGTTTTTCACTAAATTTGAGCTTCATTCCATATACCTCCAAACCAAGATGAGAGAGGTAGACATCCCTAAGATCTCCTTCTGTACACATCAATGTCATTATGAGTTTGAGGTGATTCCTTTTGGTCTTTACAAGGTTCAATCCACATTACAAAGCCTTATGAAAAAGATATTTTGACCCTTCATACACAATCTTGTTATCTATTATTCTTTGATGATATCTTGGTTTACAATAAAATATAAGAATTTCACATCGATCATGTTGATAGAGACTTGCAACTCCTACAGGGCCACTATTTTTTCATGAAACACTCCATATGTGCTTTTGGGGCTTCATAGGTTGAATACGTGGTTCACATTGTAAGTGAGGAGGAAGTATGAGTTGATCCTATGAAATTCATAGCTATGCAATATTGGACCTATCCAAATACCTTGAAGAGCTTATGTGGATTCTTATGACTTCAAGGCTATTAAAGAAAGTTTGTGAAAAAATTTGGAAAAAATAATTCTCTCTTAACTTCACTTCTAAAAAGTAATGCCTTTTTCTATAGTGTAGTCATTGAACATTCCTTCTCGGCTTTAAAGGATTCGATGTGCACTACTCCAATTTTAGAAATTCCATATTTTACTAAGTCTTTTGTATTGGAATGTGAAGCCTCAAGCAGAGGTATTGGAGTGGAATTGATGTAAGAAGGGAACCAATTGGAATTTACCAATAAGTAGTTGTGTGACCAAAATTTGGGTAAATCCACATATGATAAAGAAACCACGGTCATCCTACATGTAGTAGAGACTTGACGCCTTAATCTCATAGGGAGACATTTCCAGATGAAGAATTAACATCATAGTTTGAAGTACTTTCTCAAACAAAGTTTATCCTCACCAGAGTAACATAAGTGGGTCACCAAGATGCTAGGGTATGATTGTGATATTATCTGTAAAAAGGGTAAATAAGATGTGGTAGTCGATTCCCTATCCAATCAATTTGAGGAGGATAGATCCCTCTTTGCCTTATCTTTACCCATTCAAGGTTGGCTCAAGTAATCCCATTTAGAATATTTGTAAAATGACACTCTCATTCAACTCATCCATAGGATTTACAAAGATCCCAACCCTCCTAAAAGGTATACATGGAATCTAGATACATTGTGATATAAAAAGAAAATTGTTTTAGTAAATAATTATTCCTTAAAATAAAGGATCTTAGATGAATTTCATTAATTTTATATAGCATGTCACTTTGGATTTAATAAAACATATGAACGAAATAAGTGCTCATTCTTTTGGGAGGGAATGAAAATCAACATTCAGGTTTTTGTGGCAACCTATGAAACTTTCCAACAAAACAAGAGTGAGATAGTAAATACTTCAAGGTCTTTGAAATCACTAGCAATCCCAACACATATATGGAATGATATCTCTATGGATTTTATAGTGGAACTCCCGAGGGTGGGAAAAAAAATATATGATCATGGTGTTAGTAAACTTTCTTTCAAAATATGATCATTTTTGTGCCTTACCACATCCATTTACCCCCTCCTTAGTTTCCCAAGTCCTCTTGTATCATATTTTTAAGTTATAGGGCATATCTACCTTCATTGTCTCATATGGGGACCCTACCTTCACAAGAAAATTTTGGCAAGTTTTGTTTAAACTACATTGTAGCCAAATAAAAATGAACATTGCATATCACCCCCAAATACATGGTCAAACCAAAGTGGTCAACAAGTTCTTAGAAACCTATTTGTGATTCTTTTCATTTGAAAAACCACACAAATATGAACAATGAATTCCCCTTGTAGAATGGTGGTTGTTCATGTTCAACCTCATCATTCACAATGGGAAGGAGGTTGTTCATGTTCAACCTCCTCATTTGCATTTATTTGAAACATTTTTCTTTGAAGATATTCATTCCTATGAACATCATTATCCTCATCTATATCATTGTTATTAATGTTAGTCTCCTAACTAAGATGAATATCATCCTACTTATCTATATATTGGGCATTGCTATGAAATATAGTAGGTGAATGATTTATATCCTCATCCATGTCATTGGAACCACCATCAAACTCTTCACTTGAAGGAATACATTCATCACCATTATTAATACCATTAAAGTCCTCACTTAAGGAAATATCCCTTTCGTTATTGATACATTTATTGGTACCATTCAAAGCCCTCACTTGAAGGAAAATATCCATCGTCATTAGCACTAGTTCGATCTACCACTTGTTCGATCTACCACTAGTTCGATCCACCACTTGTTGTACAATTCCTAGTTGCAACAAGGTATCTTCTATGTTCTTATTATCTCTAATTCATCAAGCATTCTATCAAGCATTTCATCAAGCATTATATCAAGCATTTCTATCAAGCATTTCATCAAGCATTATATCAAGCATTTCTATCAAACATTTCATCAAACAATTAGCATGCACACTTAAGGGATAAGAGAAAGAAGGAAAACCATTTCCTACGGTTGTGTGCCCTCCTCTAGTACAAAACCATGCACCCTCCTCTGCAAATATGTGTGCCCTCCTCTGCAAATCCGCCCTCCTCTGCAAATCCATTTTCCTTCTTCTGCACATCCATGTGCCCTAGCCTCCTCCAGTGTTCCCTCCTCCCATGTGCCTCTCCCTCCTTCTCCTCCTTCTCCGACCGTCCTCTCCCTTCCACTCTACATGCAAAAACTTGTGCCCTAGACTCCTCCCGTGCACCTCTCCCTCCTCCTCCTTCTCCAAGCCTCCTCTCCCTTCCACTCTGCCTGCATGTGTAACCCA
>JZKD02S0319505.1:53495-90220 GCA_000966675.3 Picea glauca | reverse complement strand
AACTATATGATAGCATAACAATTTAATATCATTAATTAGTTATTGTTAATAAATTAATAATTTAATAAATGTGTAATATATTAAATCTACATCAACATCTAATAATTACCTTTCAAAGTCCTCATTTTACCTTTCCCCAATAGCACCTCCCCTTCAAATTTGTTGATGGAGTCAAGATGCCAAATGCGAGGCACATTCATATTTTTTGCTAATTTAGGTAGACATTGACTAATATACACCATGCATTGATATACCATATATCCCTCAACCATAGAACCCTTTGGATGTGCTCTTTGTCTAACAAAAGCCTTCAGTGACTTCAACTGCCTCTCCACCATCCACATCGACCTTGTGTGTACTGGTCCACATAATTCAATCTCCTCAACTTGGTGTATGAGATAGTGTTCTTATGCATTGAAAAATGTTGGAGGTGGATATTGTTTCATTTGACACATTAGTCAGGGAATTTATCTCTTCCAATACCTTATATATTCTTTATGGATCTATTTTGATGATAATCACCTACAAATGTCGATGCAATAAAATAATATCAAGGCATACATAAATTTGCAGATAAAAGATAATATATCAATAAGTTCCAATACAAATCACATAAAAAGTGCATTTTCCTTATAAAACAGTACTTACCTCATGTATTTTCCAAGTACACAAATAATTTGTTTTATGTTGTTGTCAACGTCATCTGGGAGAGATAAAGGTAGAACATACTATAACAAAAAACAAATAATTATTATTTGTTTCTAAAAATGCATACCAATAAGGAAATATATTATAACCTACTAATTACCTTAATGAATGTATGCCAGTCATGTGTTTTAACCCCGCCAAAATCAACTTTTTTAGTTAATATATTTTGTATGTTCGACGAAAACCCCGTCGGAAACCTAATTTTTTGAATGACCTCTTTTACAATATTGCTCTATTGCTCCATCAACAACCAAGGAATAATAGTATTTTGTTCACGACCATCACCATTAGAGTTAATAATAACACTTTGCAAGGAGTGATTAGCTTCTCAGATGTCATAACAAATCTTTCCAATTCTCTCTTTATCAGTCCTTCCATCTAATATTCCCCTTAACAATTATGTTATGTTCTTCCCGATATGAGTTGTATCAAACAAATGAACTATTTGTAGGTGCTTGTAGTATGACAATCTACTATATTGCATCGGGTAACTTTTCAATCCTCATGGAAGCCCATTCGTGCCTGAACGATATTCATGAAACATCAACAAATTGAAATTAACACTAATTAATGGGAAAAAATGAAATTAATACTAATGAAATTAACCAAATATTTATATAATAGGTCATACATAAATAATTTGCGTACATTGACAATTTCTAATATATTCAACTTCCATAGGCGAGGTGTGATTCTTCATGTTTTTTTTCTATTTTCTTCTTTACCATTGAACTTTTCTTTGTCTATAGTTTGATAACTATGGTTCTTGGGCAGGACGTTCTTACACTCATCAAACAATTCCTTCGTTAAACTCCTTGAATGACAAGATTTTATCCTCAAACCACAAAATGGGCATGCAAATTTACCCTTTGTTTGAAGACCTACAAGATATATGAATAAATGTAGCGTAAAATTAGAGCTACAATTTAAAATAATGCATGATTTTTTCAATAAATATATATCATATTAAATCACAAAATAAAGTAACAATATACCAAAAAAATCTGCTAACCCGGGAGCATCATGAATTTTCCATGACATTATTCCATGGAATTGAAATCATTTTTCCCCCATTAGTATAGAGATGTCATACATATTGATGCCAACCCATAACTTCAACAACTCATCAATGAGAGGCTCAATATATACGTTCATATCTTTAACCTAGTACCTACCTAATTGATTCAACATAATGCATGATTAATTATACTTATCTAAATGTTGTGATATATAAAAGAAATAATTACCATGCACGAAACAAAGAGATGAAATATTTTGTCATACTTTAAAGAAAATAAAAGATAATTAAATACCTGGAACAATCTTTGCCAACATTGTATGCTCTCTATTGATCAACATCCAAGGAGGAAGCTTATTGTGTATAACAAAAACAGGCCACACTAAGTACGTAGAAAGAAGCTCTCCAAATGGATTGACACCATCAGCTACCAACGAAAGTCTATCATTACGAGGTTCTTCTTTAAAAATTGACCAGTTTTCTTCGATGTAGTTCAATGCAGAATCATCTGCATGCATTTGAAGAACATCGTCTTGACTTTGTTATTTGTATGGAAATCCATAAACTGTGCTATACTTTGGCACCTGAACAACCGCTGGAAACGTGGAATTATCGAAATATAACGAAGAACTTTGTGAGGCACCTTCTTTGATGCTTTATCGGTTCAATATCTACTTATTTGAGATTGTGGGCATTCATTTTCTAATGCATATTGTCCATAATATATGATATGATCATTACGACGTGCATCAATAGCCTGATAGTCCATTCCAATTTCTTTCATAATCATGAATATTTCTCGATATGTGCATGGAAAAATATTTGACGTCAATAATATAACATCACCTAACAATATAAAAAATTCTAAACAATAAGTCAATGTAAATAACATTAATCATCAATATATCATCTAATATACTAATTTACAAATTAGAAAACAATAGCAATATAGGAAAAAATTGAACCTTTTAAGTATTTGTGAACATGCATGCATAAATAATTAACAAATTAAATACCTTAGTATATGTATGAGACATGTGTTTGATAAACCATTCAAAACCTTCAGGTTCACCAACAACAATATAGTAGATAAAAGATTTTTTTTTGAGACTTCATAAAGAGGTTAACGTGACTTCTCAAGTAGAGGATCAACATCATGACTATCATCCTGGTTGTCCTCATCCATTGGAGAAAATGTGTCTTGGATCAATCTATGTATATTATCTTCCTGATTTGAATCACTAATGTTATATCCATCCATATCATCATTAATAACTTGATCAATAGCTTCAATATTCTGATCTCGAAGTTCATCTCTATGTAATGTAGTATTTCTACTAGTACTCGACAAATAACAATCTAGAGGTTGACACTTTGGGGGCATCGTCTATATATTTAAAATTAACATAGAAAAGTTAGTGTGTATAGAAAATATAAAAATCTCGATAATAAATATTACTAAAATTCATGACATATCGATTACTACAGAGAATACATTAAATATTGAATCCTCTTACCAAGGGATGATATTCATAACTCCCTTCGGTGTGCCCCTTCTCCCTACAATGTCTTTGGGTTGTTTTTATTAAAAGTACTCTATTTTGCAAGCCTCTGCAATCATAGAAATGGCAATAACATTTTCCATCACCCCTCACCTCTAATGTTGCTCTTAACCGAGCAAGCTTCCTGTCATTTTCGTTCATTGTGACAAATCCTTGTCCTGACAAGTAATTGTCTTACCTACACCATACCAAACATTAAGTTGTCAATTTTTTATATTTTATCTACTCCTTTCAATTATGAAATGTTTATTTACAGTGACCTACATATTTATAATAAGGTCAACATCTTTATGATAAGGTGATCATATGTGTAGAGGATCTACATCATGACGACATAGATAACATCTTTATAATAAGGTCATATGTGTACAAATGTTTTCTTTATATAATAACGACATGTATATCTAACATAAGTTTAGGGTTATGTTTATGTATCTTATTAGTCACTGCTAAAGCAGGGAATATAGCAATCAATTGCAAGTCAAAATCATTTTAACTTTTGTAAATTTACAAAAATTCTAACAATGTTTTATAATGTTTTTCAATAAATATTTATTAATGAGAATTTTATATATAAATAAAAATATTTTTTTTATTTTTAAATATTCAAAGGTCAAAAACTCTGAAGTGACTAAGGTCAAAGGTCAAAAATTATTTGTTTTTAAAAAAATCCACAAATAGTCACGTATTAATTAAAAGTACAAATAAAGATTGATGTTACTGGCATTCTATGTGTAGTAAATGTAAGAATACACTTTGGATTTTGAGACTTTGTTTCATCTCCTAATGAGTTGATTACTGTACTTTCTCCACCATCCATATGTACACACCCAATCACGTCAACCACAATGTTTAGCCTCGGGTTTTGTTTTTCATGCTTAAATAATGGAAATTATCGTACTTTGTTTTGCAAAATGTACAGACCCGATCACGTCAACCGTAATATTTAGTCTTGGGTTTTGTTTTGCATGCTTAAATAATGGATGATCTCTCGTACATTAATAATTATATGAAATATATATCAACAGACTATCTTGTCACTAATGCCACCCTACCCATTATTTATTACAATATGTTGAGGATAGCAAAGAATTTATGTGGAAGAGGGAAATGTTATTAATATTTCTCTTAATATATATGCAAAAGAGGGAAATGTTGAGGATAGCAAAGAATTTATGTAGAAGAGGGAGATGTTACAATATATTGCAGTTATTACCCTTGTTGTTATAAACATGAGTTTCCTACCTATCTTATATATACCATAACTTATAATTTATCAATATAACAATCAACTTCAATATTTTATTCATGGAGATTTCTTCCTTCATTTAGTTGAATTAGTAAGTGCTATACAACCATTAGGTGTGCAAGTATCCCAACCATTATTGTCACTGTTATATTATTTTTAATTTATGCAAGTGTGATCCCTTTTGGGTACTGGGGATGTAACAAGTGATATCAAAGCTTCAATCAAGCTTTGTTGGTGTTTTTTTGTTAGGTCTTAAAAATAAAAGAGAGAAGAAAATGACAATCAATTACTATCATTTCACCGATCAGGGTTGAGTTTCAAGAGCAATTCCATATCTTTATCAATGAAAAGAGAGAGAGATTATAGCTACACTTGAAGGGAAAAGGTTATGTGGATTCCATAAACCTAGAATATTATGGAATCCACATGCCCTTTTCCATAGAATATACTAACTAGATCCAAAAACCAAAGACATGAAATATGGTACTACACATATTATAATATATTGTCAAGGAAAAAACAAGATAAATCAAATTTGGACATTTGAACAAAAACTTACAAGTTAAATGAGTACATCAATAAAAAATAACATACTGACCTTGCAAGTTCAAAATCTGAGCTATGTAGATCGAGAATTGGATCTGTTCAACCGGTGGGTGACGGAAAAAATAAACAGCTCAAACAAAAGCCAAGAACAGTGTCGCAACTATAGAAATTGTTTCGCAAAGTCTCTTAAAGTCACGTATATATAGATCAAATAGTCAACTAGCTTTTAACACCGACTAATGAGATAGGAAAAATATTCGTCGATATTGCCATGCATGTTCGTCGCTATAGCGACGAAATCCCGACTAGATTAAAAAAAAAAATCGTGGATATTGAGACGATCTTTCATGGCAATATCGACGAAAATCCCGCCCTATTTTAAAAAAAAAAGATGAAACTAGTGGAAGCATGGAAAATTTTCGTGGAATAATCCGGCCATATGTAGTAGTGAACGGATGGTTGGAATTTTTTTCTTTTCAAATGGAGTAACAAATGGTTGGAATCTTTGGGAGAATGGACCAGTATTTTCGAAGAAGAATATGGAATTCCAGATTGCTTAATGGCTTTTGTCCAGTGAGTAAAATGGTTTTGTTTTCATTATACTATCTTCATATTCTTTGAGTAATTGATTATGCATTGATTTAAATTAGCTTTAGTTTGTTTTATCAATACATGGTTAATTTCTATCATTTATGTATTGATTTTTTCAATCTTTAAGACTATATTATCCCAAAAATTCCTTTTGGGCCTTATGATGAACTTATTATACTAAAACTATATGGGATACAATTTACTCTTTGGATTTTGTCCTTTTGTAGACTGTGCAATGTTAATATTGTTTCTCATATAATTTATGAATATGAATCTTTATTTGTATTGAACTAGATTTAGACTATTCTACATATAATTTTTAATGTTATGTTTTCATTTACTATAACATCTCGCTCTTGCCCGCACTTAGCGAACTTACTCTTGAGGAAACTTGCTTGCAAGTAATCCAGATTATTATAACATTGATTGTTGATTATTATTATGAGGAATTATGGATGTGATTATATCTTATTTTGCTTATTGACTTAGTCAGGTGCCATTGACTCAGTTCTCCTGAGTGTGCAGGATTTAGACCTTGAGGATGTTGAGGCATAAATGAAACCCTTGGATTGAGTGAGGGAGTGGACTATTGGGGTTTGATTTTTTTATATATATGATGTTTGTGCATCTGATTAGATGATATGGTTATGGATATTATTTCTGACATGATTTGTTGATGATGCAAGTTGAAAATAGCTTGCCGACCAAACTCACATGTAGAGTAGAGGGGTCATGCATGACTACTAGAGATGTTGAGGGAGAGGTGGGGATAACAGCCCTGCCACAACTTACTAGCACTCCCGTCGTGGTTCGGACTGTAGGTTAACGATTACCTAGTTCTAGAAGAACCATGATTTCGTGAGGGTCGACTGCGACAATTGCTCATGATGATTCTAATGGTCATGCGATAAGGCATGGGCCTTATTACTTAGAGGCCTTTAGCCTCCCACAATATCACCTGGTGGAGTATTGAATCCAAGTATTTTTTATGTCTACCAAGTCAGTCAAGAGGCGAGTGGCACCCTTGGAGCATGTAGTGCATCCTGAAGGGAACTTCGTGTAAGACAAGTGGAAATAGGTGAGTGGCACCCTTGGAGCACATAGTGCATCTTGAATGACATGTCATGCGAGGGAAACAAATTGATGTGAGTGGCACCCTTGGAGCACCTAGTGCATTGATGCAGGAGCATCGCCAACATCAAGCGAGCCAGGGCGGAGACAATCGGACAGCTGGAAAAGCACCCAGCACTAATTTTGAAATCACCTTGAAGTTTATGCGCAATCTTAAATGAAGTCATTAAGAAGAGGCGCACTTGTAAAATGTAACGGACCTTGAGAGATTTTCTCTCGTCCTTAGTAGGTAGAAGGCATTTATAGTATTTAATGGAAGTATGTAGAATTGAATGTGTAGATTAGACAGTTTTAGAGCACAAGAGGGAAAATGGATATAGACACCCTCATTGTGTATTGTAACATTATCAGAGAGGAAGAGAGCATAGAATGGCATGCAGAGAACCGTGTAAGAACACCCATGTACAGATATTTGGATTAATAGAAGGAGTTTGATTCAAATTCATGGTTTCGTGTTTGTTCTTTGTGTATTGATGTTGAATGATATGCTCATGAATGTTTGCTTCCTGTTACACATTTGCTTTATATGTTGTGTGTATGATTTCATGTTTTGAGTTTGAAATCTGAAAAGAAGTAGGAATGAGTTTCAATTGTTTCTCTATTTGAACAAGGGTTCCTGCAAGGAGTGTAGTCGAATTGTCCGCAAGGAGTGCGTTGACAAAAGGTTCAGATAGGGTAGCTTTTGTTCTCGTTCATTCAGAAGTACAGTCAGGCACAGGAGCCATGCAAGGAGTGCACAGGCTGAGTGAAGTCTCAGGGTTGTGAACCTGAGTGAAGTATTTAGAGGTTGTTGTTGCAGGCGTGTGCAGGGTCGAAGGTTTTCAACACTTGGAAGTGGTTGAAAGTATTGCCGCAAGGAGGGTGTGCAAGGAGTTTTCTGAAAGAATCAGGGCTAGGAAAGCTCAAAGGAATTTGACCTCGAAGAAGTTGAAGGAAGGCATAGTGACGAGGGACTACAAGAGGACAGATTCCATGGAGAGAAACACCTTGGTTAGTTGTGCAGAGATTCTCAAAGGAAAGAACAGACGGTCGGAATTCTCTGAGGAGGATTCGTGAAATGTCGTGAGCCGTTAGATCTCAAGAAAGAGTAGGGGAGATACGATGAGTATTCCCTAAAGGTTCAAAGCTCAGAAGGGGCAGGATTGTAGATCCGAGCCATAAGGTCCGTCGGATTTACAGGACTTCAATCGGGGTTTCGTAGATTGAAGTCCCGTAAACTTGCAACGGGAATCCCAAAATCATTAAACGTGAAATCCCGAAAGCTAAGAGAACGGGGTAGGTCCACAAGAGTCAAGGAAGGGGACAGGTGGCATGCCATTTCGGAGTTTCATGGGGTGAAGTCCCAAACTCATTACATCAGGATTCGCGATACCGCGAAGTCCGAAGTCCCGACAAAGGTGAGGTAGTGTTGAAAATTCAAAGCTCGCGAGTGTATCGGAGCCGAAATCGCGATAGGAAAAATATCAAAAGGGAAAGGTCAGTGTTGATTGTGTCGGGTTTCAAGGATTCGAGAGACCAATGCTCGACCATTGGATTCGAAAAGATGCGAAGTCTGATCTCTCAAGTGTAATGAGGGGATCCCGTGAGAGTTTTCTATTGGTGCAGATTTCCCGATAGGGAAATAGAAGAGCCGTCAGAGTTCTTCGGGCCGTGGTAAGAAAATATCCTGTGTTGACGTGGACCTTCTGACCTGCGGGTTGTGGAGGGAGCGTGCATCATCAGTTTGGTATCATAGCACAGAAAGGTTATTTGCTTTCTGTAGCAAATAAGAAAGAAGATTTCACCATGCCGCCAAGGAGAAGGGACAGGCAAACACCCGATCCACCAGAGAATTGGGAAATGTTGAGAAGAAGAGGTAGGTAGATGACTAATCCAGCTATGAAGAGAGAGATGCATGATCTACGAGCCAGACTCGAAGACATGGAGATAGCCCAAAGATGCACAATCAGTGCAAGGGATCTCAGTGATTCCGAAAGTGAAATTGAGGCTGAACATGAAGAAGAAGTTGCAGCGGAAGATGCATCAAACGAACGTTTGATCAGAACTATTTCAAGAATGGGTGCAAGAGAGAAAATGGACATTCCAATTTATGAGGGGAACTTGGATGCAGAGGAGCTTCTAGACTGGATTAGAGCTCTAGACACATACTTTGGCTATGAAGATGTCGAGGAGGACAAGAAGGTCAAGCATGCGGTCACTAGATTAAGGGGACATGCATCCTTGTGGTGGGATGAACTACAATCTTACAGGTGTTGCAAAGGCAAGCAGAAGATCAAGAGCTAGGATAGAATGATTGCGAAGATGAAGGAAAAATTCATCCCCAGAGATTATCAAATTACTCTGTTTAGGAGAATGCAGAACCTGAGACAGAAGCCGATGACAGTGAAAGAATACACTAAAGAATTCTACAAGCTGAACATCAGGGTAGGTCATCGAGAGAGCGATGATGAAAAAGTTGCCAGATACCTGAATGGCCTGAGATATGACATTCAGGATGAGATGAGCATGGTAACCATCCGAATAGTGGAAGATGCTTATCATATGGCTCTGAAACTAGAAGAGAAGCTGAGCCAAAAGCAAGGTGAGAGAGGTCGAGGAAGAAGTTAGCCCAGAGGAAAATTGGTTGCCCAGGATAAATATCAGAAGCCCAAAGAAGACTGGAAGAATACTCAGACTCGAACTGAGGAGATTATGCTGACAATAACACTTTTCCTCATACTAAAGGTAGAGGAAGAGGAAGAGGTGGAGTAATAACATGCTTCACATGTGGAAAGAATGGGCACAAGTCTTACGAGTGTCTAGATAAAAAGAAGGAGGGAGGAGAAGCTTACATCACCAAATAATAGAGGTGGGATGTTGAGGCAAAAGATGTTGAAGGCGGAAGATCGATGATGATGCGAAAAGTCCTTTTGACACCAGAGAAGGAGGTGGAGAGTTCGGTCCAAAGAACCAAACTTTTCAGGGCTACTTGCAAGACCAAGGATAGGGTATGCAAGGTCATTGTAGATAGTGGTAGCACATATAATCTTCTTTCTACATAGATGGTAGAAAATTTGGAGCTGGAGACGATTGATCATCCAATCCAATACAGAGTTTCGTGGCTACAAAAAGGACATCAAGTAACTGTCACTAAACAATGTTTAGTTGAATTTAAGATAGGAGGCTATAATGATAAGATCTTATGTGATGTCATTCCTATGGAAGTTTGTCATCTATTGTTGGGTAGACCATGGAAATATGACAGGAATTTGATTCATGACGGGAGGATGAACACATACACCCTAGAGAAGAATGGGAGGACTCACATGTTGCTTCCAATCAAGGATAAGGAGGTGAAACCGGAACTAAGAAACACAGTACTTCTCATGAGTGGGAAGGAACTTCTTACAGAGGTTAAGAAGAAGGAGGAACCACAATTCATAGTGGTCAGAAAGCCTAGACTCGTCTTGACCAGCACAAGGGTAGATGATTTACTAGAAGAGGTTCAGGAACTGCTGGAAGAGTTCACTGACATAGTAGTGGATGAATTACCTCGTTCGTTGCCACCGATCAGGAGTGTGAGTCATCATATTGATCTCATACCAGGATCCAGTTTGATAAATAAAGCTGCATACAGATTGACACCGCAAGAGAATGAAGAGGTTAAAAGGCAAGTCCAAGAGTTTTTGGACAAAGGTTTGGTTAAGGAAAGCTTGAGTCCATGTGTTGTTCCAACAGTACTCAGTCCGAAGAAAGATGGAGGCTGGAGGATGTGTACTGACTTGAGGGCGATTAACAAGATAACCATCAGGTACAGATTTCCATTGCCAAGGATGGATGATCTGATGGATTTCTTGAGTGGAACGAAGTATTTTTCAAAGATTGATTTGAAAAGTGGTTATCACCAGATCTGCATGAGAGAAGGTGATGAATGGAAGATAGCATTCAAAACCAACGAAGCATTGTATGAATGGCTTCTTATGCCATTTGTCTTAACAAATGTGTTGAGTACCTTCATGAGGTTGATGAAAAAATCCTGAGGGAGTTCATTGGATTTGTCATTGTGTATTTGGATGACATATTGGTTTACAGTAAAACAATGGCAGAGCATCTGAAGCATTTGGCTATAGTGATGGAGAGGTTACAGTAGGAGAAGTTGTTGATAAACATGAAGAAATCCTCATTCATGAAGACAGAGCTCATCTACTTGGGATTTGTTATTTTTGCAGATGAGTTGAGGATGGATCTAGATAAGGTGGAGGTAATCAAGAATTGGCCATCACCGAAGAATATTTTTGAGGTGAGAAGTTTTCACGTATTGGCTAGTTTTTACCGAAAGTTCATCAGGAATTTCAGTGGAATTAGTGTAGTGATGATAGACACAGTGAAGAAAAGACACAAGTCTTTTCACTGGATAGAAGAGGCTGAAAGGAGTTTTAATCTGTTGAAGAGGAAGATTATGGAACAACCAGTTTTGGTGTTGCCGGATTTTCGAAAGAC
The DNA here is from genome assembly GCA_000966675.3 of Picea glauca. Classification (NCBI taxonomy): domain Eukaryota; kingdom Viridiplantae; phylum Streptophyta; class Pinopsida; order Pinales; family Pinaceae; genus Picea; species Picea glauca. The sequence continues at coordinate 78,936 of JZKD02S0319505.1, read as the reverse complement.
ATTTCAAGTGAAATGCGATGTAAGTGGATTTGCAATAGGGGCAGTCTTGAGTCAGGAAGACAGGCCGATAGCATACTTTAGCGAGAAGTTTAATGAAGTGAAAGTGAAATACTCCACTTATGATAAGGAGTTCTATGCTATTATCCATGCATTGAAGAAATGGAGACATTACTTGATCCCGAAAGAGTTTGTCTTATACAGTGACAATCATGCATTGCAATTTGTTTCTCAACAAGAAAATTTGAATCAAAGACATGTAAAATGGGTGGAATACATGCAAAATTTCACTTTTGTGATTAAACATATTTCAGGTACTACTAAAAAAGTGGTTGATGCTTTGAGCAGGAATTGTTTGCTATTGCAGGAGTTCAAAGTCAAAACGTTGGGTTTTGATGATCTCAGGGACATGTACCCAGATGATCCAGATTTTAGGGAAGCATATGAAGCAACTGAGGATCCAGTTCTCAGAGATAAAAGCCAGTGGGAAGAATACATGATCCAGGAAGGATTATTGTTCAAGGGAAATCAGTTGTGTATTCCGAAATGCTCCATGAGGGAGAATTAGCTGAAGGAGAAACACAGTGGAGGATTGGTCGGACACTTTGGTCACGAAAAGACATTCACAAAGTTGAATGAGTCATATTTTTGGCCAGGAATGCAAGCAAATGTCAAGAGATTTGTGGACAGATGTAGAATTTGCCAGCATTTGAAGGGAAGGAAGCAGAATGCGGGGTTCTATCAACCATTTCCCATACCAAAAAGGTCGTGGAATGCAATCAGCATGGATTTCATTTTGGGGTTGCCAAGGACACAAAGAGGTTTTGACTCAATCTTTGTGGTGGTGGATAGATTTTCTAAGATGGAACACTTCATTCCATATCAGAAAACTAGTGACATAACTCACATTGTGAATCTTCTTTTCAAGGAAGTCATTCGACTTCATGGCTTACCAAAGAGCATAGTTTTGAATTGAGACACCAAATTCATAGGGCACTTTTGGAGGGCCTTATGGAAGAAGCTGGGAACTAACTTGTCGTTTAGTTCAGCTTATCATCCTCAGACGGATGGACAGACAGAAGTGGTGAACAGAAGTCTGGGAGACTTACTGAGGAGCTTGGTGACAGAACACCACAGCTAGTGGGACAACATATTACCATAGGAAGAATTTTCTTATAATGACTCAGTTAATAGAAGCACAGGGCAGAGTCCATTTCAGATTGTCTATGGCATGCAGCCAAGAGGAATTTTTGAATTGAGGGATTCAGGACAGATTTCAACTAGGAGTGCTAGTGTAGAAGATTTCGCAAAGGCGATGAAAGAACTTCACAGCCAGGTGAAGGAGCGATTGCATAATTTGAGCCAAGAATATAAGCGCAGAGCCGATCAACACAAGAGACAACTTCAGTTTGAGGTTGGTGATTTGATTCTGGCACATTTGAGGAAAGAAAGGTTCCCGAGAGGAACATATAATAAGTTGAAGATGAAGAAAATCGGACCATGTAGGGTCTTGAAGAAAATTGGGATGAAAATCGGACTAGGGAGTATGATGTAGGAGCATCACCAACATCAAATGAGCCAGCGCAGAGACAATAGGACAGCTGGAAAAGCGCCCAACACTAATTTTGAAATCACCTAGAAGTTGATGCGCAATCTTAAATGAAGTCATTAAAAATAGGTGCACTTGTAAAATGTAATAGACCTTGAGCAATTTTCTCTCGTCCTTAGTAGGTAGAAGGCATTTATAGTATTTAATGCAAGTAGGTAGAATTGAATGTGTAGATTAGACAGTTTTACAGCACAAGAGAGAAAACGGATATAGACACCCTCATTGTGTATTGTAACATTATCAGAGAGGAAGAGAGCATAGAAGAGAATGCAGAGAACTGTGTAAGAACACCCATGTATAAATATTTGGATTAATAGAAGGAGTTTGATTCAAATTCATGGTTTCGTGTTTGTTCTCTGTGTATTGATGTTGAATGATATGCTCATGAATGTTTGCTTCCTGTTACACATTTTCTTTATATGTTGTGTGTATGATTTCATGTTTTGAGTTTGAAGTCTGAAAAGAAGTAGGAATGAGTTTCAATTGTTTCTCTATCTGAACAAGGGTTCCTGCAAGGAGTGCAGTCAAATTGTCCGCAAGGAGTGCATTGACAAAAGGTTCAGATAGGGTAGCTTTTGTTCTCATTCATTCAGAAGTGCAGTCATGCACAGGAGCTGTGCAAGGAGTGCGTAGGCTGAGTGAAGTCTCAGCGTTGTGAGCCTGAGTGAAGTATTTAGAGTCTGTTATTGCAGGCATGCACAGGGTCGATGGTTTTCAACACTTGGATGTGGTTGAAAGTATTTCCGCAAGGAGTGCGTGCAAGGAGTTTTCTGAAAGACTCAGGGCTAGGAAAGCTCAAAGGAATTTGACCTCGAAGAAGTTGAAGGAAGGCATAGTGATGAGGGACCGCAGGAGAACGGATTCCACAGAGAGAAAAACCTTGGTTAGTTGTGCAGAGATTCTCAGAGGAAAGAACGAACGATCGGAATTCTCTGAGGAGGATTCATGAAATGTTGTGAGCCGTTAGATCTCAAGAAGGAGCAGGGGAGATACGGCGAGTATTCCCTAAAGGTTCAAAGCTCAGGAGGTGCAGGACCATATATCCAAGCCATAAGGGCCATCGGATTTACATGAGGATTTCCATATCGGGGTTTCATAGATTGAAGTCCTGTAAACTTGCAACAAGAATCGCAAAATCACGAAACGCAAAATCCTAAAAGCTAAGAGAACGGCGTAGGGCCACAAGAGTCAGCGAAGGGGATAGGTGGCATGCCATTTCAGAGTTTCGTGGGGTGAATTCCCGAAATCAATACATTAGGATTCATGATACTGCGAACTCTGAAGTCCCAATAGAGGTGAGGTAGCATTGAAAAGTCAAAGCTGGCAATTGTATAGAAGTTTTGCCAAATCGAGATTTGGGAGTTGAGGATGACGAGTTGTTCGACATCGCGATCGCCAAAATCGCGATAGGAAAAATCCCGAAAGGGAAAGGTCAGCGTTGACTGTGTCAGGTTTCGGGGATTCGAGAGACCAATGCTCAACCACCAGATTCGCAAAGATGTGAAGTCTGATCTCCCAAGTGTAACGAGGGGATCCCGTGAGAGTTTGTTGTGGGTGCATATTTCCCGATAGGGAAATAGAAGAGCCGTCAGATTTCTTCAGGCCATGGTAAGAAAAGATCCTATGTTGACGTGGACCTTTCGACCTGCGGGTTGTGGAGGGAGCATGCGTCATCATGCGTCCTAAAGGGAACATTGCATTTTTAATTAACAAATGGATAAACCTAGATGGAGTTAGGACAAATAACATCATAAGAAAGATATAAAGCATTTTCCCTAATAAAATGTTGCCCATACTAGGAAAATAAAGTCTAGTTCTAAGTGATACTTATGATACACATTTTTATCTATTTATATAAAAAATAAAAATAAAAATAAATAAATAATAATGATAATCATCATTAATCATGTGACGAGAAGGGGCTAAGTAATTCATTTAATTTTTAAAAATATTTTGGGGGATAAAATTTAAAAAGGGGAAAGAGTTAATTTTCTACACCTGCCAATTTGTGTTTTAAATAAAAAGGGAAAGAGGGAAATCTAAAAGAATTAGGAAACTAGGAAAAAATGGGAAACTTAAAAAGAAAGGGGAAACACAAGGAAAAAAAATAGAAAGTCTAACTTAGTAAGGTATCTAGCATTTAAGAACTTTCTAAATTAAAATAAACTAGTAAATTAGTAAGGGGGAAAGTCATTTAAACTTGTAAGGGATTATGGGGACACCTAGGAGCAATTCTAGGAGTGTCTTAGGTGGGTGAGGGAAATAAGAGTAATTAATTAATTAATGAAATTAATTTATGGTGCAATGAAGGGGATGGGTAGAAAATGTACGGGGAGGATTTCATGAATTATATTGTTGAAAAATAAATTAAATGGGAATTTGGGAAAGTAAAGGACTTCGAAACTCTATATAATTGAGGAAGGATAAGGATGATGGATCCCTTCTATTATGTGTAATGTTACGCTGCAGGATTTTAGACTTGAATGACTTAGCTGGTGGGAGTTGGGATACCCAGCTCCTGAGGAGTGGTAGCTTGAGATTGCGAGGTGAGTTGGGAGCTAGTTGATCTCTGGTTCAGTGTACGTGGCCCCTTTGTGGCTCAGGGGGCTAAGGGAGAAGAAGAGTACCCCTAGCGTTGGCTGGGAGGTACCAATGAAGTCTCATCACTCGGCAAGTGGGAGATGCACGGAGCATGCGAGACAACAACTTAGATCCGTCTACTTGGGATACAATACACTTCATTTATTTCTTCATGGTAGATTGTTAGTATGATTTATGTTTTTAGTTATGTATGTTTAATTGGGTAAAGAACATGATTGTCTAAGAATTCTAGTTGATGACTGAAATTTCCCCCATAGCCTTTGTCTCAATGTTGATTGATTCCCATGGCCTTCGATCCCTTCCTATCTTGACCATTCTATGGTTTGTTGATTTGTGGTGATTGCAGTTTATTTTTTCCTTCGTCCCTAGCTCATCATTCCACGCCTGAGCAGTCGGCCAGGAGCCTGATCTACGGTCATCACTTCAGTGTTAATAGACCTATGGCTATAAATGCCCTATTTTTCTGTGCGTGGATGATGAATGAAGGATATTTCTGCCAGTCGTCTACCTCTATTGATTTTCCTTGGCTGATTGATTTTCATTGTGGTTCTTGTGTTGAGTAATACTGTCATTATTATCAATCCTATCCACAAACCATTGAATACCCTCTGTGTTTTTAACTTGTGTCCGCTAATTTTTACTCTTCTTTGTCAATACATTCAAGCACGAATTTGTTCCTCTGAAATTTTTACATTTCGTTGGCGAATTTACCCTGTGTGTTTAGCCTTAATTATACATTTATTAACTGTGTGTTTCCCCTTTTTTACTGCGATTTCCCTGATAAAACTCTGTGCAATCTGAAAATGATTTCACTTCTGTTAATCTACATCGAACACTAAATTACCCTTGTATATGGAACAACAAATAAAATTCTTTGAGGTTGTGTGTGACAACTAAATCACACAACACTATCCTTTTTTGATAAGCGATTTTTTTTAAATGCATGAGTTTGTTTTTATGTGTCTGAAATGATTTAATGTTAAGGTTGTGAGCTGACAGGTATCTGCAATGCATATCATGCATGCCTTTCTTCTTGATTGCACAACAATTTTTACATTTATCACAGTACTCAATCCCTTAATTTATTTACCTTTCCTTTTATGACTATTGACATTGATTTACCAATTTTTAAGTCAGCAATGTCTCTGCAGCGATTTCCATAATTGATTACTATTGATGGAAAGTCTATTGACAATAAATTTCGATGTTGAGTAGCAATTACAGGAATTCAATAAATACTTGCATTAATATGGTTAACCGGCGAAAGCTTTACGAACAACAATGTATGTACCTGACTGAATTCTTATTTGATATTTACATACGTTTGTTATTACTAGCATTCACATAACGTTTTTAATATTTGACTGCAACTTGCATATTTTACAGTATGTGATTTGCAACTGCAATTTCATATTTTCACATTTTTATATTTACTCAATTATTAGACAACATGGGATGGTTGACAGCGACCCCTTTGATACTGTCACGCTTAATATAGACCCCGGGCTATTAATATTTAGACAACTATATCTCTAAGTAAAAAGCTTGATTCGTCAGTGTTTTCTGATTGATTATGGAGAGTGTCATTGTTTTGTTACATTTATTGGAAAACGATTTATTATCACGGATCAGAGATTGTGTGGGTTATTCAAGTGTTTTTTTTGTTGTATAACTGTAACGCCCAATAAATACTATCACCTAGTAATAAATATGGGGTAATTACAATGTCGAGGAAATCTAACCCAGCACCCACTCTTATGTTGTCATGCCACCACTATTGTGTGGCACCTCGGATCTCTGAGATGGGAAGGAGAAGTTGATTTCTTATTTATTTATATGCTTATTTTATATTCTTATTCTTGATTCATTTTTTGGGGGGTACTTAAAGTTTGAAGCAATGAAACGTATCTTCAAAAGCCCGAATAAATAACCCTTTTTCTATGTCATCAAGTTTACTGAAGTTTTTATATAATTCTATTTTAGCTTATTATGATAAAACCGTTATTGAGAATATGTAATTTGTTTTTCCCGTATGTGTCCTTTTGGAGTATTGCTTGTGTTGGTATTTTTGGCTTCTTTGTTTCATATCAACATTTGTTTTTTTTCTGCTTGTTGTTCTATGCATGTTTCACCCAGTTGTTCTTGTGCTATTGCGTGGAGTCATAATTGTATGTTACCTAGACTGTCTGCTTTTGTTTGTCATCAGTTGTGTGGTTAAACTTTTTTCGTCATCGCCTTCTTTCCTAAAAAAAAAAAAAAAAAATCACTTTTTCTTCACTTGTAGTCGTAACGACTTGGCCCGCTACATATGGTATCAGAGTTGATTCACCCCCACGACTGTGGATCGCTAGGATTTTCACTTCAGTAAACCTTTGAGTTTTAACCTAACACTTATTAAAAAAAAATTAATGTATCCAAGTAGTGATCTTGATTAGAGGATGCCACATAGGTCGCGGCGCGGTGCCATTGAAGGAGGTGTGACGCCTCCAGAAGTGACCGCACCCTCGAAATCTAACCCCATGGGGGATGAAAACACCCTTGGGATGGATTCGGTCATTGTAAGGGATGATGATCATCTGACCAGAGTCCTTCTAGATATGGTCAGAGCCTTTATTCACCAATGGTACTGAGTTAAGGCTAGGGCACCTATACCCCTGAGGGTCCACAACGCACCCTAGCTAGTACCATTAACATCCATCGAGAACTTGAGAGAGATGATTTCTCGATTCCACGAGTGTCACGGATGGTTGTGTCATCAAGGCACGGTTGTAGAGTAAGGCGTTATGCTTCACGATTTCCGATTATGACCTCCAACATGAAGGTCCGCTTGGTTGTCTTTCAACAGAAGGGGAATTCTCTTTTATGGCAGAAGACGCTTCTGCCACTTTGAACATGGTCATCAAAGACGTATCATGGGAAATGTTTGAGGAATTGTTCTGATAGAGGTACCTATCAGAGGAATTCATTGAACATCATCTCAATGAGTTCAACGCCTTACGACAGGGCGGTCGTACAGTGCCCGAGTACGAGGCCCATTTTTGTAGTTGCTTCGGTATGCTCTGCACCCTTACCGAGAAACTTAAGGTCAACAAGTTGGGTTGGCCTTAGTGTTGGAATTCATCTTCTACTTCGGGTACTAGGATTACCAGACCGAAGAAAGTGTGTTGGACTATCTAATAACTTATAGTTAGTTTAAATTCATTTTAATTTTATTGCCCTAGATTTTGTTTTATTCACAATTTTTAGGTTATTAATTTGGTTTCTTTTTGTTTCACAGGTTTCTATTATTAGTTATTTGGTACAAATCTAATCATGGCTTGATTTTATTATCTAAATATGTTAAATATATTTGATCCAAAAATAATATTGGATTGCTGCAAATAATTTATGAGCAACAACATATAAGATTTGGAAATGCGTTCAAGAATAGATAGACGATTTTGTGGGACTTGTCTCAGCCAAACCGTAAGGAATATGAAGAAACGGTTAAAAACCCATCTACCAAATGGACCCATTTAGCTTAATTGTGAGCTTTTTCCCAAACAAATGCATGATTTAAGAGATATTTGTGTCTCTTTACGAGGCAAATTTAAGGTGGTGGAAATTATTAGTGATGCCTAGACTGTTCAATCATTGTATAAATATATGAGAAAGTTTAGAGCCAAAGAGATCCAGGAAATTGAGAGGAGGATTTTTATCCTTTATTTTTTGTATATTAGTTATTTTGTAAAAAACATTCTTTTCAAATGGAGTAACATATGGTTGGAATCTTTGGGAGAATGGACCAGTATTTTCGAAGAAGAATATGGAATTCCATATTGCTTAATGGCTTTTTTCTTGTGAGTAAAATGGTTTTGTTTTCATTATAATATCTTCATATTTTTTGAGTAATTGGTTATGCATTGATTTAAATTAGCTTTAGTTTGTTTTATCAATACAAGGTTAATTTCTATCATTTCTGTATTAATTTTTTCAATCTTTAAGAGTATGTTATCCCAAAAATTCCTTTTGGGCCTTATGATGAACTTATTATACTGAAACTATATGGGATACAATTCACTCTTTGGATTTTGTCCTTTTGTAGATTGTGCAATCTAAATATTGTTTCTCATATAATTTTTGAATATGAAACTTTATTTGTATTTAACTAGCTTTAGACTATTCTACATATAATTTTTAATGTTATGTTTTCATTTATTGTAATGATGCAGGAGCATCGACAACACATCAAGTGAGCCAGCACGAAAGCAGAAGACAGCTGGATAGCACCAGCACAAATTTTGAGAACGCTTTGATATTGTTGCGCCAAACATTAATGTGTGGATTTAATGAAGCGCACTTTGTACATTGTAAATCGACCTTGAGTGGATAAGCTCTTGTCCTTAGGTAGACGAGGCATTTAAGATAGTTAAGGATCGTAGATAGGAATTTAAGTGTAGATTTGATATCTTTAGAGTTCGAGAGGGAAAACGGATATAGACACCCTCCTTTGTACATGGTAACATTCAATTCATTCATTCAGGAGCAAGAAGAGAAGAGTAGCAGAGAAATTGTATGAATAACACCCATGTACAGGCATTGAATTAATAGAGGAAAGATTTGATTCAATCTCATGGTTGTGTGTTGTTTCTCTGTGTGTTGACGCTATTATGCTTATGGATGTTTTCTTTCTGTCATACAATTGCTTTGATATGTTGTGTATGTGATTTCATGGTTAATTTGAAGTCGGTGAGAACAAGGAGTTAGTTTCAATCGTTTCTCTATCTGGAACCAGAGAATTACTGCAGGAGTGCAGTTGAATTGTCCGCAAGGAGTGCATGACTACAGGGTTCAGAGAGAGGAAACTTTTGTTCTAAGTTCTCAAAAGTGTAGGTAGGCACTGAAGCCGTGCAAAGCATGTGCAGGCTAGACGAAGTCTCAGAGTTGTGATTCTGAGCAAAAGGTTGAAAGACTGCTGCTGCAGGAGTGCGCAGAGTCGAAACTTCGACACTTAGGCGTGTTGAAGATCTATCGCAAGGAGTGCGTGCAAAGAGTTCTCTTGAAGAGGCTCAGAAGTCGTGAGAGAAGCTCAGGAAGGATAGACCTTCGAATTTGTCGAAGGGGGATATAGATAAGTCATGCTCGGAAGGCTTGCCGGGAAAAAATGCAGGTTTGTGGGCAGAGTGGCGAGTTCTGCGGAAGAGTTTCTCTTCATTTTACAAGTTCAGTGGGAAGGAACGGGTAATCGAACTCCCTTAAGGATATTTCGTGAAAACTAGAGTTCGTGGAGTCTCTCGGAGTGAGAGAAAGCTACGACGCAAGAGTGAAGAGGTTCGAGGCTCAGAACACATCGGGCCATTGGATCCGTCGCGAGATCGGCCATCGGGAGTTCGTGAGAAGGAAGTGGAAGGCTTGGCCACGGAAATCGCGAGAGGGCGAGAAGAAAAGTCCCAACAATCGCAAGGCAGTGTGGGACACAACAAGGTGACATGGCAGGTGATGTGAGATATCGACGTTTCGGTGTCTCGGGCATCAGGAATCGAGGCAGGCGTCATTTGGCCACGTGGGTGACGAAGTCGTGAGGGAGTGAGATCGCGAGTTGTCGTCATCTCAGCACATCGGATCTCGAATGGTTGAACCCCATGATCTTAGTACCACGAACAGCGAAGGCGCGATAGAGCAAAGTTCTGATAGCGGAAGGAGAAGTCAGCGTTGACTGACACACCTTGGGTCTCGGGGATCCGAAGCGGTAATGCACAACTGTTGAACTTGCAAGGCCGCAAGTTCTGATCCTCCGATAGATCAAATAAGGAGGGTCGCATGGAAATAATTGTGGGTGCAGATTTCCCGATATTGAAATAGAGGAACCATAGAGTTCTTCGGGCCGAGAGAAAGAAGGTCCTGGTGAGAGCGGACGTGCCAGCGAGGTTAGGTCGGCATCAGTGTGGTATCAGAGCGGGAACATATTTTCTTTCTGAAGTAGAGAAGAGGAATTTATCATGCCACCTAGGAGAGAAAGGCAATCATCTGGTCCAGAAGACAGGGATGAGCGAAGAAGAGGCAGGCCGACAGGAAATCCAGAAATGGAGCGACAGATGAGGGATCTCCGAGTAAGGCTTGAGGAGATGGAGACAGCACAGAGACACGAAGTTAGTGCAGGGGATCTTAGCGATTTCGAAATTGAAGAGGAAGCTGGACATGAAGAAGAGGTCACAGCAGAGGATGTGTCAATAGAACGATTGATTATAGCTATCACCAGAATGAGTTCAAAGACCAAAATGGACATTTCAACTTACGAAGGAAGCCTGGATGCAGAAGAGTTGTTAGATTGGATTAGAGCTTTTGACACATACTTCGATTATGAAGATGTGGAAGAAGATAAGAAAGTCAATCACGATGTTGTGCGCCTGAAAGGACATGCAGCCTTGTGGTGGGATGAGCTACAAGCTGACAGATGCTGCAAAGGCAAGCAGAAGATTAAAAGCTAGGATCGAATGATCGCGAAGATGAAGGTGAAGTTCATCCCAAGGGATTATCAGATCACACTATTCAGGCGAATGCAGAACCTGAGACAGAAGTTGATGACGGTGAAGGAATACATCGAAGAGTTTTACAAGCTCAACATCAGAGCAGGTCATCGAGAGAGCGATGATGAGAAGGTAGCTAGATACCTGAATGGTCTGAGATACGACATTCAGGATTAATTAAGCATGAAAAATATCAGAACGGTTGAGGATGCTTACCAGATGGCTCTGAAAGATGAAGAGAAGTTGAGCTGAAAGCAAGGTCAGCGAGGGCGAGGCAGGAGTCATCCCAGAGGCAAGATAGTTTCCCAAGAGAAATTTCAGAAGCCCAAAGAGGAATGGAAGAAACCTCAGGGTTAGATTGAAAGAGGTGGAACCTCACAGCGAGGACAGCCACAGATTGAACAAAGAGGAAAACATAATGAACAGAGAGGAGATTATGCTGATGCAAACACAATTCCTCGTACCAGAGGAAGAGGAAGAGGCCAAGATGGAGTAATCACATGTTTTACATGTGGACAAAATGGGCATAAATCATTTGAGTGTCCAGAGAAAAAGAAAGATGGAGGAGAAGCTCACATCACTGAAGCGCAGAGGCGTGATGTTGAGGATGAAGACACTGGAAGTGGGAAGTCACTGACGGTGGACAAAGTTCTCTTAACACCCAAAAAGGAGGTGGAGGACCCAGCTCAGAGAACCAGAAGTTTCAGAACCACATGCAAGACCAAGGGCTAGAAGTGCAAGGTTATTATGGACAGCAGAAGCATAGATAATCTCGTTTCGACCGAGATGGTGGAGAAGTTGGAGCTGGAGACCACTAATCACCCGATTCCATATAAAGTCTCGTGGCTATAGAAGGGACATTAGGTGAGTGTCACTAAACAATGCTTAGTTGACATCAAGATAGGATGATATAATGATAGAATACTTTGTGATGTCATTCCCATGGATGTATGTCATGTATTGCTGGATAGACCATGGCAATATGACCGAAATGTGATTCATGATAGGAGAATGAACACATACACTTTGGAGAAGGATGGGAGGACACACAGATTGCTTCCGAAAAAGGATGAGGAGGTGAAGCCAGAAGTAAGCAGTACCATAGTTCTCATGAGTGGGAAGGAGCTTCTCACAGAGATGGAGAAGAAAGAAGATCCACAATTATTTGTGGTCAGGAAACCAAGAATTGTCTTGACTAGCATGAGAGTGGATGACTTACCAGAAGAGATTCAGAAACTGCTGGGAAAGTTCGCTGACATCATCATGGATGAACTACCTCGTTCATTGCCACTGATGAGGAGTGTGAGTCATCAAATTGACCTCATACCTGGAGCAAGTTTGTCGAATAAGGCTGCGTACAGATTGATGCCACAGGAGAATGAGGAGGTCAAGAAGAAGGTCCAGGGTCTATTGGACAAAGGACTGGTCAGAGAAAGCCTGAGTCTGTGTGTTGTTCCAACAGTGCTTAGTCCGAAGAAGGATGGGGGTTGGAGAATGTGCACCGACTCGAGAGCGATCAACAAAATCACCATCAAGTACAGATTTCCACTGCCAAGAATGGATGATCTGATGGATTTCCTGAGTGGGGCAAATTATTTTTCAAAAATTGATTTGAAGAGCAGATATCACCAGATTCGCATGAGAGAAGGTGATGAATGGAAAACAGCATTCAAGACAAACGAAGGTTTGTACGAATGGTTGGTCATGCCGTTTGGCTTGACAAATGCACCGAGCACATTCATGAGACTGATGAATGAAGTCCTGAGGGAATTCATCGGGAAATTTGTAGTCGTATATCTGGATGATATATTGATCTACAGTAAGACAAGGGATGAACATTTGAAACATTTGGCCATTGTGATGAGGAAGCTATAGCAGGAGAAGTTGTTTATTAACATGAAGAAGTCCTCATTTATGTAGACATAGCTCATTTATTTGGGTTTTGTTATTTCAACGAATGAATTGAAGATGGATCCAAGTAAGGTGGAAGTGATCAGGAACTGGTCATCACCAAGAAATGTTTTCGAGGTGAGGAGTTTCCATGGTTTGGCTAGTTTCTACCGAAAGTTCATTAGGAATTTCAGTGGAATTAGTGCAGCAATGATGGACACAGTCAAGAAAAGGCACAAGTCTTTTCATTGGACAGCGGAGGCTGAGAAGAGCTTCAATTTGTTGAAGCGGAAGATAACAGAAAGACCAGTGTTGGTGTTGCCAGATTTCAAGAAGACATCTCAATTTCAGGTGAAATGTGATGCAAGAAGATATGCCAAAGGAGGGGTCTTGAGTCAAGAGGACAGACCAGTTGCATATTTCAGTGAAAAGTTGGATGAAGCAAAGTTGAAATACTCCACGTATGATAAGGAGTTTTATGCCATCATACAGGCATTAAAGAAGTGGAGGCATTACTTGATCCCAAAGGAATTTATATTGTACAGCGATAATCATGCATTGCAGTTTGTGAGTCAACAGGAGAAGTTGAATCAGAAGCATGCAAAATGGGTAGAGTACATGCAGAATTTCACATTTGTGATTAAACACATTTCAGGGACTGCTAACAAAGTGGTTGATGCTTTGAGCAGGAAATGTTTGTTGTTGCAGGAGTTCAGAGTTAAGACATTGGGTTTTGAAAATCTGAAGGACATGTACGCAGGAGATGCAAACTTCGAAGAAGCATATGAAGCAGATGAGAATCCAGTTCTCAGAGATCGGAGTCTGTGGATGGATTATATGATCCAGGAAGGATTGCTATTCAGAGGCAATCAGTTGTGTATTCCGAATTGCTCCATGAGGGAGAATCTGTTGAAGGAAAAACACAGTGGTGGATTGGCAGGGCATTTTGGCCACGACAAAAAATTCGCAAAGCTGAGCGAATCATATTTTTGTCCAGGAATGCGAGCGGATGTCAAACGATTTGTTGACAGATGCAGGATTTGTCAACATTTGAAAGGCAGAAAGCAGAACGCAGGTTTTTATCAGCCATTGCCCATACCCGAGAGACCATGGGAGGAAATTAGCATGGATTTTGTATTGGGTTTGCCGAGGACGCAGAGAGGGGTTGATTCCATCTTTGTGGTGGTGGAAAGGTTTTCGAAGATGGCACATTTCATACCATGTCAGAAGACCAGCGATGCAACTCACATCGCAAACTTGTTTTTCAAAGAGGTTGTTAGACTTCATGGATTGTCGAGGAGTATAGTGTCGGACAGGGATACCAAGTTCATAGGTCATTTTTGGAGGACCTTATGGAAGAAGCTAGGGACTAATTTGGCGTTTAGTTCAGCTTACCATCTGCAGACAGACTGACTGACTGAGGTTGTCAACAGAAGTCTTGGAGACTTGTTGAGAAGCTTGGTGACGGAGCACCATAGCCGCTGGGACAACATATTGCCACAGGCAGATTTTGCATACAACGATTCTGTGAATCAAAGTACAGAAAAAAGTCCATTTCGGATTGTGTATGGGACACAACCGAGGGGATTTTCTGAACTCAGGGAGTCAGAGAAGACTACGAATAGTATCTCTAGTGCATAAGAGTTCGCTGAAGCGATGAAGGAACTTCACAGCAAGGTGAAGCAGCGATTGATAGATTCAAATCAATAGTACAAGCATAGAGCAGATCAGCATAGGAGACAACTTCAGTTCAAAGTTGGTGATTTGGTTCTGGCACATCTGAGGAAGGAAAGGTTCCCAAGGGGAACATATAACAAGCTCAAGATGAAGAAAATTGGGCCATGCAAGATCCTAAAGAAATTTGGAGAGAACGCTTATGAAATTGAGCTTCCGACTGGCATCGGGATATCTCCGATATTTAATGTTTCGGATTTATACCCATACAGGGCTGAAGAAGCAGGAGCTCGAATTGATGAGCAGCCAGAAGTCCAGTGGCGGAAGCAGATGCCGATTGCAGAGAAGCCACAGATGGAATGCATATTGGATAAGTGAGTAGGAAGGAAGACCAGGCGAAAGCAGTATTTCGAGTATCTGGTCAAGTGGAAAAATCACCCAGTCAAAGATGCCAGCTGGGAGACAGAAGCAGTGATACAAAAGCATGGGCAGACCATGCAGGATCTCATGGATAGGATCCCATGAAAATTTTCAAGCCGAGGAGTATGATGCAAGAGCATCAAAAACACATCAAGCGAGCCAGCACGAAAGTAGAAGACAGCTGGACAGCGCCAGCACAAATTTTGAGAACGCTTTGATACTGTTGCGCCAAACATTAATGTGTGGATTTAATGAGGCGCACTTTGTACATTGTAAATGGACCTTGAGCGGATAAGCTCTCGTCCTTAGGTAGATGAGGCATTTAAGATAGTTAAGGATGGTAGATAGGAATTTAAGTGTAGATTTGATAGCTTTAGAGTTCGAGAGGATAAATGGATATAGACACCCTCATTTGTACATGGTAACATTCAATTCATTCATTCAGGAGCAAGAAGAGAAGAGCAGCAGAGAAATTGTATGAATAACACCCATGTATAGGCATTGAATTAATAGAAGAAAGCTTTGATTCAATCTCATGGTTGTGTGTTGTTTCTCTGTGTGTTGATGCTATTATGCTTATGGATGTTTGCTTTCTGTCATACAATTGCTTTGATATGTTGTGTATGTGATTTCATGGTTAATTTGAATTCAGTGAGAACAAGGAGTTAGTTTCAATCGTTTCTCTATCTGGAACCAGAGAATTACTGCAGGAGTGCAGTTAAATTGTCCGCAAGGAGTGTGTGACTACAGGGTTTAGATAGAGGAAACTTTTGTTCTAAGTTCTCAGAAGTACAGGTAGGCACTGAAGCCGTGCAAAGCGTGTGCAGGCTAGACGAAGTCTCAGAGTTGTGATTCTGAGCAAAAGGTTGAAAGACTGCTGCTGCAGGAGTACGCAGAGTCGAAACTTCGACACTTAGGCGTGTTGAAGATCTGTTGCAAGGAGTGCGTGCAAAGAGCTCTCTTGAAGAGGATCAGAAGTCATGAGAGAAGCTCAGGAAGGATAGACCTTCGAATTTGTCGAAGGGGGATATAGATAAGTCACGCTCGGAAGGCTTGCCGGGAAAAAGTGCAGGTTTGTGTGCAGAGTGGCGAGTTCTGCGGAAGAGTTTCTCTTCATTTTACAAGTTCAGTGGGAAGGAATGGGTAATATAACTCCCTTAAGGAGATTTTGTGAAAACCAGAGTTCGTGGAGTCCCTCGGAGTGAGAGAAATCTACAGCGCAAGAGTGAAGAGGTTTGAGGCTCAGAACACATAGGGCCATTGGATCCGTCACGAGATTGGCCATCGGGAGTTCGCAAGAAGGAAGCGGAAGGCTTGGCCACGGAAATCGTGAGAGGGCGAGAAGCGAAGTCCCGACGATCGCAAGGCAATGTGGGCCACAGCGGGGTGACATGGCAGGTGACGCGAGATATCAGCGTTTCAGCGTCTCCGACATCAAGAATCGAGGCAGGAGTCATTTGGCCACGTGGGTGACGAAGTCGCGAGGGAGTGAGATCACAAGTTGTCGGCATCTCGGCGCATCGGATCTCGGATGGTTGAACCCCGAGAGCTTAGTACCATGAACAGTGAAGGTGCGATAAAGCGAAGTTCCGATAGCGGAAGGAGAAGTCAGCATTGACTGACACACCTCGGGTCTCGGGGATCCGAAGGGGTAACACACAACTGTTGAACTTGCAAGGCCATGAATTCCGATCCTCCGGTAGATCAAAGAAGGAGGGTCACGTAGAAAGAACTGTGGGTGCAGATTTCCCGATAGGGAAATAGAGGAACCATAGAGTTCTTCGGGCCGAGAGAAAGAAGGTCCTGGTGAGAGCGGACGTGCCAGCAAGGGTAGGTCAGCATCATGTAACATCTCGCTTTTTCCCACACTTATCGAACTTACTCTTGAGGAAACTTGCTTGCAAGTAATTCGGATTAGTATAACATTAACCAACCGTTGATTATTATTATGAGGCATTATGGATGTGATTATATGTTATTTTTCTTATTGACTTAGATAGTTTCCATTGACTTGGTTCTCCTGAGTGTGAAATATTTAGGCCTCAAGGATGTTAAGGCATCGATGAAACCCTTCGACTCCATATCGAGTCAGGGAGTGGACTATTGTGGTTTGATTGTTGTATATATATGACGTTTTTGCCTATGACTAGATGATATGATTATGAATATTATTTCTGACATGATTCGTTGATGACGTAGGCTGATGATAGCTTACTGACCAGACTCACATGTAGAGTAGAGGGGTCACGTGCAACTACTAGAGACGTTAAGGGAGAGGTGTGGATAGCATCCCTACCACAACCTACTAGCACTCCCGTTGTGGCTCGAACTGTAGGTTAACGATTACCTAGTTCAAGAAGACCCACAATGTCGTGAGGGACAACTGCGACAGTCGCTCCTAATGATTCTAAGGGGCACACAATAGGGAAAGGGAATTATTCCTTAGAGGCCCTTAGTCTCTCACAAGATCACCTGGTAGAGTATTGACTCTAGTGTTTTTTTATGTCTACCAAGTCAGTCAAGAGATGAGTGGCACCCTTGGATGATCCGAAATCGAATCCAGAAGCCTGACAGGGCTTGAAAAATGATCAAAAATAAAAGTGCTCAAAATCTGATGAAACCAACGCCATTGCGTCCGTCTCATCTTTCTAATTCCAGCGGTATATTTACTTTGTCAAACGGGCTCCGTATGCGAAAGTTATTGCATTCTGATCGGAAGCTCAAATAGGTAAAAGTCAAAGGTCAACTGGTCAAAAAGTCAATGTTGATATCAGCATGATGACTGTGCAGGAGATGACATGGCACTCTCTGGTTGATGGTGATTGGGCAGGTTCACTGACAAGGCAGACATGTGGCAGGAAACTGGACCAGTCAATAGCTGACAAGTGGCATTAATCTTTCAAATGGAGAGATGCCATGTGGCCCAGTCATGGGCAGCCATGTGGCACCCAGTCATCAGTTGAAGTGGCATGTTTAAAAAAAAAAATGTTTTGGGGTCCATGGGTTTTGAACCCATGACCACCACCAAGCCCAACACCTTAATAAATGGTCCTTTACCAATACACCAAATTATTGCTTATGATATAAAACCTACAATATGAAATATATTGCATGGTATGTGCGCATAAAGGAGGGGACTAGGGGCTAAGCCCCAGCCTGTGGTCTATCCACCTGCATGTGATCAACGACCAAGAGGGCTCGAGCGCCACTACTTGTTGGGCGCATTTTTTTTAGGGCATAGTTATATCCCATGCACCATGTGTCTGTATGATGGGGGGCTTATCCTTTCAAAAGTGCGTAGTTGGGATGTTGCCACATGGAGACCCATATGACCGAGAATAGAGGGCGCGCGCATAGAATCAGGGGCTAGCACCCATATTATAGTTCAAAAGTGGTTTTTTTATGCCAAGATTTGGGTTTTAATTGTTTTAGCCTATCTTTAATTGATTTTCTCCATTTTTGGGAGATATTGGGCATTTTTAGAGCCTAATTTTTTGGAGGAAGTTGGAGATGAGCAACCAAATTCCCAACTATATAACCCAGGGCTATTTGAGGCCATGGGAGGGCATTCAAAGAAGAGTTATGCTAAAGAGAAGCCAAGCCAAAGCCATTTTGAGGCAGAGAAGCTATTGAGGAGGAGATGTTGTCGGATCATTTCTGGGAGCTCTGGACATCCGTTTTGCGTGCCATTTTCTTTGCATGGTTCTAGAGATCTGGAAGAACATGACCAGATCAGTCTTGTATCCATTTGGCATTGCAACGATGTACTTTTGAGCTTTTGAACAGAAATAAAGAAACCTCCCCCCAGAGAAAAAGGCCCGGAGATGTAGGCAAAGTTGTGCCGAACTCCGTTATCAATCTGCGTGTTATGGTTTGCTATCTATTATTTCATTTCAGATATGCAAATGTATATATGGCTGTTATAATTCCTCTTCTTTCCTCATTCTTCACTATTTTTTATCAAATGGTTAATTAATGCATGCAAAATTAAAACTCAACCATAAGTCATTAAAAGATCTAGCGGATCATTGGAGCACGTAGTGCGTCCTGAAGGGCATGTCATGCAAGAAAAATGGAAAGAGGTGAGTGGCACCCTTGGAGCACGTAGTGTGTCCTGAAGGGCACGTCACGCGAGGGAAACATATTGAGGCAAGTGGCACCTTTGGAGAACCTAGTGCATCCAGAAGGGCACATCACAGTGTTAATTAATAAATTGATAAACCTATATGGCCTTAGGATGAATAACGTGATAAGAAAGATTGAAACATTTCCCCTAATAAAATGTCGTCGAGTCTAAGAAAATAAAGTCTAGGTTTAAGTGGTACTTGTGATACAAATTTTTATCTATTTATATAAAAAATAAAAATATAAATAAATAAATAATAATGATAATCATCATTAATCATCTGACAGGAAGGGGTAAGTAATTCATTTAATTTATAAAAATATTTTGGGGGATAAAATTTAAAAAGGGGAAAGAGTTAATTTTCTACACCTGCCAATTTGAGTTTTAAATAAAAAAGGAAAGAGGAAAATCTAAAAGAATTAGGAAACTAGGAAAAAATGGGAAACTTAAAAAGAAAGGGGAAACACAAGGAAAAAAAACAGAAAGTCTAACTTAGTAAGGTATCTAGCATTTAAGAAATTTCTAAATTAACCTCAACTAGTAAATTAGTAAGGGGAAAGTCATTAAAACAAGGGATTATGGGGACACCTAAGAGCGATTCTAGGAGTGTCTTAGGTGGGTGAGGGAAATAAGAGTAATTAATTAATTAATGAAATTAATTTATGGTGCAATGAAGGGGATGGGTGACACATGTACGGGGAGGATTTTATGAATTATATTGTTGAAAAATAAATTAAATGGGAATTTGGGAAATTAAAGGACTTTGAAACTCTATATAATGGAGAGAGGATAAGGATGATGGATTCATTCTATTATGCATAACATTATGCTGCATAATTTTAGACTTGATTGAATTAGCCGGTGGGAGTTGGGATACCCATCTCGATGAGGAGTGGTAGCTTGTCCTTGCGAGGCGAACTAGGATCTAGCTGATCTCTGGTTCAGTTTGCGTGGCCCCTTTAAGGTTCGGGGGGCTAAAGGGAAAGAAGAGTACCCCTAGTGTTGGCTGGGAGGTACCGGTGAAGTCTCATCAATCGGAAAGAAGAAGTTGCATGGAGCGCACAGGACAACAACTCAGAGCGGGCTACTTGGGATACATTTGGTTGTCTTTAAACTGAAGAGGAAGTCTCTTTTATGGAGGAAGATGCCTTTTCCACTTTGAACATGGTCGTCGAAGATGTGTTATGGGAATTGTTCAAGGAATGGTTCCGAGAGAGGTGCCTATCAAAGGAATTCATTGAGCATCAACTCAACAAGTTCAACGCCTTACGATAGGGTAGTTGTATAGTGCCCGAGTATGAGGCTTGTTTTTGGAGCTACTTCGGTATGCTCTACACCCTTACCGAAAAACTTAAGATCAACAAGTTTTGTTTGCCTTAGCATTGTAATTCAGCTTCTACTTTGGGTACTAGGACTACTCGATCAAAGAAAGTGTGTTGGACTATGGGGAGCCACATTACCAGTGCAACTACCCATAGGAAAGGGTTAGAGCATCTGGATCAACTGAACCCACTACTGTGGGAGTTTTGGGCAAGGCCCATCAGATTCATGTAGTAGTGAATAACTGCCAGGTAGAGCACCTGCAACTATGCTTGAGACGTTAGGTATCATCGCTGACCAGATCCTTAGTATTTTGATAGATCATCCTGGTGCCACCAAGCGTTTCATTTCTGAGATAGTGCTAAAAAGGATTAAGGTAAAGGTAGTCAAACAGGATGAGTTTAGGTTCATAGAGATGGCTTCGAGAGCCAAATAGAAGGTTGGAGGAAAGGTTACGGGTTGTACCCTTAACCTAGGAGTGTTTGTCACTAGGGCCAACTTGTACGTCACAATCTTAGGATCTTATGACGTCATGATCGGTATGGACTAGTTGGAATCGTATGAGGAAATACTCAACTATAAGAAGAAATGGTTGAGCTTGGTCGATAATGAGGGGAAAAGAAGCTTGATTGTAGGACAAAAACAGGGAGTTTCCCTAATGTTCATCTCTTCCTTCCAGCTACGGAAGAGCATGTGAAAGGGATGTGAGATTTAGGCTATCCTTGCGTTAAATGTGAAGGGAGTAGCAGAAGGTCTAGAACACCTTTCTGTGGTGAGAGAGGTTGTGAAATTCTTCCCAGAGGAGTTACCTGGGATTCTTCCAAAGAGGGAATCAAAGTTTAATATAGACCTAAAACCAGGGACTGAACCGATAGCTAGAACACCTTATCGAATGTCGACCATGGAGTTACAGGAGTTGAGAATGGAACTGAAGGAATTGTTGGACCTGGCACTGATATATCCAAGTGTGTCACCATGGGGTGCACCTGTTATTTTCATATGAAATAAGGATGGGTCATGGAGGCTCTACATTGACTACCATCAATTGGACAAGGAAACGATCAAGAATCAATATCCGTTGTCGATGATTAATGATCTGTTTGATCAGATGAAGGGTATGAAGGTGTTCTCAAAGATTGATTTGTGATCAGGGTATGACCAGTTACGAATCAAGGAGGACGACATCCCTAAGACCGCCTTTAAGACAAGGTTGGGCATTATGAGTTTATTTTTTTACCGTTTGGACTAACAAAGTCCCCAGGGGTATTTATGAGTTTGATGAAGAGGGTCTTCCGTGAGTACTTGGATAAGTTTGTCCAATTATTCATAAACAATATTTTATTTACTCTCAGACGACGGGGGAGTATGACGAGCACTTACACTTGGTACTATAGTGCCTGCGAGAGCATAAATTGTATGGGAAGTTGTCCAAATGCTCATTTTATCAATCGAGGATTCACTACTTAGGGCATGTCATCTATGGTGAAGGTATCGTCGTGATTCCAGCAAGGGTCGAGGCTATTATGGAACAGCTTGAGCCGACGAATGTCCTGGAAGTGTGTAGCTTCATGGGTTTAGCAAGATACTATTGACGATTTGTCAAGGGATTTTCAAAGATAGAAAATCCAATCACGGAATTGTTGAAGAAGAACAAGAAGTTTGTTTGGACCAAGAAATGCACGGAAGCATTTCAAATGCTGAAGAAGTTGTTGACAACTGCACAGATACTAAAGGTCCCTGACATGGACATGGACTTCGTTGTATGCATTGATGCATCCAAGGAAGGATTAGGTGGATTCTTGATGTAAGATGGTCGAGTGATCACTTACATATCGAGGAAACTAAGAAGGCATGAGGAGAACTATGCAACACATGATCTAGAGTTGTTAGCAATTGTATATGCCATGAAGGTTTGGATACAATACCTATTTCAGAAAAAATTTGAACAAAAGACGGACCACTGTGGACTACAACACATCTTTACGCAAAGCGACCTGAATGCATGACAATGACGTTGGTCTAAATTACGTAGTAAGTATGATTTCAAGATTAATTACATAAAAGGAACAATGAACTGAGTGGTAGATGCATCGAGTCAGAGACCACACATCTTTTCGGTGTTTCCTCTTCAGAAAAATCTACGTAAAAAGATTCTAACTTTACAATGCAACGATGACTGGTACAAGGAGGTCGAATATTTTATCAGACAAAACACAATGATGATACCAAGATTTGAAGGATTTTTTTTTTACAATGATGGATTATTGAGGTTTAAAAAAATTGGATTTGCGTGCCACCGAACGACGAGTTAAGGAGCTTGATCCTAAACGAGGCTCATGGAGAAACATACATGGCTCACCCAAGATTCAAGAAGATGAGGGGGGAACTTAAACCCTTATTCTTCTGAAAAGGAATGAATGTGGACATAGTCAACTATGTGGCCCGATGTCTAGAATGTCAGCAGGTAAAGGCTGAACATAGACATCCAACAGGATTACTATAGCCACAGGGTATTCTGGAATCGAAATGGGAGGTTATTTCGATGGATTTTATTATTGGGTTGCCACTAACAGCAAGGAGACATGACTCAGTTTTCATAGTAGTTGACACTCTAAAGAAGAGTGCTCATTTTATTCTTGTGTGTATGACATATCAGGAACCTGACATAGCTAGGGTTTTCACTAGTGAGATTATAAGGTTGTAGGGTGTGCCTAAGAGGATTATATCTAATTGAGGATCAGTGTTTACTAGATGATTTTGGACTAGTTTCCAAGAGGCCTTGGGAACCCAACTTAGCTCTAGTACTGCATATCACCCGGGGACTGATGGGTAGACCGAACAAACAAACCGAACCTTGGAATACATGTTGCGCATGTATGTGATGGACTAACAAAAGCATTGGGAAGAATTCTTGCCACTGGTAGAATTCACTTATAACAACAATTACCAAAGCACCATTTAATATGCCACCTTCAAGTTTATTTTTGGGCGACTAGGTCATATGCCCTTGTGTTGGGATCAGCTCGAGGATAGGGTCCTCGTGGGACCAGAAGTGATCCAAGAATTTGAATATTAAATGCAAGCTATAAGAAAAAGGATCAAGGAAGCACAAGATAGACAAAAGGGTTATGTCTATGCGCATCGTGTTGACCGTAGTTACGATGTGGTGATCGAGTATTTTTGTGGTGGAAACCACATAAGAGTTCAATCAAGTTCAAAAAAGGGGATAAAATTTCTCCTACAATATTGTGGAAAAGAGAGGCCCCAGTCCTAATCACTAGTGTTTCCTGATTCTTGAGGTGTATGCCCGATGTCTTTCACGCCTCTATTCGAGACATTATGATTCGTGATCCTACACATGTTTGACTTGAGCACCTTGTAAGTGTTAGATGAGGGTGCACTCAAGGCTGAGACAATATGCATCATGGGTCATCACATTCGATAGCTATGGTATTGAACAATAGATGAGGTCAAGGTCCAGTGGGACAACTATAGTCCACACTCAGCGACCTCGGAGGATGCATATGATATGCGCCAACAGTTTCCTTTTTGTTGGATAGATCGACTTATGATACTGTGATACACATTATTTTTTCACCCACATACTATGAAAATTTGGGATGAAATTTAGACCAAGAGGGGATGTATGTAACATCCCACTCTTTCCCACACTTAGCGAACTTACTCTTTAGGAAACGCGCTTGCAAGTAATCTGGATTATTATACCATTGACAGTTGATTATTATTATGAGGTATTATGGATGTGATTATATGTTATTTTTCTCATTGACTTAGACAGGCTCCATTGACTCGGTTCTTCTGAGTGTGCAGGATTTAGACCTCAAGGATGCTAAGGCATCGATGAAACCCTTGGACTCTAGATCGAGTCAGGGAGTGGACTATTGGGGTTTGATTGTTGTATATATATGATGCTTGTGCATCTGATTAGATGATATGATTATGGATATTATTTCTCACATGATTCATTGATGATGCAGGATGATGATAGCTTGTCGACTAGACTCATATGTAGAGTAGAGGGGTCACATGCAACTACCAGAGACATTGAGGGAGAGGTGTGGACAACAACCCTAATACAACCTACTAGCACTCTCGTTCTGGCTCGAACTGTAGTTTAAAGATTACCTAGTTCGAGAAGACCAATGATTCCATGAGCGATGACTGTGAAAGTTTCTCATGATGATTCTAAGGGGCACGCAATAAGGTAGGGGCCTTATTCCTTAGAGGCCCTTAGTCTCCCACAAGATAACCTAGAGAATATTGAGTGTAGGGTTTTTTTATGTCTACCAAGTCAGTGAAGAGGCGAGTGACACCCTTGGAGAACGTAGTGTGTCTTCAAGGGCACTTCGCGCAAGAAACATCGAAAGAGTTGAGTGGCACCATTGGAGCACATAGTGTATCACTACTACATTGGACGCAAATTACGACGAAATATTACGGCGGATTAAAATTTCGTCGTATTTTTTTTTTTTTTTGGACTAAATATACTTTTTTTTTCAGGGTCCAAATGTTGGTTGCTCTAGCGACCAACCTTCCAAGTTGGTCATTTTAACGATGAAAATTGGTCGATAGAGAGCCCAACCCCCAGTTAGTCGCTATAGAAACCAACAATGGCATGTGTGAGAATCAACGGTCATTTACGGCAAATCAATCCTACATATATCTCAGTTACGAAAAATTTGCTATAGCTGCAACAATCATTTTCTACAGTTGCGAAAATCATTCGGGTGTTCTGATGCAATGGTGTTCTAGTTTTTTATGAAATATTGATTTCATTTCTCTTTCAAGAAGAGAAACATTGAATTGATCAGACTCTACATAGCTGATATTTTGAAGGTTTGTACTTGAAAATTTTCTATGTGATTTAGTAATTTGGTGCTATTGAACTATTTTATGGTTTATTTTCACTCCTTAAATCAAATTTTTGTTGATTAAGGTTGGTTGTCATTGATGTCAACCCTTGAAGAAAAACCCATAGCACAAAGGTTTGGGTAATGGACCCAATATTGTTTGATGTAAATATGACTCATTATTTTTTTATCGTTGTTGATAAGAAGTAAATATGGATGAACTCCAAAGTGGTCCCCTTATGGTGAAATCCCTCACGAGAAGACGCTTTGTGGAGTAAGAGAACCCATGCTTAATTGTGGCATAATGAGATGAAGGAAAGTGAATTTGTCAGGGAAAATATCCTAGATGGATAGTGATTTTCATGTCATTTCCGGTGGTATGTGGAACGTCACATAATTCCTCACGGTTAGAGAGTTATGGCCATGA